>CAMZMU010000074.1:15393100-15869578 GCA_947311845.1 Poa pratensis
AGAAATATTTTCACTACTAATAGCTGCATTAACCCACATAATATATCTATCTAGGAAACATTTCATCTTAAGCACTCCAACAAAGTTTCCAATTGATCTTGCCGTAAACTTCTCAAAATCTACCTTGAACATAATTACAGTTTGCTTTCTCCTAACTGTTTTCATGCAAGGCCTCATGCATGTAGGAATATCTATCCGGTCCCCCCCCCCCCCCCCCCTTTTTCTTGCTTAAAAAAACTAATATGCTGATTTTAAGCGCACTGGAGTTTCAAGTAGTTTATATTTATGGGCGTACGTGATCAGTGCTCCAGTGAGTTCTTTTCACATAAAGATTCTAATCTACTGGAATCCGAAGTTGTAGCGATAAACAAGCCCCAATTCGTACGCTCGTGTCCTGGAAATCTCGCTCCAACTGATGTCTGCCACTCTGTCTGTCTTGGCTGCTTCATGACGCCGTAGCTTTCGACTTTCCGTTGCGCATTCCTGCTACGACGACCGATCTAGCTAGCAACCACAGACGAGAAAGTGCTGCAGGGGAATGGAGGGGGCCATGGCCATGCTGGAGCTTCAGGGGAGACCGTGTGCGTGACCGGCGCCGGCGGTACATCGCGTCGTGGCTCGTGAAGCTCCTCCTCGCCCGCGGCTACACCGTCCACGGCACCGTCCGTGACCTCGGTACGTGTGCCTGCTTGCCCTGTGACTCTGGACGTTGCTCATGCTTACATCCTTCCGGCCGCGCCTCTTCTTCTCCCGATACTTCCCCGACCAGCTCCGCACAACCAGGCCAGCTCCCCTCTAGAACGTCCTGGTTCTCAGATCCGGATCATGTTAGAAAACCTCCACCGTGCTGATAATGGTGTTATTTGGGTTTTATGCTCATCATGCAACCCCGGAAGGAGAGGCGGCCGCCGAACCTCGGGTTACAGCGAGCTTGGGAGATCGTCTGTTAGAAATGTGACACGTACGTATGGGGCGGTCATGGGCCTAGACGTTCCTGTCAGACTATTTTACGAGTCTACAGACCAAATACCTTTCGTTCTGTATTTTCAGTCCATGCTTCCACACACTCAAGTGCACTTCGTTGTAGAGTGTCCTTCGATCATCTTTGGCAATAGATAGCTCGATGCAGCTGTTTTTTTAAGAAATAAATAGTTATATAGTAATGCCATCCAGGTGAGAAGAAGATCGGCCACCTGAGGTCGCTAGAGAATGCTTCTGAAAACCTCAAGCTTTTCAAGGCTGATCTCCTTGAATATGATGCGACGCGGCTGCGATAGCGGGGTGCCAGGGAGTTTTCCATGTCGCAAGCCCGGTTCCTTCTTCGGATCTGACCGATCCAGAGGCAAGTTTTACACTTGTAATATCTTACTTATGACATGTTGTTTAGGGTGCAATTTTATACTGTTTAGTAGTATTTAAGCCATACACAACCATACAGGCAGAAGTTGTGCGTCCAGCTGTAACTGTACCAGGAATGTGTTGGAGGCTGCATCGTCGCGAAGATTATTCGGCGAGTGGTTTGTTGTGTCATCCATAGTTTGCCGTCGATATTAACCCCAAGATTGGCCCAAAGACAAGATCAAGGATGAAAACTGCTGGTCAGACAAAGAATTTTGCAAGAATAATGAGTATCAACTACCGCTCACACCGTTTCTTAATAAAGATATTTTAGCACTTTTCTACATACACATCTATATATATAAATGTTTTACCGTGTATGTTCACTCATTTCGATTCGCTTTTAGTCAACATGTGAAACACCTAAAGCATCGTATATTTAGGAGCGGAGGGAGTAGCAGAAGTATATAACATTATATTGTATGTGAGCTTTTAAATCGAACAATTCTTCATAGACTTCTGATTCCCGTTATCTTCCCACCATTTTTTCTTCAGGACTGTACTCCGTTTCCAAAATCACGGCAGAGGAGGCGGCGCTCGAATACGGACGGCAATCCGGCTTGGACGTTGTCACTATCAACCCAGCGGTGGTGTTTGGTCCCCTGTTGCAGCCAACGGTGAACGCGAGTAGCCAGTTCCTCATCTACTTCCTCAAAGGTGGCTCCATTCACCATCTCACACTCACAACCTGGTCGACTATACACCGTCTTCTTTATCTTGATTTTTTCTAATTTTGACGAGTGTTGGTGCCTGCATGCAGGAGGACCTGACCGGATGAGGGACAAGCTCTGCACATCGTCGACGTGCGCGACACCGCGGACGCTCTGCTTCTGCTCTATGAGTCGCCTCAGGCATCCGGCAGGCACATCTGCGCGCCACATATCATCAGCGCCCGAAACCTGAGGGAGTTGCTGAAGAACTCGTACCCTGAATACCCTCTCATCAGCAAGTAAGCAGGATTCCGCTTCCTTTTCGTTGAACCCTGAAGCCAACGCCTAGCACTGGCTGACTCCACTCACCGTGGCAAAATTTACAGGGACAACATCGATGATATGGAACACCCGGCGCCCATGACGTCAGACAAGCTGAAAAAGTTGGCTGGAACTGCCGGCCGCTGAGGAGACCATCGCCGATACCATCGAGTTCTGCCATCAAGCCGGGTTTCTGGACGACATGGAGGGGGCGGCGCCATGGCGTTTCCCTCCTGTTTACAACAAGATTTAGGTTCAGTGGCGGCGAGAGCTTATGGGCCGGCAATGAAGTTTCCATTCAATAAGGTGCCGTTTCAAGTTTAAGAAGGTTCTCATCTAGCTTTCTCATGGTGACATTCTTATGTGGGGTAATGTCGAGGACATGACAAAATCTTCCAACAGTTCAAATATTTCAGAGAAAAAAAACTTGGTTCAGCAACGTAAATAATCAAGGTGTAAGAAGAGAACTACTCCAAACTGAACCGACCCCGGCGGTTCGTGCCATCCTCTTCAGCCGGCTCCCAGTTGCTCTCCTCCTCCTGAACTTCTGTGATCATGACCGGGCGAAACTTGCGTACAGGCACGATCGCGCCTTCCGCCGGCGGCTTCGGGTGGGTAGACGCCTCACCGGCATCCCCTTGATCACCCCCACCGCCGGTAGAACGACATCGCTCGCACCTGCAGATTAGCAAACGAATCGCCGGGGTCGTATGTAGTATGGTTTTTTTTTTTGTCTTACGTTATGTCTCTAGGGTTAGGGCTCTGGCGACTCCGAGGCGATCGGGCGCCGCCACCCTAACCATGGACGGGAACGAATCAAGTCTACGTGTTTTAGGAGTCTACGAATCTGTCTCAGAGTCCTGTTCGATCAAGATTGCTGGAGAGGAGTTCAAAAAAAAAACTTGGTTCAGCAAACGTAAATAATCAAGGTGTAAGAAGAGAACTACTCCAAACTGAATCTTCAGCCTAAACGAAGTAGCTATGATCTTGGTCTCTGATCCTTCTTGCATATAACGCTTCTGCTTGGGAAGGATGCTTCTCTAAAAAAAAACATACTCCAAGCAGTCATTCTTACACTTCACTATTCAAACATTAACCCCGATTTATGTATGTTCAAAGATCTTTATCAAAAAATGTAGTATGGTTAAAGATATATAATGTTACTCGTAATATATTGTGCTGCAAATTTGGGCAAGAGCACAAATTTAGCAGCCCCCGCGCTTATTTGGCCTCTCTTGACCGTTGTTTTTGGTCAGGTCTTGTATTGTTCGTGATTTGTTCCATTTTCGTACTCCTCTTTTGTGTGGGATTTTCTTTCTTTATTTCTTTATAAACTCTTGGTGCATTAGAATTTTTTTAGCAATGTTCTACTATGCAGCCACAACGTTTCACGATTACCAAGATAACGAGTAATATTAACATTACTTACAAGGCATGTTTCCGAATAAAGGTAACCAAAGTGAGAAAAGTGTGATAAAGTATGTCAATTAGCTAAATTGGTTCATAACGAAAGGCCATTTCATCACATCACAAGTGCTATCTTTAATCATAAAATTCAAGTTTGTAGTTCAAATACCAAAAAGAAATCCAATTTTTTTTTGGTATGTATTAGAACGACTCATGTATTTTATGAGAAATTGTATAGTAGGCATGAAAAGAAAAAAAAATATAATGACCCAAATAACATTTTTTGATTGCGATAAAGGATTGGGGTTTTTTTCCATTACTCAACAATTCAAATCATGCTTTCATGCAACCTTGACGATTTATCTATGTGTGTCATTATTTGTAGAATTTTGAAAGATTTTAAAAGTGTTAGAAAAAAAGGATCAAGTTCTCTTGAGCACTAATCATGGTTTCGGATTAAACATGTTGCTATGTTTGTGTATACTTGCTAATGATTGTAGTGATTCTATTCTGAAATCAGTAAGTTTTATTTTCCCAAGAAAATAATACATGTGAAAAACTCTTCCCTCGCATTCATCGAAATGAATATAAATTGAGCATCAAATTATGTTGTTCCTTTTGGTTGTTAATTCATTGTATTGTTTTGATGTGTTGTTTTTTTGGTCCATGTAATACCCTTTTTCGTGCACGGCGCAAATCTCCCACCAAAAGTCACCTTGCACGGACACATCACTTACTAATTACTCTCTAGAATCATCAATTATCCATCTGAGAATGGAGTTGCCACTGACCTGCGATCATCTCTTAAATCTTAAATCAACACATTTCTTAGCCGAGTACGATATAAAATTAAATCAACACGGTTGGGCCTCACATCTTAATAACCCCCTCTCGTCCCGTTTATGAAACTTATGCGTCTCCCTACGTCACCAATTTTAGGATCTCTTTGGTTTAATGTACTTTCAAAGAAATTTCATAAGATTCCAATCCATAGGATATTTTCTCTGAAGTCCCTTTGGATTCAAAGGAATAAATCCTTTGATTTTTTTTAAAGCAATGCTTTCCTACGCTGCAATCCATAAGATTTCTAGCAGGAGTTGGAAAAACTCCGATGTGTTTTTTTATGACTATGACTTGTATTCAGCTTTATAGAAATTTTCTGCGTTTTTCACGTGGTTTAACCAAACAACTAGTTTGGCTGGTTCCTGTATTTTATTTCCTATAGTATTCAAGGTGTCAGTGACTATCTATTCCACGTGGTTTAACCAAACAACTAGTGTGGCTGGTTCCTGTATTTTTACAACCAATGTGTATGTGTCATGTTCGCGGATTTCACTCTCTCTCTCTCTCTCACGAAGTCGACGATCGTGAGCCTACTTCGTGTCCTGTGCCGAACCAACTAAAAAGGGTATCCTCTACTCCCGATGTCTGTGCAGTGAGACACGACATATACATTTTTTGGCTAGAAGAATATGTAAATTCAATTGATCATAATCGAGATACTAAGTTTAATAGACATGAGATGAATGTGTATTATAAATTGCTGGTGTGAACAATTCGATGCTTTAAGAAATCGATAAAGTCACTGGTAGAAAATGGGCCTATGGTCCCGGTTCGGTTGGGCCATCAGTCCCGGTTGCCCAACCGGGACTGGCCAATCGGGACTAATGCTAGTCCCGGTTGGGCCACGAACCGGGACCAATGGTGGCCACGTGGCCAGTTTGGCTGGGCGTGGGGGAGACTCATTGGTCCCGGTTCTTGTTACGAACCGGGACCAATGAGTGCTTTTTTTTTGGTATTTAGGGTTTAGGGTCTCCCTCTCGCCGGTGCCCCCTCTCGCCGGTGCCCCCTCGCCGGTGCCCCCTCTCCTTCTCGCCGGTGCCTCCTCTCCCTCTCGCCGGTGCCCCCTCTCCCTCTCGCCGGTGCCTCCGTCGTCTCCCCCTTCTTCGCATCGCCGACGTGCTCTCCATCGTTTCCGTACGCATATTATACGCTCTACTATATACACAGTACATGTTGATGCATATATAATTAATATTCGATCTCTTGCGAGAATACAACTATTTAATTACATGGAGATAGATCAAGCCATCAAGGCATATGTAGTTCATCGTCCGAAGCATAATGTTCTCCCCTTTCATCGATGACCTCCCTAAGCAGAAATCCCGCCAATTCCTCTTGAATTGCTCCTACGCGCAGTTCTGGGTCGATCTTCTCCCGCATTTTGCTGAAAGCAGTTGTTCTCCGCTCAGTGGTCAACTCGCGAATGAACTCGCAAACGTAGAATCCACATAAATTACTCCCCGGTGGCTGCTGCGGACTTTCCACCGTTTTATAAGTTAGCTCATCTTTGAATGGACCTTCTACCTTCTGTTTGAAAATTGTCCAACACCTGCTTTGGCAAAGAAAATGAACAAAGGAGTTATTAATTACTTGACATCAGGGAACGAACGAAAGAGGGCGATATAATGCGATAATGATTGAAATTACTTGTTGAGCATTTCTTTCATGTCGGACCACAACGCTTGGTCCCAACTTAATGAGTCGTGGACTTCAACTGTGGACTTGTCAGGTTGAATGCTTAGCAGAATCCAGTGGAACCTGCGGACGTTTACATAAAGCAGACATGCATAGCTCATCAATTACACTTAACATCGAGAAAGCCAAATAAAAATATGTACAAGACAGAAACACTCACCTGAAGTTGTAAGGAAATAGTATTTCCGTACAGAAATGTTGCATGGTTAAAAAGGTGGTCAGGTCATGCTCCACGTCTTTGGGGTGATTGACTAACGTATGTGAATTCACGATATATGGGTCAACGAACCCAACCTCAAAAACTTTAGATCTTTTGCATTCCAGCATCTTCATTCTGCATAATAGCGTACAAAAGGATATATATATAGTCAGGATAATATAATACAGGCAATGAACGAGCTGAGCTAGAGACTTAATTACGAAAATAAATCACTTACAGACAATAGCAAGAGAGGATAGATTTGTCGAGGGCGCGCTTTTGGAATAACTGGAACAGTTCAGTCAGTTGAACCTGTATAATGTAACGTTTGAAGAAATGCTCCACTCTAACGTCCAGCGGAAACCACTCTTTCGCGTCCTTCTTTGATGTGTGCACCAGGTACCAGGTATGCAGATTTCGCATATGTGTTGATAGACCCGTCAGCTCCTCATTACTGACCATAGGCTCCCCTTGGACATATTTCCGTGCCATCTCTAACATTGGCGCATATTCATAGCCTAAAAGTTGACCAAGGCTCATACCCAAGGCGGTAGCCTGTTCCTTGGCCTGAGATACAGTGACACCAAGTTCTTTAGCAGCAGCTATGGCTCTGGGGTCCAATAATTCCAGGTCCTTATCCATAGCGACTCTGAAGTCCTTGTCGACATCGGAACACACTATGAGCGGGGGGACCGATTGATTTTTCTGCTGTCCGAGCTGGGCAATTTGTTTCCCGCTTTTTGCACTTCTTCCCTTGTTCTGCTCAGACTGGGCACGTGCTAGCTTAGTAAGTTCACGACCATAGTCAGATGGCAGATTCATCGATATCTGGGATGGCTGCTCAAGGAAGGACTTTCTCCACTTTTTGGATTTTTCATCGTATACCGGCTTCTGCTCGGGCTTTTTTGGTGCAAAAAAAGCCTTATTGTAGGCAGCCACCTCCGCGGCGTTTTCCGCTACAGTCCTGTCATAAGGTCTAATGGGAAGATTCTTATGAGGTACTGTTGGGAGGGGCGACCTTTTACGTTTCGGTGATCGCTTACCCCTCATAGTACGAGCGGTGGGCGGAAACGGCTGACGCGGCGGCGGAGACGGCTGCGCTGGAGACTGGTGAGGCGGTGAAGAGGACTGTTGCGCTGGAGAATGCTGAGGCGGTGAAGAGGACTGTTGCGCTGGAGACTGGTGAGGAGTCGATGGCCTTGGCTGCCAGTTCGGAAGCACGATGAATTCCTTTGGCCATAGAATGGTCGCTTTCTTGGCTTCTCCAAGTTCAAGCACCTCCCCATCTTCACCTGCAGGGTGTTGCAGCTTCAGCTCCTCATAATCTTTCATCACTTCATCCACCGCGACAACAGCGTAGCCATTTGGAACCGGAGAGAAATGGTAAGTTGGATTAGGTCCAATTGGTACGACATAGCCGACCGCCACCTTCACGGTTAAGTTAAAAACTTTCACATGCATCTCACAAGGTGTGCTCTCCGTGATATCATCCACTGGGTAGCGACGAAGTGGAGCCACTGCATCATCATTACCATCCTGGAGCTCCGTGGAAGCCACGCTGCTTTTCCGATTCGATGGGCCACCGGTACCATCGCATGCAGCTTCTACCATGTGCCGTTGAGATTGGCCGCTAGTACCTTGCTGGCTAAGCACGGCAATTTGTTCCTTCTGCAGCTTTAATTCTTCTTCTATATTAAGCAGCCGGTCTGCAGCAGCGCGTGCTTCCATTGCCTCCCTTTCCTTTCTCCTCTGATGGCTTCTATCAGGAAATTTCTTCCTGTGCTCGGGAATCGCAATTGTCTTGGGCTTGGAGCCAGGTACGCCTCGTAACCGTCCGTCGTGTTCCTTATTCCCAAGGGCGCGTGTGAGCTCGTCATCCTCTCTATCGGGAATGAACCGTCCCTCTTCAACATCCTTTACTGCATTTCTAATTTCTTGGATGGGTAGTAGGGGATTATCTTTGTGTCTTCTGTTATATATGCACTTCCCTTCTGCGTCCAACGTGCCCCCATGCCCGTAAAACCAATTTCTTGCCCGTTCGATCCACTTGAGTGGCTCTGGAGTGATCCCATTAGCCAGCAGGTCCGCCTCAAGTTTCTCCCACTTAGGCATGCTACCAGCGTAGCCACCAGGCCCCATAGTATGGTGGTACATCTTTAGAGCAGCATTTGCCGCATTTTTTGCAGACTTTTCCAGAGCTTCCTCTGATTTCTTGTACGCCACAAATTCTTCCCAGTAGTCCTTTATCTTCTCATACCCTTTATCGAAGTCTGGAGTCTTATTTTTCTTGACAAACAGTTTGTTCAATCTTTTCTTCCAGTTCTTGAATAGCTCGGCCATCTTCTTAAGTGCCCAGTCCTTGACTTTTTGCTCCATGATTTTCCGGGCAATCTTTTCTGCCTCATCTGGATCCTCCTCATCTGAATCCACCTCTGGCGCCGGCAGGGTGAAATTAACCATGAGCTTTCTCCAAAGTCTTTCTTTGCCCTCATCGCTGACATATAGCTGTCCTTTCTCCTTTGGCCGATGCCATTCTCGAACGGTGATCGGGATGAAGTCCCTAACAAGAACTCCGCATTGCTTTACCATTTTATTTTTAACACCAGGGGGAGCAGTCGGTGTGCCGTCTTCAGCGACTCTTTCGATCGTGTACCTTTCTTGGTCGCCCAACTTTTTGGCTGGGCCTCGTTTTGTCCTTACAGAAGATTTGCTCGATCCGGAGGGCTAAAAGAAGAAAGAGCGTTAATATATGTATATAGACAGCAGAGGCTTAATTAATACAATCTTCGGCTTCATTAATATATGTATATGCACCTCGCCGGAGTTTGCAACATTTAATGTTCCACCGGAGCCTTCGGCTTCTCCCTCGCTGACTTCTCCCTCACCCCGGCCGTCGGGTTCTACCTCACCGGAGCCGTCTCTTCGGTTGAGAGACTCATCTCCCTCACCGGAGTTGTTCAAAAACTCCGTGGTGACATCGACAATATCTTCCGGCCCGCGGATTATATCCTGGAGGATATTTTCCTGATCTTCGTCTCGTTCCATAGTTTCTGCAAATTAAGAACAATGCACAAAACTTGTTTTAGTCCAGAAGCTTAATAACCAAGTTTTAGCTACTGACTAAGTTCCGAAGTATCTAGAAGGCAACACAATTGGATTTGACTCAAAATGATCTACCAAATTCTCTACACAATTGCAATGACTAATAAAATCATTTCCACAAATTCCATATTTAATATAAGAAGGTATTTTAGTTCTTCTAATTTAACATTGTTCAATCATGCATGACCAATTTAATGCATTAACATGGAGCTCTAAAACATATTTTAGATGTTAATAGAAGTCAAATTTCAAATATAAACACTTATTTAAATTAGCTCCATAACTAAAGGAAATGCATTGAAGTTATTTCCAAATATTCACCAAATTGAAATGTTCCAAAATGTTTGTATTTTGACATAAATAGCTAGCATTTATTTTTCTGTGCATTTTGATATATTATTCATATTTTTCTGATAAACAGATTAAAAGATATTGATTTTACAAGTTTAAATCATTTTCTGGCATTTATTAATTAAGCTGGGTCCCACCTGTCAGAGATTTAATAATTTCCAAACTCATTTTAGGAAAAGAATAAAAGGCTGACAGCCGGGGCCCACATGTCAAAGACACAGGAGCACCCACGGCGGCTCTGCTCCGGCGAGTCTCGCCGGAGGAGGGCGAGCGGGCACGCGCGACTGGGCGTGTTGCACGCACGTGCATGGGGAGTCGTTCGTGGGCGGCACCGTGACCAAATGGTCGCCGGAGCACCACCGACGATGACGGTTTGCGGCGGACGGCGGCGGACATCGACGCGAGGACGAAACAGAGCGCAATAGAGAGGGAGAGAAGGTCCACGAGGACCGCGAGCTCACCAGAAGTTGTAGAGATGGTCGGCGAGGCGAGCGAGGCGAGGTCGAAGACGGCCGGAATCAAGCTCGAACTGCGGTGGCGCGGCGGCCGTGCGGCTAGGGTTTCACCGGGAGAGAGATAGAGAGCACGGGCGTCGAGGGCGCGGCGGCGCGGGCGTCGAGGGTGCCGGCGTCGAGGGAGCGTCGACGGCGAGGTCGGGCAGCCTGACGGCGCAATTTCGCTCAGTCGCTTCTCCGGGGACTTAGGCGTTTTCTGCGAATGAATCGGGGAAGGAGAAGGGGAAGCAGTTAAGTAGCAGGGGGTCATTGGTCCCGGTTTGTGCCAACAACCGGGACCAATGACCCTTTGGTCCCGGTTTCTGGCACGAACCGGGACCAATGCGAGGGTCAGTTAATGCCAGATCCAGTGGCGCGCCCATGGACTCTTTGGTCCCGGTTCCTGAAAGAACCGGGACCAAAGAGTCCTTTTTCAAAATTATTTCAACTTTTCAGTTCTGAAATGTTGTTCCTGCCTTTTTTTTCTTATTTAGGTGTTTGAATATGAATTTCAAATGGTTTTGAATCTGAAAAGACTTTCAACATGAAAAGTGTTTAAATTTGAATAAATAATCCAAAACCATTTTCTGTTTTCTGAAATAATTATTCTAACTATACAAACTATTAACCATTTTGCCATTTTCAATTAAAAATATATTAACTTTATTGCATATTTTGAATTGACAAAACTTTCAACGTGAAAAGTGTTTGAATTTGTATAACATAAAAGGTCTAATACATTATTACACATGATACAACGTCTCACAAGCGCTTGAAAGAAACACACCCCTGATCCAACATTTGCAGAACAATTTCAGTAAACCTATATTTGTAAGATGAATGTTTGGTGTTGTAAAATGCAGAAGAAAGCAGATAAAAATTATTAATTCATTTATCTTAATGCATTACATAAAAGGTTTAATACATTATTACACATGATACAACGTCTCACAAGCGCTTGAAAGAAGCACACCCCTGATCCAACATCACCAACATTATTCTACATAAACGGACTTGCTGGCTCGAAGGCCGTAGGATTAGGGGGAACGGCGGCAGGAGCCAGCCCCGTGGGCGGCACCTGTGGGCAGGAGGCCGGTAGCTGGGCATTCCTCTCCACGCCGGGCTCGTGGGTATACGGCGGGATAGACTCCCGCGGTTGTGCCCAAGCGCGCTCTGCCGAGCACGCTCGACCTCGTCCAGAAGGCGCTGCGGCGGGCGTGGCGGATCCATCTCGTGGAGACGATGCGTTCGTGGCTAGGAATGGTGGATTAGGGTTTACCCCGTCGGCGATAATATATAAAGACCTCCAGGCAGCGCTGGGGGAGGACACGTGCCCAGGGAAGCACTGGGGGAGGACACGTGTCGTGACCGCAAAGCCCGTCTTTAGTCCCGGTTGGTGTTACCAACCGGGACTAAAGAAGCACACAGATCGTGTGTTTCTTTCATCACTTGTGAGCCGTTGGATCAGGGGTGTTTTCTTTTGAGGGATTGTGAGCTGTTGGATCAGCAGTATCACGACCACTTCGTGAGCCACATGACCCGGTTGGTGTTACCAACTGGGACTAAAGAAGCACACGGATCGTGTGTTTCTTTCAAGCGCTTGTGAGACGTTGGATCAGGGGTGTGTTTCTTTTGAGGGATTGTGAGCTGTTGGATCAGCAGTATCACGACCACTTCGTGAGCCACATGACCCGGTTGGTGTTACCAACCGGGACTAAAGAAGCACACGTACCCTATATATAGCCGCCCTCCTCAGACAGGTTACTCACTCACACAAAACATTCCAGCGTCACTCGGAGAGGCATCTTTGGGCAACCAGCGGCAAGACGTCTCTGATGACCTGCGACCGTTCCAAACGGTTGCAGATCATCAGAGATGTGTTGCCGGACGGTTGTAGATCATCAGAGACGTCTTGCCGCTGCTTGGATCGAAGTGGCGCTCAAACACAAAACATTCCAGCGTCACTCGGAGAGGCATCTTTGGGCAACCAGTGGCAAGACGTCTCTGATGACCTGCGACCGTTCCAAACGGTTGCAGATGCATCAGGTTGCAGACGTCTTGCCGGACGGTTGTAGATCATCAGAGACGTCTTACCGCTGCTTGGATCGAAGTGGCGCTCAAACTCACGAGCCACCGTCGGGCTGTATGCAGGGGGAACTGTGTTTGGACGGTCGAAGCTGAGGTTTGAGAGGTTCCCACGGGAGGTGTGGGAGCCGACAACCACCTACCACGCGTGTTTCACCGGTCGTCATGCAATTAATTAACAGAAAACAAAAAAGAAAACTCACATGTGATATAACCCATTTCTTCTAGATGGAAACTCCCATTTCGTGTATTATGGTTTTCACCACATAAAGGTTTAATACATTACTACACATCACATAAAGGTTTAATACATTACATTGATTTACATAAAAGCCATGAACCCTTCTTCGCGTATGTCCCTGGCCTATGATCGCTTCAGCCGTAACCATGGAGCATCTTCATTATTTAACGGGATGCTTGGGTCAGTTCTCACTGTGAAGGGCGGAATTTCATCAAACTTATCATAATCTGCTGACATGTCTGTCTTGTCCTCGACTCCCACGATGTTTCTTTTCCCTGAAAGAACTACGTGACGCTTTGGCTCATCGTCTGATGTATTCGTTTGCTTGTTTTTTCTTTTTTTCGGTCTGGAGGACATGTCCTTCACATAGAAAACCTGAGCCACATCATTGGCTAGGACGAATGGTTCGTTCTTGTAACAACCAAGATTCTTGAGATCCACTGTTGTCATCCCGTACAGCTGGTCTACCTTTATCCCTTCTCCATTCATGTTGACCCAACTGCACCGAAACAAAGGGACCTTAAAAGTAGGTCCATAGTCAAGTTCCCATATCTCCTCTATGCGACCATAGTATGTGTCCTTTTGCCCATCGTCGTTTGTTGCATCAAAGCGGACACCACTGTTCTGGTTGGTGCTCTTTTTATCTTGGGCGATCGTGTAAAATGTATTCCCATTTATCTCGTACCCTTGGAAATTCAATACAGTCGAAGATGGTGACGCGGCCAACAAGTAGAGCTGATCTCCGACAGTGGTGTCATTCATGAGCTGTAATCGCAACCAACTGCCGAAGGTCTCCATGTGTTTTTCTTTAATCCAGGAGTCATCCTTCCCCGGGTTCTTGGAGCGTACATAATTCTTGTGTTCCTCGATATACGGAGCCACGAAGGTGGAACTTTGTAGAACTGTGTAGTGTGCTTGAGTTAAAGAATGCCCGTCCCTACATATCAGTGCTTTCTTTCCTAGCGTGCCTTTTCCACTCAGTCTCCCCTCATGCCGCGATTCAGGAACACCAATCGGCTTAAGGTCAGGAATAAAGTCAACACAGAACTCAATGACCTCTTCTGTTCCATAGCCCCTTGAGATGCTTCCTTCTGGCCTAGCACGGTTATGAACATATTTCTTCAAGACTCCCATGAACCTCTCGAAGGGGAACATATTGTGTAGAAATACAGGACCGAGAATGGCAATCTCGTCGACTAGGTGAACCAGGAGATGCGTCATAATATTGAAGAATGATGGGGGGAACACCAACTCGAAGCTGACAAGACATTGGACCACAGCCTTCTGTAAACTTGGTAGAGTTACTGGATCGATGACCTTCTGAGATATTGCATTGAGGAATGCACATAGCTTCACAATGGGTACTCGAACATTTTCCGGTAGAAGCCCCCTCAATGCAACCGGAAGCAACTGCGTCATAATCACGTGGCAATCATGAGACTTCAGGTTCTGGAATTTTTTCTCTGCCATA
Organism: Poa pratensis; assembly: GCA_947311845.1. NCBI lineage: Eukaryota > Viridiplantae > Streptophyta > Magnoliopsida > Poales > Poaceae > Poa > Poa pratensis. Next base: position 15,407,358 of record CAMZMU010000074.1, read on the forward strand.
TTTATTATTCCCTTTATATTTGACGAGAAGCCAGCCGGGACCTTGATACTGCTCAGGCATTCAAAAAAGATTTCCTTCTCTGCTTTGGTAAGAGCGTAGCTGCTTAAGTATTGACGCCCTTTATCCGTCTGCTTGTTGTATGGGTCTTTCATACGTTGCTGGTCTGCCCGTGCTTCCGGTGTATCTTTTGTCTTCCCATACACGCCCAGGAAGCCTAGCAGGTTCACGCAAAGATTCTTCGTCACGTGCATCACGTCGATTGAAGACCGGACCTCTAGGACTTTCCAATAGGGTAGCTCCCAGAATATAGAGCACTTCTTCCATATGGGTACGTGGTTGTCAGCGTCATTCGGAACAGATAGACTGCCAGGACCCTTTCCAAAGATTACTTCTAAATCCTTGACCATGTCATATATAACATCACCATCAGGGAGGTTAGGCTTCTTCCGGCGATCTGCCTCACCGTTGAAATGCTTGCCGGGCTTTCTTACGGCATGACTGTTCGGAAGAAATCGACGATGCCCCAGGTACACATTCTTGTTTCCCAAATGTATACTTTCAGTCTTATCTAAACAGTGCGTGCATGCATTGTATCCCTTGTTTGACTGTCCTGAAATGTTACTAAGAGCAGGCCAATCATTGATGGTTACGAACAGCAACGCTCGTAGGTCAAATTCCTGTTGTTTGTGCTCATCCCACACACGTACACCTGGTTCGGACCACAACTGCAAAAGTTCATCAACTAATGGCCTTAGGTACACATCAATGTCGTTGCCGGGTTGCTTCGGGCCTTGGATGAGCACTGGCATCATAATGAACTTCCGCTTCATGCACAACCAAGGAGGAAGGTTGTAGATACATAGAGTCACGGGCCAAGTGCTATGACTGGAGCTCTGCTCCCCAAAAGGATTAAAGCCATCTGTACTTAGACCAAATCTTAAGTTCCTTGCGTCATCTGAAAATGTCGGGAACTCTCTGTCGATTTTTCTCCACTGGGACCCATCGGCGGGGTGTCTCAACTTCCCGTCTTTCTTACGCTCTTCTTTGTGCCATCGCAACAACCTGGCATGCTCTTTGTTTCTGAACAGACGTTTCAACCGTGGTATTATAGGAGCATACCACATCACCTTAGCAGGAACCCTCTTCCGGGGGGCTCGTCATCGCCCTCAACATCACCAGGGTCATCTTGTCTTATCTTGTACCGCAGTGCATTGCATACCGGGCATTTATCCATATTCTCGTACTCACCGCGGTACAGGATGCAGTCATTAATGCATGCATGTATCTTCTGCACATCTAATCCTAGAGGGCAGATAGCCTTCTTTGCTTCGTATGTAGTCTCGGGCAATTCGTTATCCTTTGGAAGCTTCGGCTTCATTATTTTCAGTAACTTCTCAAATCCCTTGTCAGAACAACCAGTCTCTGCCTTCCATTTCAGCAGTTCCAGTGTGGTACCGAGCTTTGTGCTGCCATCTTCGCAGTTTGGGTACAGCAACTTTTTGTGATCCTCAAGCATGGCCTCCAACTTTAGCTTCTCCTTTTCTGTATCGCATTCTCGCTTTGCATCAGAAATGACCCCACCAAGACCATCAGCGGGCTCATCTGATGCCCGATGTTCACCTCTTTCTTCTTCAACGTCTTCCATAACAGTATCACCGCATTCCTCAGGGAACATAGGATAGTTGTCATCATCCTCCTCTTCTTCATTGTCTTCCATCCTAACCCCTCTTTCTCCGTGCTTGGTCCAACAATTATAGCTGGGCATGAAACCTTTCCGAATCACGTGGTCTTGAATGGTTCTCGGGTCAGAGTACTCCCTGACGTTCCGACACTTCTCACATGGACAAGGCATAAAATTATTCACTTTGTTTGCCTCAGCCACATCGAGAAATTTATGCAGGCCTGCAATAAACTCGGAACTGCGTCGTTCGCCGTACATCCATCGCATCCGTGCATCCATCTGCATCATATATATAATTAAGTTTATCAAATACCATTACAATAACATCTTGAATAGTGAAATGACCACCGTACATCGACACGTGCAATATTTCTGTATCAATTACAGACGAAAAGGATAAAGTTGCTAACCTCGGCCGAGGATATCATTTTGTGTGAACTTAAGTGTGGGTCGGGCATTTCATCGAACACATCTTGTGCGTGGCAAAGGAAAAAAAAATAGCACCCACTTCCCACCAATCCAAGAGAAAAAAATTAGAGGAGAGAAGGGGGTGGGGTTATTTATAGGCAGGGAGGGGTATTGGTCCCGGTTCTTGGCACGAACCGGGACCAAAGCTGCCGCACGCCACGTGTCTGGCTCTGGAGCTTTGGTCCCGGTTCGTGCCAAGAACCGGGACCAATACCCCCAACCGAACCGGGACCAATGGTCCACGGTCCCCTGGCAGCTCGAACCGGGACCAGTACCAGGCACTGGTCCCGGTTTTTCACTGAACCGGGCTAATGGCTGGGGCGGCCCTGGACCAAAAATGGTTTTTCTACTAGTGAGTGTAGTCTCTCCATGTAGTGATCAATAAATATTAGTAAATATGACATGGACAATTGATTGGCTAAGAGAATGATTGATGTTGATAGCTTGTATGTTGAGCTAGAAAAATCATTAATTCATGTTAGTGGGGTTTGGTTTTGTAAAAGGTACATATAGATAGATTTGACCTTTTAATATACCATTGTCCTGAGCTCTTTTAAATAAAACCTTTAACACATTAACATCTACATTAAAAAGAATGGGAGATAAATGGTCCTCTTGCCGAAGTCTTTTTTTGTTTTAAATATGATTCTAATTGTCCTATTACCATTACAGAAATATTTTCACTACTAATAGCTGCATTAACCCACATAATATATCTATCTAGGAAACATTTCATCTTAAGCACTCCAACAAAAGTTCCAATTGATCTTGCCGTAAGACTTCTCAAAATCTACCTTGAACATAATTACAGTTTGCTTTTCTCCTAACTGTTTCATGCAAGGCCTCATGCATGTAGGAATATCTATCCGGTCCCCCCCCCCCCCCCCCCCCCCCCCCCTTTTCTTGCTTAAAAAACTAATATGCTGATTTTAAGCGCACTGGAGTTTCAAGTAGTTTATATTTATGGGCGTACGTAATCAGTGCTCCAGGTGAGTTCTTTTCACATAAAGATTCTAATCTACGGGAATCCGAAGTTGTAGCGATAAACAAGCCCCAATTCGTACGCTCGTGTCCTGGAAATCTAGCTCGAACTTGATGTCTGCCACTCTGTCTGTCTTGGCTGCTTCATGACGCCGTAGCTTTCGACTTTCCGTTGCGCATTCCTGCTACGACGACCGATCTAGCTAGCAACCACAGACGAGAAAGTGCTGCAGGGGAATGGAGGGGGCCATGGCCATGGCTGGAGCTGCAGGGGAGACCGTGTGCGTGACCGGCGCCGGCGGGTACATCGCGTCGTGGCTCGTGAAGCTCCTCCTCGCCCGCGGCTACACCGTCCACGGCACCGTCCGCGACCTCGGTACGTGTGCCTGCTTGCCCTGTGACTCTGGACGTTGTTCATGCTTACATCAGCGGCGGACCTAGCGTCCCTGTTACCCGGCCATCGCCCGGGCTTTCGGCCGGCCACGCAGCGTATTTGTAGTGTATATGTACAGTACATTGATTGAAAAAAAGTCATTTTATGCTTCTAAATCTACTGTTTGCCCGGGCTTTGGCTTTGCTCTGGGTCCGCCACTTACATCCGGTTCCGGCCGCGCCTCTTCTTCTCCCGATACTTCCCCGACCAGCTCCGCACAACCAGGCCAGCTCCCCTCGAGAACGTCCCGGTTCTCAGATCCGGATCATGTTAGAAAAGCTCCACCGTGCTGATAATGGTGTTATTTGGGTTTTATGCTCATCATGCAACCCCGGAAGGAGAGGCGCCGCCGAACCTCGGGTTACAAGCGAGCTTGGGGAGATCGTCTTGTTAGAAATGAGACACGTACGTATGGGGCGGTCATGGGCCTGGACGTTCCTGTCAGACTATTCTACGAGTCTACAGACCACATACCTTTCGTTCTGTATTTTCAGTCCATGCTTCCACACACTCAAGTGCACTTCGTTGTAGAGTGTCCTTCCGATCATCTTTGGCAATAGATAGCTCGATGCAGCTGTTTTTTTAAGAAATATATAGTTTGTATTAGTAATGCCATCCAGGTGAGAAGAAGATCGGCCACCTGAGGTCGCTAGAGAATGCTTCTGAAAACCTCAAGCTTTTCAAGGCTGATCTCCTTGAATATGATGCGACGGCGGCTGCGATAGCGGGGTGCCAGGGAGTTTTCCATGTCGCAAGCCCGGTTCCTTCGTCGGATCTGACCGATCCAGAGGCAAGTTTTACACTTGTAATATCTTACTTATGACATGTTTTAGGGTGCAATTTTATACTGTTAGTAGTATTTATGCCATACACAAACCATACAGGCAGAAGTTGTGCGTCCTGCTGTAACTAGTACCAGGAATGTGTTGGAGGCTGCATCCGTCGCAAATATTATTCGGCGAGTGATTGTTGTGTCATCCATAGTTGCCGTCGATATTAACCCCAAAGATTGGCCCAAAGACAAGATCAAGGATGAAAACTGCTGGTCAGACAAAGAATTTTGCAAGAATAATGAGGTATCAACTACCGCTCACACCGTTTCTTAATAAAAGATATTTTAGCACTTTTCTACATACACATCTATATATATACATGTTTTACCGTGTATGTTCACTCATTTCGATTCGCTTTTAGTCAACATGTGAAACACCTAAAGCATCGTATATTTAGGAGCGGAGGGAGTAGCAGAAGTATATAACATTATATTGTATGTGATCTTTTAAATCAAACAATTCTTCAGACTTCTGATTCCCGTTATCTTCCCCACCATTTTCTTCAGGACTGGTACTCCGTTTCCAAAATCACGGCAGAGGAGGCGGCGCTCGAATACGGACGGCAATCCGGCTTGGACGTTGTCACTATCAACCCAGCGGTGGTGTTTGGTCCCCTGTTGCAGCCAACGGTGAACGCGAGTAGCCAGTTCCTCATCTACTTCCTCAAAGGTGGCTCCATTCATCATCTCACACTCACAACCTGGTCGACTATACACCGTCTTCTTTATCTTGATTTTTTCTAATTTTGACGAGTGTTGGTGCCTGCATGCAGGAGGACCTGACCGGATGAGGGACAAGCTCTGGCACATCGTCGACGTGCGCGACACCGCGGACGCTCTGCTTCTGCTCTATGAGTCGCCTCAGGCATCCGGCAGGCACATCTGCGCGCCACATATCATCAGCGCCCGGAACCTGAGGGAGTTGATGAAGAACTCGTACCCTGAATACCCTCTCATCAGCAAGTAAGCAGGATTCCGCTTCCTTTTCGTTGAACCCTGAAGCCAACGCCTAGCACTGGCTGACTCCACTCACCGTGGCAAAATTTACAGGGACAACATCGATGATATGGAACACCCGGCGCCCATGACGTCAGGCAAGCTGAAAAAGTTGGGCTGGAACTGCCGGCCGCTGGAGGAGACCATCGCCAACACCATCGAGTTCTGCCATCAAGCCGGGTTCTGGACGACATGGAGGGGGCGGCGCCATGGAGTTTCCCTCCTGTTTACAACAAGATTTAGGTTTAGTGGCGGCGAGAGCTTAGGGGCCGGTAAAGAAGTTTCCATTCAATAAGGTGCCGTTTCAATTTTAAGAAGGTTCTCATCTAGCTTTCTCATGGTGACATTCGTATGTGGTGTAATGTCGAGGACATGACAAAATCTTCGAACAGTTCAAATATTTCAGAGAAAAAAAACTTGGTTCAGCACACGTAAATAATCAAGGTGTAAGAAGAGAACTACTCCAAACCGAATCTTCAGGCTAAACAAAGTAGCTATGAATCTATGATCTTGGTCTCTTATCTTGCCTATAGCGCTTCTGCTTGGGAGGGTGCTTCTCTAAAAGAAAAATACTCCCAAGCAGTGATTCTTGCATTTCGCTGTTCAAATATTAACTCCGATTTATGCATGTTCAAAGATCTTTATAAAAAATATGCTTAAAGATATAATGTTACTCAATAATATATTGTGCTGCAAATTTGGGTCATGAGCACAAATTTAGCAGCCGTCGCGCTTATTTGACCTCTCTTGACCGGCTATTTTTTGGTCAGGTCTTGTATTGTTCGTGATTTGTTTTATTTTCGTACTCCTCTTTTCTGTGGGATTTTCTTTCTTTATTAACTTCTTTATAAAGTCTTTGTGCATTAATTTTTGTGGGAATGTTCCACTATGCACCAACAAGTTTTCACGACTAACAAGATATACAAATAAAGTAATTAACAGTAATTATGAGGTGTGTTTCCGAATAAAGGTAATCAAAGTGAGAAAAATGTGATAAAGTATGCCAATTAGCTAAGTTGGTTTGTAAAGGAAGGTCATTTCAGCACATCAGGCTATGTTTAATCATAAAATTCAAGTCTTTTAGTTTAGAATATCAAAAAAATCCAAAACTATTTTGGTATGTATTAAAACGAGTATGCATGTATTTTATGAGAAATTTTATAGTAGGCATGAAAAGAAAAAAATAGAAGAACCCAAATAACATTTTTTGATTGCGATAAATGGTTGGATTTTTCCCCATGACTCAAATCCTACTTTCATGAACCTTGACGAGCTGTCTACATATGTCATTGTTTTTTAGAATTTTGAAATATTTTAAAAGTTTTATTAAAAAAAGGATCAAGTGCCCCGAGCACCAATAATGGTTTCGGGCTACATGTTTTTTATTGTATACATGTAAGCTATTAATTCTTGTGTATACTTGCTAATGATTTAGTTATTCTTTTTTGTAATCAGCAAAGTTCTCTTTTCCCAAGAAAATAATACATGTGAAGAAACTGCTGAATATAAATTCAGCATCAAAGTTATCTTATTCCTTTTGGTTGTTAATTCGTTTGTCTTGTTTTAATGTGTTATTTTCTGGTCCATTTTAGTACCATTTTTGTGTGCATGGTGCAAGTCTCCCGCCAAGAGTCACCTTGCACGACCATATCACTTGCTACTTACTCTCTAGAATCATCTATTATACATATGAGAATGGAGTTGCCAACAGCCTCCGACTGTCTCTTAAATCTTAAATCAGCATGTTTCTTAGTCGAGTACATCACAAAATTAAATTGACATCGGAGCTCACATCTTAATAATCCCTACTCCCTCTGGTTCGTTTACAAAACGTACGCGTCTCGCTAGGTCACCAATTTTAGTGTCTCTATGGTTTAAAGGACTTCTAACAGAATTTCATAGGATTTCAATCTATAGAATTCTTCTCCGAAGTCCCTTTGGTTCAAGGAATAAATCCTCCAATTTTTTTAAGGAATGTTCTCCTACAGGGCAGTCCAATAAGATTTCTAGCAAGAGGTTCGACCTAATGAAAAAACTCCTATGTGTTTTATGACGACTATGAGTTGCAGTCAACTTTATAGAATTTTTCTGCGGTTTTCATGTGGTGTAACCAAACAACTAGTGTGGTTGGTTCTTTCGGTAGATTCAAGGTGTCGTGACATTCCATTCGAATGTTTTTCCTATTCATTGGTTTTCAATTCATGCAAACAAAAGGGCCCTAACCAATGTGATATAAATTTTGTAACACAAATTATACCATTTTAAAATAATGTATAAACTTTATACTGGTATTTGTTTAGATAGTTTTTAGTGTGTTGATCAAATTAACTATATAGGAATGCAGGCATGCCCTATAAAGTGTACTAGAGGGAGTAGTAGAGGCCAAAAGAACTGAACAATTTGCAAATTCTTTCTCACTCAGACAAATTTATGGGTGTCTATTCTAACATGTTTACATGCACATTTTGAAGATGCAATTTAACATTTATATACATTTTTTGGGTACCAGGTATATGTACTCCCTCCGTCCCAAAATAAGTGTCTCAAATTCGCACAAAAGTGGATTTATCTATACATGAAACATGTCTAGATATATCCATTTTTGGACAAACTTGAGACACTTATTTTGGAATGGAGGGAGTACATTAAATTATATGTATATTCAAATCTTCATATGCAGTTTACCGAATAGTTTCTACACCATTTCTTTGGTCCCTTTTTTTACGCGTCTGACAGTGGGCAAGACCCCCACTGTGTCATTTTCCCTTCGGTCCCTGTTTGAACTTAATTTATACTCCCTCCGTCCCAAAATAAGTGTCTCAAGTTTGCACAAAAGTTGATGTATCTATACATGTTTCATGTCTAGATACATCCACTTTTTGACAAATATAAGACAGTTATTGTTGGACGGAGGGAGTACAAATAATCACAACGGTTTTAAAAAGACTCATGAAAATGGTGTCCGGGTCGTGTCATGCCTTGACGCAGTTCACAGCGACAACAATTGCTGTCCAAGAAAGCAAAACCTCGGCGTCCTCTGGCATTCATTTCAAATCGGCTTCGCATTTGACTTTCCCCCAAGATAAGAAAGAAAACAAAATTCCTTCCTTCAGCGAAAAGAAAAAGAAACCCAGACGAGCGGCCCCAGAGCCCTCTAGAATCTTCGTGGCCCACCGCCAGCCACAGGCCCAGCCCCGAGCGCAGAATGACGGAACTGCCCCCAGCCACCATTTTCTTTCCCCTTCCGCAAGCCGATGCGAGGGGTTTAAGAGCAGACTAGGGTTCTTCGGATCTCACCTTCCTCCCCCTTCCTCTCCGCCGCCGCCTCAACACCGCCCCCGCCGGGAGCCGAGCTCGAGCGCGCAGCCATGTCGATGGGATCTCTCGTCGCCTCGAGGCTGGCCAGGTCCGGCCATGCCCTCGCCACCCGCGCCATCTCTCAGGTACCACCACCCCCGTTCCCCTCCTGCAGAAGGCTGCATTTCTTCTTGTTCCATGGCCAAGTGCTTGTATTTTCTTCGATTGGCACGCCGGTTCGGGCGTTGGTTTCTGTGTCCGGTGATGTTGATCTGACGTATCTCTGTGTGATCTGACCAGGCGCCCCATCACACGGCGTCTCCCCTGCTCTCCAGGCTCGGAGCCGTGGCCCGGGCTTTCAGGTAGCTAGCGATTTCGGATGCGTAGATCGTCTGCTGTGTGCATCTATGTCAGCTTGTTTCCTTCCTTGTTGAGTGTTGAGGCGGATGTTCTCTGTTTGTGTGTGTTTGCAGCTCGAAGCCTTCTGCGGCAGATGTCATCGGGATCGATTTGGGAACGACCAACTCATGTGTCTCCGTCATGGAAGGAAAGGTGTGCTCTTCTCTCCCTAACCACTCTGAAGTTTACCGTCTTCTGTTGATTGTAAGACAGTTCTAATGTCCTCGCAATTGATGTATCCAGATGCAGTTAGTAACATATCTTCTCATGTTGTGAAGTTGAGTTTGATACTGTACATTTAACTGTTAGTTAAATTGTTGACACTGTTAGCAAAATGTTCTAAAGTTTCAGTTTGAGTACTACTACTCCGTAGATACTTTAATTGTTAGTGAATCGGTGACACTGTTAGGAAAATGTGCTGTCTGAAGTTGCAGTTTGATGACTAGTATATACGTTAATTAGTGAACAGAGACACTGTTAGTAAATTGTTGTGAAGTTGCAGTTTGATGATTGAATTGGTGACACTGCTAGTAAATTCTTGTGAAATTGCAATTTGATGACTTCAGTTTAATTGCTAATTTGCTAGTGAATTGTTGATGCTGCTAGTAAAATTAATATATTTGTTTGTGCAGACACCAAAGGTGATTGAGAATGCTGAAGGCGCAAGGACAACGCCGTCCATTGTTGCCAAGAACAAGAACGGTGATCTCTTGGTTGGCATCACTGCCAGTCGGCAGGCTGTCACAAATGCCCAGAACACAGTTCGTGGGTCGAAGCGTCTGATTGGTAGGGCTTTTGATGACCCACAAACACAGAAGGAGATGAAGATGGTGCCCTACAAGATCGTCAGGGGACAAAATGGTGATGCCTGGGTGGAGTTGGCTGGGCAGCAATACTCCCCGAGTCAGATTGGTGCATTTGTTCTCACCAAGATGAAGGAAACCGCAGAGGCTCACCTTGGCAAGTCGGTCTCCAAGGCTGTTATTACAGTGCCTGCTTATTTTAATGATGCTCAGCGCCAGGCTACCAAGGATGCTGGTAGGATTGCTGGATTGGAGGTGCTGAGGATTATCAATGAGCCCACTGCTGCTGCTCTCTCATATGGAATGAACAACAAAGAGGGCCTGATCGCTGTATTTGACTTGGGTGGTGGTACTTTTGATGTATCCATCCTGGAGATCTCCAATGGAGTTTTTGAGGTAATTTTCTTAACAAGATTTCACCAATCAATGGAGACACTTTCCTTGTAAATGTTGAGTTAATTGTTCTGATCATAATATTTTTACCTTGTGCAGGTCAAGGCAACCAATGGAGACACTTTCCTTGGTGGTGAGGACTTTGATGCTGCATTGCTTGACTATCTGGTTGGTGAATTTAAGAAGTCTGATAACATTGACCTAAGCAAGGATAAGTCGGCCCTGCAAAGGCTCAGGGAAGCTGCTGAGAAGGCCAAGGTCGAGCTTTCCTCAACTGCGCAGACTGACATTAATCTTCCCTTTATCACGGCTGATGCCTCTGGTGCGAAGCACTTCAACATCACCTTGACCAGATCGAAGTTTGAGTCTCTGGTGGGCAATCTCATTGAGAGAACTCGCAGCCCATGTGTGAACTGCCTCAAGGATGCTGGCATCAGTGCGAAGGAGGTTGACGAGGTTCTGTTGGTTGGTGGTATGACAAGGGTGCCAAAGGTCCAGGATATTGTCTCTCAGATATTCGGAAAGCCACCAAGCAAAGGTGTCAATCCTGATGAGGCTGTTGCCATGGGAGCTGCCATTCAGGGTGGTATCTTGAGAGGTGATGTGAAGGAGCTACTCTTGCTAGATGTCACACCCCTTTCCCTCGGTATCGAAACTCTTGGAGGTATCTTCACAAGGCTAATTAACCGGAACACCACAATCCCTACCAAGAAGAGTCAGACCTTCTCCACAGCTTCAGATAACCAGTGTCAGGTTGGAATCAAGGTGCTTCAGGGTGAGAGGGAGATGGCTACAGATAACAAGCTTCTTGGTGAATTCCAGCTTGAAGGCATTCCACCAGCTCCAAGGGGTCTGCCACAGATTGAGGTCACGTTTGACATTGATGCCAATGGTATCGTCAAGGTTTCAGCAAAGGACAGGTCCACTGGCAAAGAGCAAGATATCACCATCAAATCTTCTGGTGGTTTGTCTGACAGTGATATCGAGAAGATGGTCAAGGAGGCTGAGCTACATTCTCAGAGGGATCAGGAAAGGAAATCGTTGATTGATCTCAAGAACTCTGCCGACACCACCATCTACAGCATTGAGAAGAGCGTCAGTGAGTACAAGGACAAGGTTCCTGCTGAGGTTGTCACGGAGATCCAGTCTGCTGTTTCTGATCTGAGATCAGCGATGGCTGGTGATGATTGTGACAACATCAAGCAGAAGCTGGATGCAGCAAACAAGGCAGTCTCAAAGATCGGACAGCACATGTCAGGTGGTGGCGGAGCTGCCGGCGGCAGCGGCAGCAGCGGTGGTGACCAGACTCCGGAGGCTGAATACCAGGACGACAAGGAGGCCAAGGAGGCGAAGATGTAGATTTGATCTGCATCAGGTTTCTACTTTTTTGTGTACCCAGTTTAGGAAGTTAATATATTCGTCTACCTCAGCTGCTTAGGTTTCTATGAGAGGGCTACGATACCTGTAATTTTTTGGCAATTGTTGGAATTGCGGATAAATTGTGAGGGGGGCGAACTCATAACCTAAAGTTATTATATTGGGCCATTCGCCACATTGTCTTGCTTGATGCCTCCTTTATTTTGTTTGTGCAACATCCTGATGTCTTGTTTTTGCTAACTGAGCTCCTGATATCTGGTCTTATAAATGATTGTATGTTTTGCTTTCTCTTGGTGCTAGCTGTTTCAGTCCTAACAGACCATGTAGTTAAGCTTGCTTTCATGTATCTGCCTTCTTGTGTTTCTTACACTGTTATATTTCCTTTGCCCAGCCTTTGGGACATCTATCGAACATTTTGAAGTCAAATGCAACTTGTTCTCATTTGTAAATGAAGTTTGTGCACTCAATAAAACGGTGACTTGGAAACATTGAGCAAATTGCTACAGCGCCACTGAAAGCCTTCACCTTCACCTGGAGTAAATTATTTTTGTAAAAACAGATCGGACGACAGTGCATTCAGTCTTTTTTGAACTTTTTTTCTCTGCTTGCTAGTACGTTGCTCTGATCTCTTGTCACTTGTGACTTGTGAGCTGTATTTGCAACAGACCGGCCTTACATTTGGCATCGCCATGGATTATGATAATTCTATCGGTTGAACTGAACTCTGCCTATTTTAACGCGGGAGTACTTCTCTACATCACATTGTAAACTACCTACTTTCCTTCCCGTCCTGTTCTCAATTGGGAACATGTTGTGACATGACGAGTTCTTTGTATTTCCTGTTATCTGAATCCGAGCTTTTAGAGTTGCTATGAAGATAGTGTCTGATGAAAAACGCAGCCTCAGCTCCAGCAGCAGTTGGAGTTTACCTCAGTTTTGGTTTTGTTTCATTGCCTTTGATTAGTTCTTAAGTTCCGGTTTTGTCCCTTTGTTTGTGGTTAGCTCTGAGGATTTGGTAGGCTTAGGTTTGTACTAAGATCTAAATTTGGATGCCCAGACTAACAAAGCCGTATGAAGCTGCTTACGCGTGTTGCCCAAAGGAATACTTCGGTATTCCTGGAGCAGGCAGTGGCGCGTCCAAGGTTTAGAGTTGAAGACTACCATTTCTGGCTTTAGTAATCTAAACAGAAGTTTTTGAAGTAGCCACCTGCTGGACAAAGCTGATTGTGCCGTCAGCTTGTACCGCCAATTGCTGGAAGTTTAGTTTGTGCCACCATCAAAACAGAAAATTTTCATACTAATACGAGTACTACTATTAAATCATAGTTTAGGAATGAGCTATAAACCATTGAGCAAACAGTCACTAGCAACGACTGACAAACAGTAGTATCAAAATCATCCAGCTTTTCGTTAACACATCCAACTTGGTGCTGTAGCACTAAATAGTCTTACTACTGAGAACATCTTTCTGTCATTCAGCTGAGCATCGATCTCTGGCTACATTGAGCAAACGGAATGACCAGCCCACTGCATGCCACATCCGGAGCAGAACTCATTGCCACACCTGCCAATTTTATGAACATTAACTTTTTGATGCAATTGTACTGCGATTTTCTACTACAAAAAGTTTTGAATGAAACAACAAAGACAAGTTTCCTGAAAAATACTAGAAAAAGGTTTGATAACATAACAAAGATGGATACTTTACCTGCAGGTGATGTGCAAGCAACCATTGGTCTTCTCGACGAAGAACTGGCACCTCGGGCACCTCTTCCACGCCTTCCCCTTGGCCATCTCCAGGAGCATCGCGTCCTCCCTGGCCGTGTCACGCTCGCGGAGCTTGAACCCCGCGCAGTTGGCGCCGGCGTGCCACGGCACTCCCATGTTGGATTATTAGGCATAATTTTCATGATTAATTTCAGAATAAAAAACATGACAACCACAGCTACTAACATGTTAAACACAAACATACTAGATGTACTAAGTAACATGAACAGTAGCAAGACATACGCCAACACATCCATAGTAAAACAGTTTGGTTTATGCCGCACGTGCCGAACAATTGTAGATGAAGCAGTCGTTGAAGCAGCGACGGCAGCAGCTTGAGCGGCTTCGGTGACGGCAACAGCTCGAAGAAGACGGCGTTGGAGACGAGCCGCCCGCGGATCCGGCGATCGTCCAGGGAGGCGAGCCGTGATGAAGAACTTGAAAGCAGTCGCGCGGAGCGCTTCTCAAAAAACTTATTCGCCATCTCCCGTACAGGATCACAAGGACAAGTGGTTCCGGAGACCTGCTGTCCCGTTCGCCGGTGCACGCCGGCGTACGGGATGGAGTAGACTACGGCGGCGTCGCAAGGCACGAGATTGGCAAAACCTAGATTGGTTTTGTGTGTGACGGCGCACAGTAGTGCATGGCAATATATAGTGCGGTTCGGAAAACCCTAACGGGTACAACGTAGGCCGGCCACGTCGCACACGTTCGAGTCGGTTACAGCAGCCCACGATCCGGTAGCGATCCGAATTAGCTAAGCTGTACACGTACGCTAACACGACTCGTTTTCCTGAACTGCAAAAATATAGGTATCGGCTCGGCTCATTCCCGCAACCCGTGGCGTGTCGTGACGAGACGGACGGACGGACGGCGGAGGAGGAGGAGGAGTGCGCACGAGAGAGCCTTCTATTCTCAGCCAGCATACCAAGTGATAGAACACTCCACTATATAAAGTTGTGCAGCTCTCTCTACGCTAGCAGTATGAGACTAAACTTTAGTCACGTACATGCACCTCCAAAATTCTGCCATGCACATGGGCCAATTTGAGATTTACAGAATTGCTTATATGGGCTGCCCACTAATGGGCTCAATATTCTAACAATCCTCCACCAGATCTCAAATTCCCATTTAAAGATTTTGCCAAGCCTCGTTTCTTGTTTATATACAAGTATTTCAGTAGAGACTGTTAAGTTGAACTTCCGCCTAGACCTTCAAGCTACATCTACCAGCAACTTGAACAATGGACGAAACTTGAATTGCAAGTTTGGTGCCAATAGACTTCACTCAAAGTCATAACCAGTACGTGGCTGCCAGTAGCCTACCCCGCGGATGGAGCATATGCGTCTTACTCCCTGGTCTCTTCATGAGCTTACTAGAGATCACCCAAATCTCATAGACTGCGACGTTTAACAGTCGGACTCATATAGGTGTGTTCTTTCAGGACTGCTCTGTAGGACAGCATCCTTGCTAAGTATAGCCAATAGAAACACATTAAGGCATGTCGCCAACCTGCCTTACAGAATTTGAGAGTTATGCATCTTCACATAGAGAGGGTTAAATAAAAACTCTCCTCTGTCAAACCACTAGCTTGTTCTTCCCAGGTCCTAATTCACGGGATCTCCGATCACATAGATTGGGTTACCACTATGGTGTAACGCTCACGGGTCTCAACCCCATCTCTCTCGATGCACTATCAATCACATTACGTGATAGTCCCTTAGTAAAGGGATCTGCCAGGTTTTTGTCAGTTTGAATATAACTAACAGTCATTACTCCGGAGTTTCTCATTTTCCTGACAGACTTCAAGCGTCTTTTAACGTGTCTTGATGAATTCGCATTATCCTTAGCACTGTTCACTTTCATGATAACCGTTTGTTGTCACAGTTCATAAGGATGGCCGGTAATGGTTGCTCAACCACCGGCAAGTCCATCAAGAGCTCACGCAGCCATTCTGTCTCAACAGAAGCTGTATCTAAAGCAGTAAGTTCTGCTTCCATGGTTGACCTCGTCAAAATGGTCTGTTTGCTAGACCTCCATGATACTGCAACACCTCCAAGAATAAATACATATCCACTTGTGGCGTAGAGCTCATCAACATCTGAGATCCAGTTCGCATCACAGTATCCCTCAAGCATCGCAGGGTGCCCTGAATAGTGAATCACATAACTCATTGTATCGTTCAGATAGCGCATGACCCTTTCAAGTGCATGCCAATGATCAATACCCGGGTTAGACATAAACCTGCTCAACTTGCTCACAGCAAAAGAGATGTCAGGTCTTGTCGCACTCGCAAGGTACATGAGTGAACCGATCACTTGAGAATATCTTAATTGATCTCTCGTTTCCTTCTTGTTCTTTCTGAGTATCACACTGGGATCATAGGGTGTTGGAGAAGGCTTGCTGTCTATGTAGCCAAAGCGGCTCAAGACCTTCTCAACATAGTGTGATTGTGTTAACGTAATCCCACTCTCATCCCTAACCAGCTTAATGTTCAGGATCACGTCAGCTTGTCCCAGATCTTTCATGTCAAAGCTCTTTGACAGAAAAGACTTGACCTCATTTATCACTATCATGCTTGTACCGAAAATCAGTATGTCATCAACATACAAGCATAATATAACGCTATCGCCCCCACCATGGCGATAATATACACACCTATCAGCCTCATTAATGGCAAAGCCTGCATAAGTTAAAGTTATGTCAAACTTTTCATGCCATTGCTTAGGTGCTTGTTTCAGCCCATACAAAGATTTTAACAATTTGCACACCTTTCTCTCTTCACCTTTTACCACAAACCCATCAGGCTGATCCATATAAATTTCCTCTTCCAGCTCTCCGTTAAGGAAAGCTGTCTTCACGTCCATTTGATGAACGAAGAGGTTATAGGAGGCAGCCATGGAAAGTAGTACACGAATGGTGGTGAGACGAGCAAGAGGTGAATAGGTGTCAAAGTAATCTTCGCCTTCGGGCTGGGTGTAGCCCTTGGCCACAAGCCTTGCCTTGTACTTTTCAATAGTACCATCAGGCCTTAACTTCTTCTTGAACACCCACTTACAACCCACGGGTTTGCAACCGTAGGGTCGTTCAGATAATTCCCAAGTTCTATTAGAAAGAATCGAGTCCATCTCATTATGAACAGCTTCTTTCCAGTCATCAGCATCAGAGATGCAAATGCCTCTGCAATGGAAGTGGGAGTATTGTCCACAAGGTACACAATGAAATCATCACCAAAGGATTGTTCAGTCCTCTGTCTCTTGCTCCTCTTGGGAGCTGATTCATTGTCATCCTTCTCAAGGACTTCCTCAATATGTGGTTGTTCAGAATGATCAACAGATGTACTAGGTTCAGCAACTATCTCAGAAGAAAATCTAGCAATGCTATGCATATCCTTCATAGGAAACATGTTCTCAAAAAATGTTGCATCACGAGATTCGAAAATAGTATCATGTAACAGCCCCAAAATTTGAGTACCAAATTTTCACTTTTGTGTCCTCTTTTGTATCATGGCATGCATGCATCATTGCATCCCTTTAAATTGCTAAGCCACCCACAAATTATTCTTGGCAATGTTGAAAACAAATAATGGAAAACTTGTTTCAGCATGATCCCCAAACAAAGAAGACAATCAAACTAGCAAACAAAATTACTCCGACATCTTATATTTGTCGAGGTAGTTCCCCGAGTTCACAATATTAAGTTTGCACTTGCTCCCAAAATATTAAAGTAGCACCATTTGGAAATTGAGCAAAATGTCTTAATCCAACACTATGAACAAATGTTGTCCAAATTATTTTAATTGGCAACACCAAATTTTTGTGTAGCTTCTATTCAATATGGGGAGGCTACCAGAATTTTTCTCATATTTTTATAAAATGTTTTGGTGCCTCATTTAAATCAGAGAAACGTCACTGGTTTTAAAAGAAATAAAAAGGGGCTTCTTTGTAATTAACGGAGGACCTATCTGTGATGTTCCTAAAAGTTCTAGGGACTGTTGTGTGAAAACTTCATCACCTTCTTCTGTAGCGACCGGGAGCTCTGCTCCCGCCGAACCACCACCCGTGCCGTCCCCGCCGTGCCCGCGCCGCTCCAGCGCTTCGCCGGGCCCCCACTGCCTCTACAGGCACGAGGAGCACGCGCACGAGACCCCGCTGCCCCAATCCCCACCTGCTCCCGTGCTCTCTCTCTCTCTCTTTTCCTCTCCCGGGCCGCCATGGCACCGAGCTCCCCGCCGCTTGTCGCCGATGATTGAGGAGCTCCCAAGCGAATCCAGCACCACCAGAAGGTCCGCCATGCCGTGCTACACCTCCACGCCCGAGGAATCGAGGCGGGAGGCCCTGTATCGCTGCCGCCGTGCAACTTCCTCTCCGCCCCCGACGCAACTCCGCCGCCGGAATCCGCCGCCGTCGACCTTCCTCCGGCCACCCCGACCCCTCCAACGAGCTCGTGGTGAGCAACCCGTGCCGTTGCGCACCCTCCCTTCTCCCCTCTCGCACTCGCTCGCCGCGGTGTCGCCATCGCATCGAGACCACTGTGGTCTCCCTCGCAGTTCGTCGCCTCGCCCGGTTGCCCGGTCGAGAGACCGGCTTAGCCGGGCTGGGGGCCGTCGCTCTCGGGCCCGTGACCGGCTGCTGGGCCGGCCCAAACCGGCCGAGAGGCCGGAGCCCTCTGTTGCCAGGCCGGCCTAGAAACCGGCCCAGCCGGGCTGACAACCGGCTGGACAGTTTTTTTTTGCTGCTGATGTTTTCTTTTTCCCCCTCGTAGCACATGTTCCCCGCTACTCCCTCACGACGCTAGGGTTATCGAAACTCGATGATTCCTTCGTGATCCCTCGCTCACGCTAGAAATCGACTACTTATTTTTTTGTTGTTGAAATTAATCAATAGAATTAACAACAAATTTCAAAAGGGGAAATCAATAAAAATTGATAACTTTTTATCGGGACCTCCGAAAAATGTGTTCTTCATATCAAAATGCTCAGAAAAATGTGCATTAATCCATAGCATCATCTTCATGCATGTTTGAATGATCTATAGCACAGGAAAGCATAAAAACAAAGAAAGAGCTTGATTTTTCTCCCTTGTTGAGAATTATCTCGCACCTCCTCTAAATTTTGGTAGAACTTGTTATATTAATACCAGTGCATTAAAATGTCATATCATCATCCTTGTATGCATTGCACAATTGCCATGTGTTGATTGTTTTTCCGGTGTTGTTTGTGCATCGGTAGATCAAGGAGGTGAAGTGCCACCCCCGTATCGTGACGATCCGTACTACCAGCCGTATCAACAAGGCAAGCGTAATCCCCCTCTGAGCATATCTTATCCTATGTTTCCGCAAATATTTTCTCCACTATAATATTGCATGCGGTTCTAAATGTCAATTTTGCTGGATTAGAGTATCCTATAGTTGCATTAAGTTCCGATGCCAATACCTGTTTTCCCTCCTATTATCCATAGGTTTGTATTGTTGGCCGAGATACTTGCTATGCTATGTGGTTGCTTAGCCATGCTTAGTTAATTGCATAGCTATACAATGGATGGTTTATGTTGGAAACAGGTGTTGAACTGAGAGTGATGATGAAGAAATGGTGGTGACGGATAATAAAATGCTTAAAGGTGGGGATGAGAGGCCACTGTGGTTGTGGTGTTTTGTCTCGTTCTCGCCGCCTAGGTGCGAGTTCTATACCTCTTGAACCAAGACTGAGCGTGCAACCATGCGTGAGGCCTATGCATTCGCAGTGCAGGAACCCTCATAGACTAAATAACTCGAGCGGGGCTAGCCAGGGTCCTCTAGTTCGGGCTTCCATTTGCGCGTGCGTGAGTTGGTGGCTGAGAATGGTATGAGGATGGTGGTGTTAGGAAAATGAGTGGCCGCGGGGCGGGGTGTTGTGATCCTGGCAGTCCTGCCGCCACTGATGATCCTGGAAAGTCCTTAACGAGGGAGAAGTCGACACCGCTCCCACCCAGCCGGCTTTCCAAGGAAGAGAGCTAATGATCAGGTAATGGGCCGGACGGTACGCGTGGCAAACATTTGTACACCCCTGCAGGGTTAAATCTTTTCGAAAAGCCGTGTCCGCGGTTATGGACGAACTTGGGAAGTGAAGGTAAGATCATAGAATAACTTTAACGGAATGATTAAAAACTGGGTACTAGAGGTACCACTCACATATGCAAGGTGAGCTTCCTCGAGAGTGATTCGGGGAGGTGCCTTTGATGAACAGGAACAGTGGTTGATGTGAGAAAGGTGATGAAAGAAAGAGTACTTCTTACCTCTTTTGAAAACTATTCTGTTTAGTCGATGCCTTTGAGTTATGTTTTCCATAAATAAAATCAGCTTTATGCAAAACAGCCATATAACCTTGAAAGCCTCATCGAGCATATATTAGCTCTTAATCTTGCGAGTTCGTCGAACTCAACGTCGTTTGTTTTGTTTCAGAGGAGGACTTCACCGACCTCAAAGGTGGGTTCTTCGTGGACGTCGACGAGTAGTCTGGGGTTCCCAGGTGGCAGCTTGGGACATCCCGGAACAGCTGGCGCTGTGATGTTTATTTGTAGGCCTCTTAGGCCATAATTTGGTTCTTGTTGTTTAGAACAACTTAAATTGCTTCCGCTTGATGTAATGTTGGGTCTGTGACCTCTGGTTGTCATTTGCTATCTTTCTCTGTATAAGAGTTGAACTATATGATTTGTGTCGTAGAGTCTGTGATGTGCCAGTTGTTCCACAAGTCTTGGTCTCTCTATTATGCATTGAGGGTTGTGCCTGTGTTAAGGCATCAATCGGGGTGTTGCGTTGCCGATGATCCATTCCGAGCAACGCCTGCCAAAGGTTTTGGCCGGGGATTGGTAAACCCGTAACCTCCGGTTGTATCGCTTAACCGGTGACACATATCATCACTGTATAACAGTCAGGTCAGGGCGCCACAAGTTGGTATCAGAGCAGTACTGCCTGTAGGAAACCCTTCTACTGGTCGATGTTGAGTCTAGTGTTTGTGAAAATATTTTTAACCTAAAAATGAGTTGTGAAAACCATCTTAGGATTCTTTTTACTCCTTATCTGGTTACCCTCTAATCTCGGAGCAATCTTATCTCGATTTGAGTTTAAAGGTTTTACTTCTCACCTGTTACTTCAAAATGATTAGAAACGGGGTGGGTTCGACCTTGAGTGTTATGTGCCACGTTGCTCCCGCTGCGTTGTCAATCCCAAATCAACTCAGAAGTTGCTACCGAGTCAAATCTTTTGATCCTTTCTTTGGGTTTCAACCCACGGGCTTGAACATAAGGTCCCGGATTGTGTCAACTAGGGTGTGTTGAGTTGTGATTTCTCAACTCTCGCTAGTAGCACATGATGCTGATCTTTGACCCAAGTTCTATCTTGTTGATTCCTTGTCAATTGTGGTACAAGTATTATCGTCCCTAGTCTGTGTACTTGTGTAGACGCTAATGCTATTGTTCGACCATTCGGAGAAAGATACTAACCGTGTCATTGTCAAATCTCCAGAATGGCTCGAGGAGGCCGTGGAGGCCGTGGTGGTCGCGGTAACCACAATGATGATGAGGATGATCTGCCGCCACCACCCACGATGGCTGAGGTCTTAATGGCCATTGAGGAGAACCGTGGGCGCAATGAGCGCTTGCTGGAGCAGTTGGTGCAGCAGAATGCACGGAGGAACGAGTGCAACACTCTCACTGAGTTCTGCGCTCCCAGCCACCCACTTTTGCTGATGCTAAGGAGCCACTGGAAGCTGATGATTGGCTTCGTGCTTTGGAGCGCAAGTTCTCTGCACTCCATGTCCCATTGGCGGAGCAAGTCAACTTTGCCACCTATCTCTTGGTTGGTGCTGCTGGCTGTTGGTGGGAAAGCCATGTGGCTTTGTTTCCGCCAACCATGTCTTCACTTGGGAGGAATTCCGTACTGCCTTTCGAGCGGAGTACATTCCCAGCATATCATGGACTTGAAGAGGAGGGAGTTCCTGGATTTGCAACAGGGACGGATGGACCTCCGCACTTATGGTCGTGAGTTCAACCACCTCTCTCGTTACGCCCCAAGGGACGTGACCAATGATGCTGACAAACAAGAGCTGTTCCGCAAGGGTCTGAATCCGCAGCTCCGCTATGAGCTATTGCCCTTCAGGTTCCAGACCTATCAGGAGCTGTTCAACCAGGCTTTCACTCTTGAGCAAGGAAGAAAGGAACTTGAAGCTTCCAAGAGGCCTGCACACGGGGATCACCAGAGTTCCTCGGGTTCTGATAGCAAGAAGCGCAGGGTGTTTGTCCCCTACAGCTCCGTACCTGTGCTCCCTTCATGCCGAGGGCAGCAGGATATAGGCCACCTCCTCCGCACCCCACTACCTCGACACTTGGGATAGGCGGAAGTGGGTACCGTCCTATGCTACCTGCTCCACCTGGAGTCACTTGCTACACCTGTGGCCAGGCTGGTCACTATTCCAGGGAGTGCCCCCAGAAGGCACCTCTCGCGATAACTCCTGCACGAGCCCCTGCCACTCCAACTGGCAAGGCTGGACCTATGGTCACTACTGTAGAATAGCCTACCAGTGACGGCCCAAAATGCCCACTAGTGACAGGCAAGCCGCCCGTCACTAATATGCTGTCACTGGTACATGGTTACTAGTGACAAGCAGTTGCCCGTCACTGGTATATGTAAAGCAGTGACGGCCGGAACAGAATGCATGTCACTAGTATTGATCAACGGCCTAGTAACATGCAGTTTCTTAGTGACAGACCCATTATCCTTCCCGTCACTAGTATGCATTTCGGTAATAAAAAAAAATTTAATGCATTTTCCACTTATATTCCAGATATCACAACGTTCACATAATCCAATATGACATAATATTTACATAGATAACATGATGATATAAGAACCTGCAAATTGCATGATCCAAAATTACAATGGAGCATTAACATCACACATACACAATCCAAAACACACAGCACACTCCAAAAATATTCCCACAATGGTGCAGCCACATCGATGTGTCCAGGCGTCTACTTCATAGTCCACATGATCATCAGCTACTTGTGCATCTTCATTCTTTGACACTACAAGAAAACTGAAGGAAATTCAGTATAGTGTTGACTGCTAGCTCACGTGTCAAACAAACTAGCTAGCTAATGATAAAATTAAACACACATATGACCTTATTAAAGAAAAACAATTAACCCTGATCAGATGATCCAGTCCTAGAATCAGAACAAATAGGCAGTGAGCCAGTGACAATAACTAGAGGCAATAGAACTACAAGGTCGAGCCATCAATTATACATGCATCAGCACAAGTGGAGATCAATTAGTAAGTCGGCTCAAAGATAGAACCAGAAATAGCAACGGCACAGTGGCCTGGTACCTCAGAAGCAGAGGAGCTCAAGGGATGAAGCAAAGCCCACCAAAGAGAATAAGTAGCCGACAACGAGATAACCTCTATTGCAATTAATCTGGAGTACACATGCATGTTGTAGAGTTTGTCCAATTCTCTAATCAGGTCTCTAAACAGGTTGCTGTATAGTGGCGTACCTTATCTGAATCTGTACTAGTAATCCATTTAGACGCACTATACATCGGTATAATTGTTGGTATCCTTGAGTTTTGCCATAAGCAGATCCTTAACTTAATTGTTAGTATCCTTGAGTTTTGCTTAAGCATATGATTGGGTTCAAATTTCGCTGCCTGAAAAGCACAGAAACAAACTATGTCATCTCTACTTTGCCATGAAAAGCATAGAATCTAGCTAATAAGGATATACATTGCCTGTAATTTTCGAATCAATCATTATACATAAGCACATAACAGGATACAATGCATAACACAGGCATTATCACCACAGATGGGATGCAACTAGAGAATTAATTTTCTGAACACATATGGCATACTTCCATGGATGAACCCAACCCCTTCAAGCGTGCATACAGTCACTGCATCGGACAACTATACTGATTAGGACATGCATATTGTGAGAGCAGCCAGTCAAAACAGCCAAGCCTAGGCTATATATTTTAGCATTGAAGCCAAACCCCTCATTCCTAGCACGTGGAAACAAACATAGGCTCTGATGTGAGATATACAAGAATGCCTATTACCTCATGAACCGACGTCAAGAAGTTGACACCAGCTTTTCAGAAGCAAGAAATAGACACACCCAACCTGATATAGGACCAAGTAAACCTTCGTAGTTGCAGCTCCGGTAAAATAAGGCCACGCATGTGTTAGTATTCCTTCGCAATTTCCACAAACAGGGAAGAAGTACCATAGCTACTTGCTGAGTAAAACATCTAAAAAATTGAGTACAATTTTAATTGCAGAACTTACTCCATAGCAAGATTTGTCAGTTAGTTATGTGCAAAATATATCAAAGTGCTCTGAACCATCAACACACGCAAGCCAGCAAACAACTAGGACACATGTGTGGCATACAGGAGAAGTCATGCAAGACGAAGAGATGAAACGATATCGTATAGCAAAGTATTCTTGGTTAAGTTCACTGAATCTTGTAATCTGAATCTGTTAGAAGCCCCCCCCCCCCCCCCCCCCCCCCCACCCTACCTCAGGCCCTCATAGATAACAACGTTGATGATTTTCTGTAATCAAATGAAATGGACAGAACTTTGCTTCGAAGCAGATAAGGTACGCAACTATAATTTCAGTGCTAGGTTGATAGAGAAACTACATCGGTACAAGCAGATGGTGGTACAAAATTCAAATCACGAGCTCAAAATCAATAATATAAACATGGTTCCTGCAACTATTTAGAGTATGACAAAATGGTAACTTGAACCGTACTGACCAGCGGTGTGTGGAGGCGGAGGGGGTCGTCGGAGGAGAGCGGATGGGCCTCCCTGGCGGCGCCGGCGGCGCATCTGGAGGAACCGGTCGGCGTCCTCCTCATGGACGAGCGCCGGAGCCGTACCGCACCGGCGAGTAGCAGGGGCAGCCGAGCCAGGTAGGATGGAGGTCGGGGATAAGGAAAGGCGCGCGAGGCCGGGCTGGTTCGTCCTCGACGGCGGCCGGCAGGGGCAGCTAGGGTTCCGCGCGCGGCGGCTCGATTGGAGGCGCAGGAAGGGGGGCGGTAGGCGAGGGAGATGTACCGGGAGAGGCGGCGGAGGTGTGGGAGACCGGCCGCCGGCGAGGGGAGGTGTGGGAGACCGGCAGGAGTTGGGGGAGACCGGCGCCGGCGGCGGTTGTAGGGGAGAGGGAGAGGGGAAGTGTGGTCGATCGTAGAGAATTGTTGATACTTTTTTTTTAGTGAAGAGAATTGTTGATTCCTGACTTCCTGTTATTGGGGGACTCCGCTGTTGGGCATAGACGCACGGGAAATTGATGGGCTGCTCTCTAATAATGTACTGTATCTCGGTCAATTCGGTATTGTAGGATTACTATTGAGTGCCCGAATTGATCAAACAAAATTACGTCTTTAAAATTTAATGGAAAGGTGAACATCACTCGTTGTTGATACATACTGTACCAGCGACACGCAAGCCTAGAAACCGTCACTGGTATTTGCAATACTAGCGACAGGCATATTAGAAGTGCCCGTCACTGGTAATACTAGTGACGGGCATATAATTGTGCTCGTCATTGGTAATTGATATAGTTGTACACCATACAGTTATCAGTGACGGGCATTGTCTTGCTTGTCACTGATGAGTATTATTAGTGACGGGCTTTGTCTTGCCCGTCACTAATAGGCTGGAGGCTATAAACTATTCTGCAGTAGTGGGTGCGTGGTCGTGAACCACGTCTCTGTTGAAGAAGCTGAAGATGACCCCGGCGTTCTTATGGGTGAGTTACGAATCAACGGCAATACAGCTACAGTTTTGTTTGACTCTGGAGCATCGCATTCATTCATATCCATAGCGTTTGCAAAAGAGCACAAAATACCGTTTGAGAAAATGAGTCGTTCCTTGGTGATCGCTACTCCTGGTTCCAAATGGCAAACCGATGGGGTTACTCCTGAGGTCCAGATTAATATAGGTTCCTTGTCTTTCCTTATGCCTTGGTAGCTCTGAAGTCCAAAGGCATTGATGTCATACTGGGCATGAACTGGCTAACCAAATACCAGGCTAATCTCGACTGTGCCGCCAAGACCATTACTGTGACCGCTCCTTCCGGTGACATTGTGGAGTATTGGCCTGCAACATCAATACCTCCGTCCGCCATCGTACCCCGCTCACCTGAGATCCTTCTTTGCTTTATGGAAGGCGAATCCCCTCCTGAAATCCAGGACATACACGTGGTGTGTGACTTCCCGGATGTGTTCCCGGAAGAATTGCCTGGCATGCCTCCTGACCGAAGTGTGGAGTTTGTCATAGAGCTACTCCCCGGTACCGCTCCAATTTCCAAGAAGCCCTACCGTATGCCGGTGGAAGAGTTGGCTCTGTTGAAAGAGCAAATTGATCTTCTGCTAGCCAAGGAGTTCATCCAGCCTAGCAGTTCACCTTGGGGTTGTCCGGTACTCTTTGTCAAGAAAGGGATTCTACCGTGCCTCGTCTAGTCTCTGACTATAGACCGTTGAATGCGGTGACAATCAAGAACAAGTATCCTATTCCCCATCAATGATCTGTTGGATCAGTTAGCTGGTGCAACGGTATTCTCCAAGATGGATCTGAGGTCAGGATACCATCAGATAAAAATCAGAAAGGAGGATATTCCAAAGACGGCATTTGTTACTCGTTATGGCTCATATGAGTATACCGTCATGTCCTTTGGTCTCACAAATGCCCCGGCTACTTTCATGAGGCTCATGAACTCCATCTTCATGGATTATCTTGACAAGTTTGTCGTCATTTACATTGATGACATCCTCATCTATTCCAAACCAATGAAGAGCATGAGGAACATCTTCGTTTGGTTCTGACAAGACTTCGAGAACACCGCCTCTATGCCAAGTTCTCCAAGTGTGAGTTTTGGTTGGATAATCTCATCTTCCTTGGTCATGTGATATCCGCGATGGCGTGGCTGTCATTCCTGACAAGATTCAGTCCATTCTGGATTGGAAAACTCCAATGTCAGTCAAGGACATCCGTAGCTTTCTCGGATTGGCGGGTTACTACCGCGATTCATCGAAGGTTTCTCCAAGATAGCCAAGGCTGACTGACCTTCTCAAGAAGGATAAAAAGTTTGTATGGTCGGCCGAAGCTGAAGAGAGTTTCCAAACACTGAAAGCCAAGCTCACGTCCGCTCCTGTGCTTGTCCTGCCGGACACAACAAGGATTTCGTCGTCTTCTGTGACGCCTCTCTGCAAGGTTTGGGCTGTGTGTTAATGCAAGATGGCCATGTGGTGGCTATGCTTCTCGCCAACTTAAGCCGCATGAGCTCAATTACCCAACTCATGATCTAGAGCTTGCCGCTGTGGTTTATGCTTTGAAGCAATGGAGACCATACCTGTTTGGTAACCGTTGTGAATTTCTCGGATCACAAGAGTCTGAAGTACCTCTTCACCCAGCCGGATTTAAATCTCAGGCAAAGGCGTTGGTTGGAGTTAATCACGGACTACAATGTGAGTCTGAACTATCAACCCGGCAAAGCAAACGTCGTGGCTGACGCGCTAAGTCGGAAGTCCTATTGCAACAATCTGATGATTGAAGAGGCCAACCTGCTCTCCATGAAGAGTTTGCCCGTTTGAACCTGGAAATTGTTCCTTCCGGCTACCTTGCAAATCTGGAAATCAAATCTACTCTTGTAGACCAGATTAAGGAAGCTCAAACTCGTGACAAGGGTATTCTCAAAATCAAGGAGAACATTGCTAGCGGGAAGGCAAATGTTTTCTGTCAATGAATCGGAGTTGTTTATTTTGGTGACCGCTTGGTAGTGCCAAAGAAACAAAATTGAGAGGGTTGATCCTCCAAGAAGCTCATGAATCCCTCTCTCTATTCATCCCGGTAGTACCAAAATGTACCAAGACCTTCGGCCTCAATTCTGGTGGACTCGTATGAAACGAGAAATTGCCAAGTATGTTGCTGAATGCGACACCTGTCGACGGGTAAAGGCTGAACATCAAAGGCCTGCCGGCACTCTTCGCCCTATTGCTATTCCCGAGTGGAAATGGGATGAGATTGGTATGGACTTCATTACTGGTCTGCCGAAGTCTCCAAAGGGACATGATGCCATTTGGGTCATCATTGATCGACTATCAAAAGTGGCTCACTTCCTCCCGTTCGTGTTGACATCACAGCTGCCAAGTTGGCAGACCTGTATACCTCTCGTATCGTCGTCCTTCACGGCATTCCCAAGAAGATAATTTCGGATCGTGGAAGCCTATTCACCTCCAAGTTTTGGACTAGTTTCCAAACTGCCATGGGAACTCGTCTTAACTTCAGCACCGCTTTCCATCCCCAAACTGATGGTCAGACCGAGAGAGTGAACCAAGTTTTGGAAGACATGCTCAGGGCATGTGTAATCTCTTTTGGCAAGGATTGGGAAAAGTATCTCCCTTTCGCGGAATTCTCCTACAACAATAGCTATCAAGCTAGTCTGGGCATGGCTCCATTTGAGGTTCTATATGGAAGAAAATGCCGAACTCCTCTAAATTGGTCTGAAACCGGAGAGAGGGCACTCTTTGGTCCGATATTATCAATGAAGCTGAGGAGAAGGTTAGAATCATAAGGGAGAATCTGAAGATTGCTCAGTCTAGGCAGAAGAGCTACTATGATAAGCACCATCAGGAAATTCACTATGAGATTGGTGATAAAGCTTATCTCCGCGTCTCTCCCCTTCGTGGCGTTCGCCGCTTCGGTATCAAAGGAAAATTGGCCCCTCGCTATGTTGGCCCTTTCACCGTTCTGGCCAAGCGAGGAGATCTTTCTTATAAGTTGGAGTTACCGGTCATCTTTCCAAATGTACATGATGTGTTTCATGTCTCCCAACTTCGCCGGTGTTTCAAAGATCCTATCCATGGGGTCAATCACGAGGAACTGGATCTCCAGGAAGATCTTACTTATCGTGAGCATCCTATCCGTGTCTTGGATGAAGCTGAAAGGAAGACCCGGAACAAGACTACCAAGTTCCTCAAAGTTCAGTGGTCTCACCACTCCGAAGATGAAGCAACTTGGAAAGAGAGTCCAGTCTTCGTGAGGAGTATCCCGACTTCTTTCCGCAACCGTAGAATCTCGGGACGAGATTCCTGTAAGGAGGGTAGAATTGTAACAGCCCCAAAATTTGAGTACCAAATTTTCACTTTTGTGTCCTCTTTTGTATCATGCATGCATGCATCATTGCATCCCTTTAAATTGCTAAGCCACCCACAAATTATTCTTGGCAATGTTGAAAACAAATAATGGAAAACTTGTTTCAACATGATCCCCAAACAAAGAAGACAATCAAACTTGCAAACAAAATTACTCCGACATCTTATATTTGTCGAGGTAGTTCCCCGAGTTCACAATATTAAGTTTGCACTTGCTCCCAAAATATTAAAGTAGCACCATTTGGAAATTGAGCAAAATGTCTTAATCCAACACTATGAACAAATGTTGTCCAAATTATTTTAATTGGCAACACCAATTTTTTTGTGTAGCTTCTATTCAATATGGGGAGGCTACCAGAATTTTTCTCATATTTTTATAAAATGTTTTGGTGCCTCATTTAAATCAGAGAAACGTCACTGGTTTTAAAAGAAATAAAAAGGGGCTTCTTTGTAATTAACGGAGGACCTATCTGTGATGTTCCTAAAAGTTTCAGGGACTGTTGTGTGAAAACTTCATCACCTTCCTCTGTAGCGACCGGGAGCTCTGCTCCCGCCGAACCACCACCCGTGCCGTCCCCGCCGTGCCCGCGCCGCTCCAGCGCTTCGCCGGGCCCCCACTGCCTCTACAGGCACGAGGAGCACGCGCACGAGACCCCGCTGCCCCAATCCCCACCTGCTCCCGTGCTCTCTCTCTCTCTCTTTTCCTCTCCCGGGCCGCCATGGCACCGAGCTCCCCGCGCTTGTCGCCGATGATTGAGGAGCTCCCAAGCGAATCCAGCACCACCAGAAGGTCCGCCGTGCCGTGCTACACCTCCACGCCCGAGGAATCGAGGCGGGAGGCCCTGTATCGCTGCCGCCGTGCAACTTCCTCTCCGCCCCCGACGCAACTCCGCCGCCGGAATCCGCCGCCGTCGACCTTCCTCCGGCCACCCCGACCCCTCCAACGAGCTCGTGGTGAGCAACCCGTGCCGTTGCGCACCCTCCCTTCTCCCCTCTCGCACTCGCTCGCCGCGGTGTCGCCATCGCATCGAGACCACTGTGGTCTCCCTCGCAGTTCGTCGCCTGGCCCGGTTGCCCGGTCGAGAGACCGGCTTAGCCGGGCTGGGGGCCGTCGCTCTCGGGCCCGTGACCGGCTGCTGGGCCGGCCCAAACCGGCCGAGAGGCCGGAGCCCTCTGTTGCCAGGCCGGCCTAGAAACCGGCCCAGCCGGGCTGACAACCGGCTGGACAGTTTTTTTTTGCTGCTGATGTTTTTTTTTTTCCCCCTCGTAGCACATGTTCCCCGCTACTCCCTCACGACGCTAGGGTTATCGAAACTCGATGATTCCTTCGTGATCCCTCGCTCACGCTAGAAATCGACTACTTATTTTTATTGTTGTTGAAATTAATCAATAGAATTAACAACAAATTTCAAAAGGGGAAATCAATAAAAATTGATAACTTTTTATCGGGACCTCCGAAAAATGTGTTCTTCATATCAAAATGCTCAGAAAAATGTGCATTAATCCATAGCATCATCTTCATGCATGTTTGAATGATCTATAGCACAGGAAAGCATAAAAACAAAGAAAGAGCTTGATTTTTCTCCCTTGTTGAGAATTATCTCGCACCTCCTCTAAATTTTGGTAGAACTTGTTATATTAATACCAGTGCATTAAAATGTCATATCTTCATCCTTGTATGCATTGCACAATTGCCATGTGTTGATTGTTTTTCTGGTGTTGTTTGTGCATCGGTAGATCAAGGAGGTGAAGTGCACCCCCGTATCGTGACGATCCGTACTACCAGCCGTATCAACAAGGCAAGCGTAATCCCCCTCTGAGCATATCTTATCCTATGTTTCCGCAAATATTTTCTCCACTATAATATTGCATGCGGTTCTAAATGTCAATTTTGCTGGATTAGAGTATCCTATAGTTGCATTAAGTTCCGATGCCAATACCTATTTTCCCTCCTATTATCCATAGGTTTGTATTGTTGGCCGAGATACTTGCTATGCTATGTGGTTGCTTAGCCATGCTTAGTTAATTGCATAGCTATACAATGGATGGTTTATGTTGGAAACAGGTGTTGAACTGAGAGTGATGATGGAGAAATGGTGGTGACGGATAATAAAATGCTTAAAGGTGGGGATGAGAGGCCACTGTGGTTGTGGTGTTTTGTCTCGTTCTCGCCGCCTAGGTGCGAGTTCTATACCTCTTGAACCAAGACTGAGCGTGCAACCATGCGTGAGGCCTATGCATTAGCAGTGCAGGAACCCTCATAGACTAAATAACTCGAGCGGGGCTAGCCAGGGTCCTCTAGTTCGGGCTTCCATTTGCGCGTGCGTGAGTTGGTGGCTGAGAATGGTATGAGGATGGTGGTGTTAGGAAAAGGAGTGGCCGCGGGGCGGGGTGTTGTGATCCTGGCAGTCCTGCCGCCACTGATGATCCTGGAAAGTCCTTAACGAGGGAGAAGTCGACACCGCTCCCACCCAGCCGGCTTTCCAAGGAAGAGAGCTAATGATCAGTAATGGGCCGGATGGTACGCGTGGCAAACATTTGTACACCCCTGCAGGGTTAAATCTTTTCGAAAAGCCGTGTCCGCGGTTATGGACGAACTTGGGAAGTGAAGGTAAGATCATAGAATAACTTTAACGGAATGATTAAAAACTGGGTACTAGAGGTACCACTCACATATGCAAGGTGAGCTTCCTCGAGAGTGATTCGGGGAGGTGCCTTTGATGAACAGGAACAGTGGTTGATGTGAGAAAGGTGATGAAAGAAAGAGTACTTCTTACCTCTTTTGAAAACTATTCTGTTTAGTCGATGCCTTTGAGTTATGTTTTCCATAAATAAAATCAGCTTTATGCAAAACAGCCATATAACCTTGAAAGCCTCATCGAGCATATATTAGCTCTTAATCTTGCGAGTTCGTCGAACTGAACGTCGTTTGTTTTGTTTCAGAGGAGGACTTCACCGACCTCAAAGGTGGGTTCTTCGTGGACGTCGACGAGTAGTCTGGGGTTCCCAGGTGGCAGCTTGGGACATCCCGGAACAGCTGGCGCTGTGATGTTTATTTGTAGGCCTCTTAGGCCATAATTTGGTTCTTGTTGTTTAGAACAACTTAAATTGCTTCCGCTTGATGTAATGTTGGTTCTGTGACCTCTGGTTGTCATTTACTATCTTTCTCTGTATAAGAGTTGAACTATATGATTTGTGTCGTAGAGTCTGTGATGTGCCAGTTGTTCCACAAGTCTTGGTCTCTCTATTATGCATTGAGGGTTGTGCCTGTGTTAAGGCATCAATCGGGGTGTTGCGTTGCCGATGATCCATTCCGAGCAACACCTGCCAAAGGTTTTGGCTGGGGATTGGTAAACCCGTAACCTCCGGTTGTATCGCTTAACCGGTGACACACAGCATCACTGTATAACAGTCAGGTCTGGGCGCCACATATCAACATGCATATCAGGTATGTTGGATTTAACCACTAAAAATCTGTAGCAGATGCTCCTCTGAGCATAACCTAGAAAGACACAATCCACTGTCTTTGGTCCAAGCTTACGTTTCTTAGTAATTGGCACATTGATTTTCGCCAAACATCCCCAAGTGCGTAAATAAGAAAGTGATGGTGTTCTTCCAGACCACTCCTCGTAAGGGGTCTTTTCTTTATTCTTGTTTGGAACTCTATTCAGGACATGACA
Organism: Poa pratensis; assembly: GCA_947311845.1. Lineage (NCBI taxonomy): Eukaryota > Viridiplantae > Streptophyta > Magnoliopsida > Poales > Poaceae > Poa > Poa pratensis. Next base: position 15,439,663 of record CAMZMU010000074.1, read on the forward strand.
CGAAGTCAATAAAGCCTCCCCCACCATGCCTTAGATAAACCAGCAGTGTCCAACATGGCATTCACCAAGTCGGTCAGCGTGCGGTTTTTCCTCTCAGCAACCCCGTTTGATTGGGGAGAATAGGGAGGCGTCTTTTCATGAATAATACCATGTTCCTCACAGAATTCGTCAAATATTTTGGAGAAATACTCGTCACCACGATCCGACCTAAGACGTTTGATCTTTCTCTCTAATTGATTTTCTACTTCAGCTTTATAAATTTTAAAGTAGTCCATAGCCTCATCTTTAGTGTGCAACAAGTATACATAGCAGAACCTAGTAGCATCATCGATTAAAGTCATGAAATATTTCTTATCACCTTTTGTCAACACGTCATTCATCTCACATAGATCAGAATGTACAAGTTATAGAGGTGTCAAGTTTCTCTCATCGGCTGCCTTATGAGGCTTTCGAGGTTGCTTAGATTGCACACAACTATGACACTTAGAACTTTTGGCAACGGTGAAAGTAGGAATTAAACGCAAACTGGAAAGTCTACTCATTAAACCAAAATTAACATGACATAAACGAGAGTGCCACACATTGGCATCCGAATCCACACTGCACAAATATGGTTTACTGACTTATTACAAAAATCTGATAATGAAAAGCGGAACAAGCCTCCGCACTCATACCCTTTACCAATAAATTGTCCAAACTTTGACACAACTATTTTATTGGACTCCAAGACTAATTTAAACCCATCTCTGCATAGAAGGGAGCCGCTCACGAGATTCTTATTCATAGCAGGGACATGCTGTATGTTCCTTAGCTGCACGATCTTTCCCGAAGTAAACTTCAGATCTACCGTGCCAACACCACGAACAGAAGCATGTGATCCATTTCCCATTAAGACGCTTGAATCGGCGACCTGATAAGATGTGAACATAGAGATGTTAGCGCACACATGAACATTAGCACCCGTATCAATCCACCAACATGGAGATTGAAATACTGAAAGCACAATTGGTAAATTACCATACCCATCAGTATTGCTAGCGGTCACGACGTTGACATGCTTTGGCTTCTTCCCTTTCTTGTCTGCACGATCAGGGCAGTCCACAGAGAAGTGGCCGAGCTCTCCACAGGTATAGCACCCTAGCTCAGATTTGTTCAACATCTTCTTCTTCTTCTTGAAAGAAGTAGTCTTGGTAGGCATGTTGAAGGTGGGCTTTCCCTTGGCCTTGCTCTTGCCGTGGTGAAATTTCTTCTGCACCATATTGGCGCTAGACTGACCTTCACCTCTCTCAGCGGTGTCCTTAGCCCGAGCCTTCTCCTCAACATCAAGAGACGCTATCAGGTTTTCAACTGATATCTCTTGTCTCTTGTGTTTGAGAGTTGTGGCGAAGTTCCTCCATGAAGAGGGCAACTTTGCAATAATGCATCCAGCCACAAACTTGTCAGGTAAGGCACACTTAGTGTGCTCAAGCTCCTTCGCAATGCACTGTATCTCATGAGCCTGTTCGACTACAGAACGGTTGTTAACCATCCTGAAGTCATGGAAGCTCTCCATGATGTACAGTTCACTGCCAGCATCTGCTACACCGAACTTAGCGTTCAGTGCCTCCCAGAGCTCTTTGGCATCTGTGATGTGCATGTACACATCAAACAGCTTGTTGCTAAGAGCACTCATAACGAGTCCCACAAATGCAGTATTGGTTTCCTTGAACTTGTTCTGATCCTGGTCAGATATAGTTACTTCAGGTAAACCCTCACTAGTCTCGAACACTTTCAGAGATCGCAGCCACAATGTGGTCTTGTACTGCCATCTCTTAAAGTCCACACCGGTAAACTTGTCCGGCCTCAGCGCATCAGATAGATGTCCCATGTTTAACTCAGGAAATTGACTATAACACATATAAGGTTTTTGGATTGTTGGATTACTAGGCATAATTTTCATGATTAATTCCAGAATAAAAAGCATGACAACCACAGGTACTAACATGTTAAACACAAACATATTAGATGTACTAATTAACATGAACAGCAGCAAGACATACGCCAACACATCCATAGTAAAACAGTTCGGTTTATGCCGCACGTATCGAACAGTTTTAGATGAAGCAGTCGTTGAAACAGCGACGGCAGCAGCTTGAGCGGCTTCGGTGACGACAACAGCTCGAAGAAGACGGCGTTGGAGACGAGCCGCCCGCGGATCCGGCGATCGTCCAGGGAGGCGAGCCGTGATGAAGAACTTGAAAGCAGTCGCGCGGAGCGCTTCCCAAAAACCTTATTCGCCCTCTCCCGGACAAGATCACAAGGACAAGTGGTTCCGGAGACCTGCTGTCCCGTTCGCCGGTGCACGCCGGCGTACGGGATGGAGTAGACTACGGCGGCGGCGCAAGGCATGAGATTGGCAAAACCTAGATTGGTTTTGTGTGTGACGGCGCACGGTAGTGCATGGCAATATATAGTGCGGTTCGGAAAACTCTAACGGGTATAACGTGGGCCGGCCACGTCGCACACGTTCGAGTCGGTTACAGCAGCCCACGATCGTACACGTACGCTAACACGACTCGTTTTCCTGAACTGCAAAAATATAGGTATCGGCTCGGCTCATTCCCGCAACCCGTGTCGTGACGAGACGGACGGACGGACGGCGGCGGAGGAGGAGTGCGCACGGGAGAGTCTTCTATTCTCAGCCAGCACACTAAGTGATAGAACACTCCACTATATAAAGTGGTGCAGCTCTCTCTAAGCTAGCAGTATGGGATTAAACTTTAGTCACGTACATGCACCTCCAAAAATTCTGCCATGCACATGGGCCAAATTGAGATTTACAGAATTGCTTATATAGGCTACCCACTAATGGGCACAATATTCTAACACCACACTGGGCGCAGAACAGGCGCCTGCACACCTGGCACTCCGACTGTGTCACGTGCTCGCCGCCGTCGGCCACCATCATCTCGGAGCAGTCAGGGAAAGGGCAGTACATCCGACGCGCGCCGACGAAAATGGACTCGCATAGCGCGGCGCACCACCGCTCGAACACGTCGTCCGGGAGGGTGGCGCGGCAGAGCTCCGGGTCCAGCTTGCCGGCGCACGTCGCGTCCAGGCATCCCACGGAGGCCGCGCGGCCGGACTCGACCTTGGCGCGGACGTGGCCCTCCAGGCACGAACGGCAGAAGGCTTGCATGCAGCTGCTGCCGCCGCAGTGGGCCGCCGACGCCGAGGGCGCCATGGGTTCCAAGCAGATGCTGCAGGCTTCCGCCATTGCCGCGCGTATCACGACCTTTGGAGGGATCAGTAGCATTTAACAACAGCCACTGTAAGTCGTCGATCTGCTGCTGGTTCGTGGGGTTCAGGGTGGGATTTTAAGGGCGTTCCCCTAGTGTTTCCCGAGAAGCTCTACAGGCCAGTCTTTGTTTCCAAGGAGATGGTGGAATTGGTTCAATTGGATCATGGCCATAAAGACCTTAAGACTGATTTGACCAGAATTTGAATGAGCCATGCCCATGGAAACTAAATGAATCTTATCTTCATCTTTTTTTTTTCAGTTCATGGCTGCAATGGCTAAACCTGAATAACCCGGGCACATCCTTGACCCGGCCGTGCTTCAGTTGTTCAAGCGCTGATCATGTGTTCTCGGTAACCACCACAGCGTCGGGTTTTCAACATACTCTGCTCTAGTTCCTCCTTGTGTTCTTCGCATCAACATGAACATATAATGGTGAAATGATCTCTGATGATCTGAATTTGGCAATACAGTAAAAATCAATAAAACAGAGAATATTCAAACGATAGCAGCCTAACGAGCCTGATTAGATGTAGCATCTCCCGAAGTTTCCCACCGGCATCTTGGTTCAGTAAAAATATATCAGAAAATAAACCATTCAGAAGCACCAACAAATCTGATGGCGGCCTCAGAGTGTTTATATCTATTCCATTCAGACTGGCAGAGAAAACATTGGAGGGTAGGTGACATTTTGTTCTTACAGAATTTTGTTCTCCAGTTGGTGGGAAAACTCAAGTAATACGAAGATTCAAACAAGTGAAACAAAGATTCAGTTCCCCAATGCATTGAGACTATAACAAGCTATGTGAGCAAAACAATGCATATAACGGTGAGAAAACATTCTGGCAAATCTTTAATCATAACAAGTTCAACATCACCAAAGAGGTTCCATCAACACATCCAAAGGAAGTTCAACAAGAACAACATTGAATAGGCTACATGAGGCATCTGAGTAAGTTCACTATGACCACATTCTAACTTGGTCTACCAATACAAGATCAGACATGCAGAACATCCCCTGTGCTCAAGGCAAGACTGCAACCTGCAATGCGACCAGAGCTCTCACGCTTGCGCCGCCTCCCTTTCACGGTTCCACTGCTCAATCTTCGCCCTCCTCTCCTCGCTGCCCTCTCTGACAGGGCTCCTAGTCCGGCTCCTGTGCCGCCGACGCTTGCTCCCATCGCTGTCATAGTTGCGATTCCTCTCGCTGCTCCGACGGCTATGGTGGTGGTAATCGCCATAGTCGCCACGGTCCAAGCTGCCACCATAGTAGTCGCCTCGATCCCTGGACGACCGCGAGGATCGATCACGGTCCCTAGCGTGGTAATGGTAAGGGCTCAGGCTCCTGCTGCTCCTGCTGTGGCTTCTCCTGGACCTATGCAGGTGCCCATACAGCCTCTTCCTCAGGTCCCTGCCGATCACCTTCACATGCATGAAGTTGCAGTAGCCACCACGGTTGCAGTTGTTCTCCTCGAACTGCCGGCAGGTGGCCTCCCGGAAGTCGGTGACCGGCGAGAACTCGGCAATGATGGGTCGGCCAGAGTAGAACCTTCCCTGCAGCGCCTGGAGCGCCTTCGCAGCATGATCCTCCTCCCTGAACTGCACATACACGTTGCCGATGAGGTGGTCGGCGAGGTTGTCACAGACGTGCAGGTTCTCCACCTCGCCATACTTGCTGAGCTCGTCAAAGATGTCCTCGTAGAAGTCCTCAAAGTCGCCCTGGATCTTGCTGGGGTCGATGGGTTGCCCTGCGGGTCGAAACCCGGGGTGATCATGTCGGGGCGCTGGTACATGTTGCAGAGCAGCAGCGTCGGCGAGACGGACGGGCGGTTGTGCAGGCGGGAGCAGCGGTCGCCGTGCCGACATGCGCCGATATTGAAGTAGAATGGGCAGTTCACGCGGTCCTTCTCCGTGCCGAAGATCGACGCGAGGTGCTCAGCCATTGCTGCTCCTGGATTCCGCCTGGTCGATTCCTCGCAAAAAAGCTAGAGAGATCTCTGCAGTTCCACCACAAGAATCAGAAATATATACACAAAGTTGCAAGAAGAATTAACTGAGTTCTAGATACAATTCAAAAGAGGGGCAAAGAACTTGATAGGCAACGTGATGAGCAGTAGAATTCCAATTCCGGTAGAACTGAAGAAACCTTCAAAATAGCAGGCACTTAAATTTCGGATCAAATCGATGAACGCACAGCGATAAATTCAACGAAACTTAACGACAGTATAAGACTACTCATGACCTATTATTTCTTCGATTCGCGAGGGAGGAAGGTCCTATGTCCCGACCTGATAAGAATCGATAGGGAAGACACACGAAAACATCATCAATCGCCCAAAGGAAAGCGAGCATAGCACAATCGCACGGCCAACCCAATCCCTTCTAACCTAAAGATACATGTATAGATAGATCGGAAGAAGACCCACATGCAGGGATGCGTGCGTACCGCGTACGGGTGCGGTGGAGGCGGCTTACCGGAAATCAGCGCCGCCGTCGCCGGAGGGGAAGCAGGAGGAGCACGCGAGATTTGCTCTGGATAACTGTTCCAGTAGCATCTCGAAGCGGATATAAAGGTCGTGGCTGCATATCGGATCGTTGATTGGTTACCGGACGGTCAGGATGCGGTAGGCCGGAGACTGCTAGAAGGTTCTATTTAGGGGTGGGCATAAAAACCGAAGACCGAAAACCGAAACCGAAACCGAAATGACCGAGACCGAAAAGACCGTTAGAAATTTGGGTAGCGAATTAGAAAAAACCAAAATTAAATCAGAAATTTAGGTAGCAAATTAGTAAAGACCGAATAGACCGAATGACCGATTTTATTTTATTTTGAGTGAATTACGTACGGAAGCAACCGAATTTGTGTGCCAGCCTAGCTTATGTACATCTAGTCTATAGGCTCAACTACTGAATCAAACATACCATCTAGTCTCTAGACTCAACTACTGAGTATCCCAGCCCAGCGTACTATAAATTCTCCCGTGCGCGATAGACCTGTCGATCGCTTCGTACTTTCCCAGTCCCGTGCGCCGATTCCCCTTCGTGCGCCCTATATTTCGGTCTATTTGGTCATGACCGAAGACCGGACCGAATAGACCGAAGACCGAAGAACAGAAAACCGAAAAGACCGAATTTATTACGGGTATCATTTCTAGATGACCGAAATTGTTAAAGACCGGAAAGACCGAACCGAACTAACCGTAAAGACCGAACGCCCACCCCTAGTTCTATTCCTTTGGGCGTTAAGGGGAGCCCATCGTTGTCCCGGGTCCAATAACGGAAGAGTAGAATCTTGGTCTTCTGTTGTTTAGATTCGAGGGCCATAAAAGCCCAGTCATATGAAGTACTCAGATATTCGACGAAATTTGGAGGATTTTCAATTTTCAATCCATTGTTGTTTATCCTAGGAGACCACTTGCGTCGAAGGACCGATCAATATGTTTCATGAATTGTACTCCTGCACCCAATTTCATATAATTTCGATGAAGATGTTAGTCCTCGTGGATTTGTTTTTGGGCCTTGCACGCGTCTTCTCTCTAGGATTCGTCTAATATAAACTCTCTCACGAGAGTTGTTTATGCAAACTACTATGTTTCAGTTTCTTGTTGGATTTGAGAAATGGTGACAACAGAATCATGTTGTTTTATTCATATTCATATATTTAGACAATCCTATCTTTCAAATAAGCCCTTGCGAACTTATCACTCGCAATAGTGGACCGGGGCGCCCCAGCCCACAGCCCGCCGCCTCCTCCTCGTCGACCCCGCCCCCGCCGCTGCCGCCGGCCTTGCCGTTGTGGCGGTGGCCCTCTGCCTCCACAAAGGCGGCAGGGGGTTGCTCGCGGTGGACGCGGTCGTCTTCGACATCGCTGCTTCTTCCGGCACGGCTGCCGGTGGATGCGGCCAAGGCCCAATCTGGGCCCCGATGGGCTTGGCGGGCCTCTGCTCCTGGCGGCCTCCCGTGCGTCGCACGGTGCTGCTGCTACGCGGTGGAGCTCATGGGCATGGTTGCGCGATGGTGCGCGAGATGGTCCTCGCGGGCCCGATCTGGGCCGCGTGGGCCGCGCGCGTAACGGCGCTTCGGCGTTCGTGTTCCCGCTCCAGCGGAGGCAGACTAGGCCGGTGGCCGGAGGTATGCTGCTGGTGGCCTGCGGTTGGTTTGGGCGTCGTTGTGCCCCTCCTCCCGCTTCCCGCTTCCCCCGCAGTCGTAGCGGCTAATGGTGGCGGCGGGGATCCCCCTCACGTGCGTGCGTGCGTGAGGTGTTCCCCCGACCTACCCTCGATGGAGCACGGCAGCGATCTACGGTGTTGTCGTGCTCTCCGTCTCCGACGAGTTATTCCCGTGTGTTGGGTTAGCGCACCGTGTTTTCCCGAGGTTCGGAGGTCGATGGCGTCGTCCCTTGGTGTCTTCTCCGCGTCCTCGTGAGGGTGGCCGATGGCTGGTTCGGGATGGGTCTCGGTGAAAACCGTGCACTGGATTGCCCAGTGCTGGCGATGACAACACCTGCGGGTGTCGTTCCCTTGTTGAAGGCATCGCCAGGAAGATCTTCCCTTTTACTGGACAGTCGGAAACCGTCTCTCTGTTCCGCCCCGTTTCCCAAGTGCGTGTGTCTGGTGAAGGCTCTCATAGCGGTTTGTGAATCGCCCTACTTTTAGGGTTGGTGTCCCGGGGTCTTGGCGAAAGCTCTGCAGGTTCTCTGCCGGCAACGACGACGTCTTGGACGCCGTTCACCTTCTTGGAGGCGCTGCTGTAAGACCTTCCCTTTGGATTCATAAGCTTTGCTCGGCTCCTCGACGGCGTGGCTATGGTGGTGACGGGAATGGCGCAGTGGAGGTCTGTTGGTTTGGATACCTCCGACGATGTCTCCGGGCAACAGAAGTCAAGGCGTCTCCATGATCAAGCAATCTCTTTTAGTTTGTGCCTCATATAGTTGCTTGGTTGTTCTCCCTTGTGTTTCTTTGTTGCTTGTTAGGGTGTGTGTGTGTGTGGTCTGTACGTGTTGTAAGCTGTAACTGTTAGCCGGTTGTTGGCTTTGATAATTCAAAGTTGGGCTCATTTCGAGCCTTCCGTCTAAAAAATAGTAGACAGTGAATGAATGTCCACTATCCACTAGAGAGGGATTGGGAAGGGATGGAGATTGCAAAAGTAAGCTTAAAATTGATTTATTTTAGCAAATTGGTTGTCTACTTGTTACTTAAATACCATGAACTAAAAAAGTAAAGGTGCGCAAAGGAGATTGCATAAACCTAATAGAGTATGGATAGAGAAACACAAACACAAGATTTATTGCCAAGGTTCAGATCGCGGGTCTTATACTATGTCCTCGCGGGAGGAGTCTTGAACACAAAGTTTAAAGCATATAACTAAAACATTACATGAGAATGTACGTTTGTTTTCTCTTGAGACCGTGGCGGCTAGGTCAAAGAAACTCGTCCCATCCAGCTCCACTGACGAGTTCGTGCATTTGCCTCCCCTTAGCCTGCCATTTTGGTTGCCGGGCGGCGGGGAAGGAAATTTTGGTGCCTCGGTCCGGTCATTAGTTTAGGTTAGGGTTTTGGTCCTCGCAAGGATGACGATGTTACATCTCTGATTTTATATTCCGGGCTTAGGTCCTCCTCGATTTCGTCCATCGAGACAAAATTGACAGAGCTATAGTGTTGATTCCAATCGTCTCTTCGACATCGAGGTTTAGGGTTTCTCACCGTGTTTGCGTGTCAGCGAGATCTAATATTAGGTGCTTTAGATCGTTTCAAGGCTTCAACAACTTGTTAAGTTGTGGTGGCAATGGTTGTTGGTGGGCTTGCCAGCGCCGTTATGGGCTGATGTGAGTCTATTGGTGTGTGTGGAGCTCTGGTAAAAACCCAGCGCAGCGGCTATGAGCGTTGTTTACCTTCTTGGAGGCATTGCATGTTTGCTGCCACACCCCTCCTGCATGTGTCTGATCACTTTTGCAGCTTCGGAGAGGAGGGCATAATCCTTTGTGGTTGGACGATGGCGGTGGCTCAACATCGTTTTCCCTCTTGGTCGAGCTAGGCAGTGGCAAGCGGGACCTGTGGAAGGCGACGATGTTGCTGGCAAGGTTTCTATAGCAACGATGTTGGGGCGAGCAAAGTCCGAGGTCTGGCAATGGTTGCCGTAGTCGGCTCTTCTCTGACGTGTTCATGGATTTACCTCAGTTTGCCTTGTTGCGATGAAGTCGGAGCTTCGGCGATGGGGCTTCTGTGGCGACGATGACACGCAACAGGTCGTATGTTCGATGGTCTTCCGTGACGCTAGCCTTGTGTTGTTCTCCTTCAGATCTCTTCTTCAGTGTCGGAGCTACGTTGCCTCACTATTGGTGGGGCTGAGTTATGGCACGACCCGTCTTGTGTTCTCGCACAACTCTTCGGTGATTAGTAGGTCAATGTTTGCCATCAGAGAAGTCGGAGTCGCTTGCTCAAAGTTAATTTTGTTTGGGCATTGAGACCCACTCGGAAGAAGTGATGATGATCACGCATGTTTGTGACCTTCACGAGACCCTCTGTGTTGAGGCGCGCGCGCGTGCGTGGGTTTGTTTGAGTGTCGCTCAGCTGCATGTGACGGTTTTCACACGGTATCCAGTTAATTAGTTGGACAAATGTCTTTTGCTTAGTTAATGGTCGAGGCAAATATTTTGCCTCCGTTTTAGAAAAAAACTTAGTTAATGGACGAGGCAAATATTTTGCCTCCGTTTTAGAAAAAAACATCATCTTCTTTTGCAGAATTAAACTCGAGAAATGAAAGTCTATAACTAGTGGAGGGCATAATACATTGTGTGGGATTTCAGAAACTATGGATTTTTTTCAAAATCATTGTTCGACTTGGCACACACATTTTCTCTCCCAAACCCCCAATCCCACCTGACCGAGAATCTCAGGTGGCACCTCGTGCACACAACTGACATCACGTCGTTGTACCTGCCCGCCTCTAGACCACTCCCCGCGTACCCACGTTCAAAAATTAAACGAACATATCCCCGACGTATACAAAGCCTGCAGCGGAAAATATTGAATACACGATCCGACCACGCCGCGAGATCACAGAACAGAAGCAAAAGGCCCACACGCAGTCAAGCCGCCAGCCAAGACGGCGCCGTCGGCCTCGTCTCTTCTTCTTCCTCCCAGCGCCAGAGGCGGCCGCGACTTCGGCGCCGACGAGGTACGTACGTACGCTACGCGCGAGCGTCTTCTCCTAGGCTCCTAGCCTTATCGTTCTCCCACGCGCCTCCTTCGCTTCAGTCGCCGTCTCCATCCGTCTCAATTTTGAATCACTCCTGACTTCCTGAGTGTTGGCCTATCTTCTCCTGTCTGTAGTTGGAAGCTTTTGGATTTGCAGCTATTTTTCTCAGCGACCACCGTCATCTCTCGGTACACAGTCGTTTTTTGTTTCTTTATAATTCTATAAAGCTGTCATTTGTTCAAGCACCATTTTCACACCTCTGCTTCGTAATCTTACTGAAATTTCTTGATGCTAGGTAAATGGGACTCCTAGAGCTCTTCATCACGGCATGTGTGCCTGTTCTTAATATGCTCTTGGTTACCGGCGTCGGATCATTCCTGGCAACTGACTTTGCCGGGATACTGGGCAAAGAAGCAAGGAAGCATCTAAACTATGTAAGTGGTAGTTACTGACGCAAGTAAAAGGGATAGTAAGATCAGCTAAGTCGATTGTTCTACGAGGATTATTTTCAGAGGTATTTATGCCATAATTTTGTCTTCATTTTCTTTCCTGCAGGTAGTGTTTTATGTGTTCAATCCGTGTCTTGTCGCGACCTATCTGGCGAAAACAATCACCATGGAAAGCATGGCCAAATTGTGAGTCTTCATTTCACCTATTTAGCAATTTATGTTTCTTGATTGGCAGCATGATGCATACACAACCCTTAGTAAAAAATACTCTTGACTGTCCTATTCGATTACGAAACAATTTTTCTATTTATGAGGCGATCGAGAATTAACTATTTCTAATTCGATGGCAAGAACTATCCGGTCTAAATATTTGAGATTCATTAGGTTAACAAGACCTTCATTTGACAGCTATGAATGTGGGCTAAGAAATAACTATTTCCAAATCAAGAAATAGTCAGTTCCATTCACCATTAGAAATTATATATGTGTGTTGACTATTTATGATCCATGGTACAGGTGGTTCATGCCAGTGAACATTCTCTTCACGTTTATCTTGGGGTTAATCTTCGGTTGGATCGTGATAAAAGTCACAGGAGCACCACCCAAGTTAAGAGGACTCATTTTGGGTTGCTGTTCAGCTGGTAACTACAGTACACTCTATAATGGATAAATATCGTACAATGATTTTACACATTTGTTTTTGCCTTAAAGAGCCTACCACTAAGGGCTCCGCAGATGCATTCATCATGCATGTATCTTGAAAAGATCTGTGAAGCAGTAGTTGCTCCATCCCATGCTTCTGGTTCAGATTAATTGGGCATGCAAAATAGCTAGAATATGAAGAAAAACAGTTTTCCTTGCTCTAGTTGTTCTTTTCTCCATCCTAGTCTTAGCAGTAAAATAATAGAAGTGAAAATAACAACTAGAGAATCAAGTGTCCATGCCAAGAATATCATCTCCACGTACTATCAGTAACCGAATCGCCGACACTGGTAGAAGTAACAACCAGACAAATATTTATTTTTTGAAACGAAATAACAACTAGACAATCAGTTATTATTATCATGCACATTCCATTTGCACCAAGCTAGTCTATCTGACAAGGTAAAATTTCATACGGTCCGAGTACTGTACTGGTGTTCAGAAAAGCTTGAAAGTGAAATAAAAGCACCCACACAGAAAGTTTCTCAGTGTGCCCGTATCACCGACGACCAAGGGCCCTTCTCATAATGTTTCACTATACATAGTACTGAACTATTGATAACCACACCTACCCACCTTGAACCATTCAATGAAACAAAGATGACACAACACAATGAGATCATGGTAGTATAGAATGCAAGTTCTGTAATTATGTTGGTGTAAAAAAAGTAAGATGTCTGAACATTTCAATCACTTTCTAGACATTTGGAGTTACCTTGGTGAACTGATCAAACTTGGGCAGCTCCACCTTGACGATAATTTTGTTTCCTTTTTTCTGCGCTGAAAGTTCATCGAAATTCTTGGGTTGATTTGGTTGGATGGATGCAGGCAATCTGGGCAACATTTTCCTCATCATCATTCCAGCTCTCTGCAAAGAGAAGGGAAGCCCGTTCGGTGCACCTGATGTTTGCCAGACTTATGGACTAGCCTACTCATCGCTTTCATTGGCCGTAAGACTAACTACCCACTCTCTGTTTTTCAGTACATTGTACACAGCAGGTAAGCTTGACCGTGTTTGCTCGCCGAGGAAAATAATAGAACATGTCGCTGTCGTTTATGACTGAATTTCTGCAGATCGGTGCCGTCTTTCTGTGGACCGGCGCGTACAACACTATTCGTGCAAATTCAGAAGTCACTCAAGGAGACAATAGCCCTCCCACAACAAAAGTGTCGGTTACAGGAAGCACTACAGGTGCAGTTTCAGAAGAGAATTATTCGATCTCGAGTGATTACGTTGACGAATGCGCTCTCCCGTTGATATCCAATACAACTACAACCAAGACTAAGGTTTCATATATTCTTGAATTTTCTTCTACACGAGTCATACATTTATCATAGTTTTGGCAGAACTGAAGAATTTGGATCTGTACATATATATAGGTCCCGTTGTCAGAGAGAGCAAAACGATTCGTATCATCGGTGTCTAGCGCAGTTGATCTGAAGAAGCTGTTTGCTCCTTCTACTATTTCAGTGGTATGCTAGTTTCATAAACTACCAAATTCTGAATGACAGCCCTTCGTCGCAATACAGTAGCACCAACATTCAAAAGTATCGGTGATTTGCATCGACCCTCTTGCAGATTGTTGGGTTTAACGTGATAACCATCAGTTAGGCTGGAGAGAGCGAGCGAGCGAGCGTGAGCACCCGCCGGCGGCCGCTCCGGTCCCGTCGTCCACCTTCGTCGGCGTTAGCCATGTCGCTCTCAGGGTCTCCGCCCGGTTTCTCTCGGCGTTGCGTGCAGGTCGCGAGCCCGGCCTCGGCGGCCTCGGCGTCGGGGGAGAGGAACGACCACGTTTCCGGCATGGGGGTCTCGGAGGAGTCTGCGTGCGCCGACAGCCTGGAGGAGGTCCAGCAGACGGTGGCGCCGCAGGCTGAGCAGCGCGTGAGGGCCCAGGAAAGGCTCCAGTGGACGGAGCCGAGACCGTCGCGCAGGTCCATGTGGCGCCGCCGCAAGGGGAGAGAGCAGGAGGCGGGGCCGTCGAACTGGTCCCCGCCGGAGGATATGGAGGGGAGGTGCTTCAATTGCCTCCGTCAGGGGCACTTCAAGTGGGAGTGCACCTTCAAGCAGGTCTGCATGAGATGCGGTGCTGAGGGCCATGCCGTGAAGGAGTGCTTGCAGCCGCGGCCACGGAGTCCTTCGTCGGAGGACGAGCTCCGGCGGGCGGCGCTGGCCAAACGCGCGCGCCACGAGCAGCAGGGGCCGATGCGCGGGGGGAGGGTGGAGAGGAGCCCTACACCACCTCCTCCGCCGCCGCCGCCTCTACGGCAGCGAAACCCGGAGGTTGCGAGGCCGGTCGAGAACTGGCCGCCGCTGTGTCCCATGACTACGCCGGCGCCGGTGGCGTTGGACATGTCGGAGGACGTGTCCGCGCCGCTGTGCGTTGTGCGCCGTTCGCGTGCCATGACGGAGCTGGAGCAGAGGCTCCGCTTCGCTATGGTTGCGCACATCGGCGGCAACAGACCGGCGGTGTCTTGCGAGCAGGTCCTGCTGGGCTTGGCGGCGGTGGGTGTCCCAAGCGGCGAAGTTTCGGTCCATCCTTACCTGCCCGAAGATTTCCTGGTGGTTTTCGCCAGGGCGGAGCATCGGAACAAGATCGCCGCCTTGCCGTTCCTGGCGTGTGGCGGGGCGGCTCTGTTTCTCCGACCTTGGAACCGGCAGGCGCAGGCAACCCAGGTGAACATGCGCTCCAAGGTACAACTTGTGGTTGAGGGTATACCGCCGCATGCCTGGGAGGCCGAGGTTGTGGAGGAGGTGCTGGGTACGGGGTGTGCGGTGGCGAAGATTGCGCCGGAGACTGCGTCTCGGGCGGATTTGTCTCTGTTCCGGGTGGAGGCCTGGACCTCGAGTCTGGAGGATGTGCCGGTCGCAAGAACCTTGGCCATCCCCGAACCAGTGCCCTCAGAGGAAGATACCCCGTCGCCGGCGCCGGGGAAGAAGATGGAGAAGTTGGCTACACTGAGGTACAAGGTTCTGGTTCACCTGACCAGTGTGGAGGAGGACGAGCTGGTTGAACCGTGGGGAATGCCGCGCTCGTCTGGGAGTGATAAGAGTGGCATCCCCGGGCCGGACTCCGACGAGGGCTTCGGCGGTGGACGGCGGCGCACAACGCGTTCCCTGCCGTGGCGCATTGGGGTTCCTGACCGTCGTGGTGGGCCTAGAGGTGGGTCCCGCCAGAGGCATCTTGGTGGGCAGTTGAATAGGCAGATGACTGTTGCGCCGTTGGATTGGAAACTGCCGGAGATGGAGGATCGTGATCGACTCAGGGTTCCTCGTGAGAGTGCTTTGGATTCCTGTACGTTGGGAGATCAGGTTGCGAGTTTGGAAGCTAGTGTGCCTGCAAAAGCAGCTGCTGATCCCGTGCCTGCTAGCCGGCAGAGTGTGGGGCCAAGTCAAAAGGAAGGTCTGCCTGTGTTTTTGAATTCTCCCGCCGTTGGGAGGCCGGCAGCTGGTACGAGTGCAGACAGGATCAGAAGCGAGCCGGTGGTGGATGCTGTTCCGCCTTTCATTGGCCAGCAGGTGGCGACCGTGGAGGGGCCCCGCCTACTTGGTGGTGGGTCTGATAGGTGCGATGCACCCGAGGAGGATCGGTTACAGGAGTTTCAGGTGACAGAGGATTCCTCCAGCAGAAGTGGGACCGGTTCGGTGGACTGCGACCAACCGGGGACTCAGTTGGACTATTTTAATGTCTCGCTGGCAGTGAGAACACGGAGGGAGTTGCCAAGGAAGGTGAGGAGGAGGTCCTCGGGCCGGACCCACAGGGCAGCGGAACTGTGGGGGAGTTGCCGGTTGATGCTAACCTGGGACCTGCCATGGCTGCTAGCGAGGAGATGGCAGTGGCGCGATTAGAGACCTCAGCTGACGATGCCGAAGCTGGAGTGGAGGCCTCGCTAGGCATGGCCTCACTGGACAGCGCACTGTATCGCTCACCCACTGATGCTTCGCTGGGACCTGTGGCGGGAGCCGCCGCTGTGACTGGCATGACGGCACAAGAGGAGTTGGCGTGGGCGCGCATGAAAGGTTTTTGCTCTCGCCTGCTCAAATCATTGGCGCCGCCATTGCTACGGGAGATCGAGTGCTCGTCCAAGCTGCGTGCGGAGGCGGAGCCGTTCACGCCCAAGAGGGTAACTCGGAGGTCGGCAGCGGCCTCGAGTGTGAAAGCTGATACTAGAATGAAGAAGGTGACGGTGGCCGAGACGGTCCTGCTAAAGACCTTGGGCATTACACCGGAAGAGCTATCGGTAAACGAAGACGATTTGGAGGAGTTTCGAACTTTCTTCGATTCGCCTATGAGGGAAGAGCACCTACGTGCAGTAGCAGCCGTGTTTGGCAAGGTGGTGCCGACGTCGTTCGAGGTGCAGGAGCCATGCCTTATGGGGCCGACGTTGGTGTTGCCGGTGCATTGAGCGCTGTTTTGGCGGCGGAGTTGGAGTAGTTTAGTTTTAATGGAACTAAACCTAGAGATGCTAGACTGGAACGTTCGTGGGTTGAACGATCCAGCAAGGAGGGATGCTGTGAGGATTTTTGTGGAGTCGCTTCGTGTTAAAATTGTATGCCTTCAAGAAACAAAATTAAGCATGATTGATAGCTACACGGTCTTGCAATGTTTAGGTCCATCTTTTGATGGCTTTTCTTACCTTCCTGCGGTTGAGACGCGAGGCGGTATACTGCTCGCCTGGGATTCTTCGGTTGTGAAGATATCTAGCATCAGTTTTGATACCTATGCCATAACCGGAGAGGTTTGTGCGATTGATAATTCCCGGTGGTGGCTTACTACGGTTTATGGGCCGCAGTCCACCGAGGAGAAGGCCCACTTCTTGAATGAGTTAGTGGAACGCAGGACATTGTGCCCTGGGCCTTGGATAGTAGCCGGAGATTTTAATATGATACTCAGCGCGTCAGATAAAAACAACCCTAACCTGAACAGGAGTTTGATGGCTCGGTTCAGGAATTTTGTGCGAGATTTGGAACTCAAAGATCAATTTTTGCATGGGAGGAAGTTTACCTGGAGTAATGGAAGGGACGAGCCGACCATGACGCGAATTGATCGAGTGTTGGCCACGGTAGATTGGGAGCTGCAGCACCCGGATGCCATCCTGCAGGCACTGTCCTCTTCCATCTCTGATCATACGCCTTTGCACCTGGCGTTATGTGCTAATCGTAGGCCCAAGCGGCGGTTTCAGTTTGAGCTCATCTGGTTGAAATTAGAAGGCTTTGATGAGGCAATTGCAGAGGCTTGGCAATGTAGTGGGGCGATCACGGACCCCTTCAGGAGGTTAGACGCGTTGTTCAGAAACACGGCAGAGTATATGCAGTCATGGGGACAGAGGAAGATCGGTAATGTCAAAATAAAGACGCAGTTGCCAATTTGCTGATTCTGAAGTTAGATGCTGCGCAAGACAGAAGAGCTTTGTCAGCTGGAGAGTTGTGGTTGCGGAAAACTCTGAAGCTTGCGGTGTTGGGTCTATCCTCACTTGAAAGAACAATTGCCCGTCAGCGATCGAGAGTGAGGTGGCTTAAGGAGGGAGACGCAAACACGAAACTTTTCCATGCAGTGGCCAATGGGAGGAGGGCGAGGAATTTTATTCCGAGCATCTCAGAAAACGAGCAGCTAATAACGAACCAAGATGAGAAGGTCGAAGCTTTTTCCCGGGCTTATGTCCAGCTGCTGGGAACGAACAGACAAAGAGAGCACAGCTTAGACCTTGATGCTTTGCACTTGCCAAGGCTGGATCTTCAGGGTATTGACGAGGTGTTCACAGAGGAGGAAGTCTGGGCTGTAATTAAGGAAATGCCAGCGGACAGGGCTCCGGGCCCGGATGGATTTATCGGAGCTTTTTATCAGCGGGCTTGGCCGACAATCAAACGAGATATCATGGCGGGGTTACTGAAACTAGCAGTGGGAGATGGAAGAGGATTCGCACGCTTGAATAGAGCTCTAATCACGTTGATACCAAAGAAAACGGATGCGACTAGGATTGGAGATTACAGGCCGATTAGTTTAGTGCACAGTTTTTCCAAACTGTTCTCTAAATTGATCGCAAATCGTTTACGACCCAAGATGACAGATCTGGTCAGTGCAAACCAATCAGCGTTTATTAGAGGAAGAAGTCTGCACGACAACTTCGTGTTGGTCCGTCAGGTTGCGAGGAAGATCAATCAGAGGAAGCAGAAGGGGGTTTTGCTCAAATTGGACATAGCTCGAGCTTTTGACTCAATCTCGTGGCCTTTTTTGTTCGAGGTCCTCAGGCACATGGGTTTCAGTACATTATTCCTCAAGTGGCTGGCTGTGCTTCTTAACACAGCAACCACCAAGGTCTTGGTGAACGGAGTTCCGGGAGAGCGGATTCAGCATGTGCGTGGGCTTAGGCAGGGAGACCCGACCTCGCCATTGCTCTATGTGTTGGGTATGGAGGTGTTCACCTGTCTGATACGAACTGCGGTGGAGGGGAACTGGCTGTCGGAGTTAGTTGGAATTCGCCCTATGCAAAGAGTGTCCTTATACGCTGATGATGTCGTGCTTTTTTCAAGCCGGATAACATGGAGCTTTGGATGATCAAAGAGCTGCTGAAAATGTTTGGTGAGGCATCAGGTTTGGAGATCAATTACACCAAGACAACTGCTACCCTAATTCGAGGGGAAACGGAGGATGAAGAGAGAGTCAGTCAAGCTCTTGGTTGTCAGGTGACCAACTTTCCATTAAATACCTGGGTCTGCAGCTTGCTTTGAGACCCCTCACAAGAGTTGAGTGGCAACCGATGCTGGACAAAGCACTAGAGTTCCTTCCGGCTTGGCAACGTGGTATGATCACCAGAGAGGGGCGGCTTACTCTTATAAAAGCAGTCATTGCTGCCAAGGCAGTGCATCACCTGCTTGTAGCGGAGGCTCCGATATGGCTTCTAGAGGAATTTGAAGGTTGGATGAGAGCCTTCTTTTGGGCTGGAAAGAAGGAAGTCACAGCTGGGCAATGCATGGTTGCATGGGAAACTGTGGCTAGACCAATCAATCATGGTGGTCTCGGAATTAAGGACTTGAGATTGCAGGGGTTGGCTTTGAGAGTGAGGTGGGAGTGGCTTCGGCGCACTGACCAGTCCCGGCCTTGGCAAGGTTTGCCGCCGTTGAGAGACAAAGATACTTTGGCGGTGTTCCGCAGTTTGGCGCAGATCACTGTCGGAGATGGGGAGAATGTGATGTTTTGGACAGACAAATGGATACATGGAGCTGCAGTTTCAGACATCGCTCCAATGGTGTTTGCTGCGGTCAGTACGAGGAGGAAAAACACGAGAACTGTGGCACAAGGGATGACAGAAAACAGCTGGGCTCTAGATATTTCAGAGGAGCTCTCGGAGGAAGGCATGGACGAGTACACCAGACTATGGTTCGAAGTCAACACAGTTGATCGGGATGAGCAAAGAGCTGACAATTTCAGATGGATAGGGGCGAGCTCGGGCCTGTACTCTGCTAAAGATACATATAGCGCGCTTTGTCAGGGGCAACAGAGAAGTGCAATGGCCAAACCAATTTGGAGGTCCTATGCGCCAATCAAATGCAAAATGTTTTGTTGGCTTGCCACCAAGTATCGGCTGTGGACTTCAGACAGGAGGGCAAGGCATGGACTGCAAGAGAGTTCGGATGCTTGTTACACTTGTCTACAAGATGAAGATAATGTAGATCACATCCTGGTGCAGTGTGTTTTTGCGAGAGAAGTTTGGATGGGCTGCTTGATAAATGCAGGTATACACATCCAAGAGCCGGTTTCTAGCACTACCCTTGAGCTCTGGTGGGCGCAGGCGAGGGGCAGAATTCAGAAACGAGATAGGAGAATGTTCGATACCTTGGTTATCCTTGTGGCTTGGATGTTGTGGAAGCAACGGAATGCGCGAGTGTTCGGCCGTGTTCGTGATCAATGTAATGTCCCGCAGCTACTTAATAGAATTCGAGATGAGTTTCAGATTTGGCAATTGGCCAGAGGGAGTAGGAGAGATATTAGTGTGAGAGAGTAGGTAGAGTGTGAGTCCGGAGTTTGGAGTTCTACTGGCCCAGGTGTTCGCACCAGGTTTCAGTATCTTGTAATTGTTTTGCTTCCTTCTATAAAGCTAAGGTATGCCTTTGGCATACTCTTTAAAAAAATAATTGGAGCAACACCTCTACTTAGGAATGCTATGATCCCAGAGAATGCTCCTCTTCGTGTCCTCCGCGAATCGGCTGAACTAATCGGGTAATGCATCCACCTTTGTTAACATAATTCATGTAGTGACACCAACTTCTAGCCCTTGATTATTACTCACTCTGTATCAAAATATAAAACTCTCTAGTTACTTTCCACACATATGCATATAGGCATGTTTTAGTGCAAGGTTCATGTGAATCTTGTACTAAAACATGTCTAGATACATGTGTGTGAAAAATAAATAGATAGTCTTATATTTTGATAATGAGGGAGTATATGCTATTGATGATGCATATGAGTTCTTTTGTCTGAATCCACATATGTAATCATTTTCTTGGGTCTTTTCCTGCACAGCGGAGGAGCCATTCCATCTGTCACGTTGATCATGGGAGGGAACCTCATCACCGGTAAGCTGACTCTGCTGTCTCATCAGTCGTTACACTGAAATTGGAATACAGTGGCAGTGCCACTGATGTGAATCGGATGAGGTGAAAGTAACGCGGAACGTCTCTCACCAGGATTGCTGGGAGACGCGATCGTCCCGCGGTCGGTGATCGCCGGCGTGGTGGCCGTGAGGTTCATTCTGCTGCCCTTGCTGGGCACCGTGCTGGTGAAGGCTGCCGTCCAGTTCGGCGTCATCCAGCCGGACCCTCTGTACCAGTTCATCCTCCTGCTGCAGTACGCCGTCCCGCCCGCCATGAACATCGGTCAGACATCTGCTGCAGAGCTCTCCTTCCCATAGCCGGTGCCCGTGCCCGGTGAACTGATTTTTCTTTTGGAAGGAATGTGGGCTGACTAGTAATTTGGTTTCGCAGGGACGATTACGCAGCTGTTTGGAGTCGGGGAGAGCGAGTGCTCGGTGATCTTCGTGTGGGTGTACGCGCTCGCCTCCGTCGCCGTCACGGTCTGGTCCGCGTTCTTCATGTGGACGCTGTCATGAAGACGTCTCTCGCGTACGTCGGAATCTCTCAAGCTGCGAGATAGAACGAGAGTGAAAGGCCGACGAGCCGAGCTACCGGCCGAGTCGATCGATCTGGTGCTTGGCTGTTTCGAGACATCGCCGCCAGCGCCTGCGGTGAGAAGGTCGGTAGGGAGATAGTGACTTGAGGAGCAGCATCGAGTGTTTCATTGTTTGAGGTGTCATGTATGTTTGTAACTTTGTACGTAGCTGTGTTCTATATAACACTGTCATGTCATATTTTTTGTCAAAAAAAAACACACCATCATGTCATACTGATGTTAGTACGCAGCGCTGACAGTGTTTGCTTCGTTCTGTAGATTCTAAAATACTAGCCCGGTATCCCATTCCCACGCAGATGCGTAAGAAACATCACTAATCATCTAATTTGATTTATGGACCCAAAATGTATACTTTTTTTATAGAAAGACCCAAAATGTATACCATCAGTCCAATTCCTATCTGTATCTGTATATAAGCGTATACCAAAACGCATGACAACCAGAATGCAGACCAATTGTTGTTCTGTACCATCAGTCCATCACCGGTCTTTATCTGTTTCCAGAAAACTGGCCACGTATCACAATTCACACGCAATTGCCAATTTCTACGGATCGTGTACCTAGTACCTACACATCGATCCGATAGGGGTTTCAGCATTCACTCTAATTTCTGTTTTACGCTCGTCCATAGTAGGATCAACACAATTGTTTAATGTGTTGATGTCGCAGTTTTTCTTAGTTTTGCAATTAATCATTTATTTTGTACACGCAATCCTTTCAAATTATACTGTTGTGTGTTGGGTCGTGATGAAGCGGCAGATCACGACACATTTTTCTTTTTTTTAATGGGGGGTGGGGGGACGGCTCTGCATCAAAAGGATGCACAAGGCTATATTTTACTGCAAAATCTAAACAATCATTAAAAGTATAAGATATCTAGTTTTTTAGAATTAAGCCAGCCAACACAACTGAAGATATCTCGAATGATCGCCATCAAACGAGCACAACCGGTCCAGAAAGAGGAGAAACTGTCAACATTTCATGAACGCATCCACAAAATCCACCTTAGTGCATGTAGTACATATTTTAAAAAGGAGAAGACACCAAATTGAGGGGTCCAAAATTCCAAATCAATTTAAAGTAGCCACACGGTTTAAACACATCTTCCATTATCCAAACTACAACACCTGAGTAACCCACATCTACTTGTACCCGATGTTTGATGTATATCTAGCTTTGGCTCCCCTTCTAACTTACAATACATAATGATACATAATGAGCAGTTGTATAGTTCGTTTGCCAAACACGTAGTATCATTTGGTTAATAATTTAGTTTATGTTTGTAGTATTGTGTTTCTAGTTTAGTCTAACTTGTTTCTTTTGTTGTTGTTTTGTAGTATGCAATAAGTACTAAATAGGGATGGTGTATGCACATTGAAAGTGAACTTAAGATTTATTGAATCACAAAATCCAAAGAAAACTTATGATTTCAACCAATACAACCACCTGGTCCACCATAGTGAAACACACGTCCCTTGTTAATATCAGGCTGGAAATCGGTTACATTGTAGCAATCCAGCCTGTCACTGAAAAGGATCATAGTAGCTATAATTGGGCCGAAAGGGTGACCTTTGGAGTTGTATTCCTAATACGGTTGAAATACGCATATTTCTTATCATTCTCATCAGGAAAGTGGCCTCTACCCATTGGAGAACCCGTTGTATAGCTGAAATAATTCACGAATCTCGTCAATGCTTGTACAAGTGGCATTACATGAGGCAAAGCTTCACTAGAAAATAACCCAAGAATGATGGGGTTTCTAGATCATGTCGGCACACCAACTAATCTGCAGAGTTGGGATCCTATAGATGACGAGGGAAATATCCATTTTCATGCAAAACAAGATGCGAAAAATTATACTTAATATAATGGTGCATGAATTGCACATATATTGATTCATAACTTCCATTTTCTGATACGAAAAGACCATTTACACTTGTAGAGTTCAACTTTTATCGATTTTATTTATCATAGAAATAGAACACATTATAGGCTAGTCATGTATGTTAAAATTAATACGATGATTATAAAAAACACCAAAGTTCAGGTTAGGGTTTTTAAAAAACACTTAGATAAGCTGTGGTTCCAAAAACCACGGTCTAGGGTTAATTACTTTCAGACAACCATCACTTCTGCGCTAAAAGTATGTGACAGCCAGCTAAGAATGAAACAGATAGAAGGGGCCCGGTGCCCAAGCTGACGTGGCAAGCGGTGTTTGGTGTTTGACTGGACCGTCAAAATAGATGTAAGGCCTACCTGTCATCACCTTCATTTCATCGAGCAGGTGGTGGAGTGCCTGCCAGCGGTGGCAGGAGGGTGGTCATGGTTACGCGGCGGCCGCCGGTCTGGCGTGAGCATCCATCCGCACCGCCATCGAAGTTGAGCCCCTCGCGTCTTGGCCGCCGTGGCCGCACTCCGCGCCGGCGTCGTGGCCCACCCGCGCGCCGCGTTGGCCGCCGTGACCTCGCGGCTCGGCCTGGCCCGTGCGCCGCGTGCCGCCGTGACCATGCCGGAGACCCCGCGCGCCGCCCGGGCCGGCCATGCAGCCTCCATCCGGAGATGCAGCCAGGTGCCCGACATCATGCCACCGGTGATCCTGAGCGGGGCATCAAACCTCCGATGCGGCCTTTGGGGGCTTGCGCAGTAGGGATGAGCACCTTCAGTTCATACAAACCCCAATGGCACTCATCGTGCGCAAATCGCCGCGTGGTACTGATGATGGTACGTTACCACGGAGTATATCATAGGCGTTATTTGTCTTGAATCATTTGCGCCTTGTTAGTATCTGAACCCGGTGAGCTTCGTACCATAGTATTGAATCTTCTTATGGGTTAACTTCAGCTCACAACAGTGCTCATAGACAGACCAAAGGGATTGCCGGATTGGACACAAGAGATCATGTTTTCGCCGAGAACGACCTTGTACTCACGCGGCTATGCCTGTCCAGAAGAGATCTGTATGGAGAGCTTCTACCACAGCCTCTCCATACCAGAGTTAAGTGGATGGATCTTGGGCTTTATATTTTTTGTATGCTTTTTTCTTTTATATTGGACGTCATCTGATCTTTTCTTCCTCCCCAAATCATCCTCGTATAAAATTTGAACATTGATGAAGTGAAGTTCTGTTGGTCAAAAGCAGAGGGATAAGATGTTACTCATTCAGCACCTTAACAAAATATGTCTGACGCCTTAAACATGCCACAACATGAATGGTACATTTAAAAACAATTAGTACCTGTGTCTCCTACTATTTTGTTCTCATTCAGTTCTATTTAGATGGCACCTAAGTTGTTCTCCAACAGATAGATTTTCACACCACAAGTACTCTTATTTTTCCATGAGAATTGATAATTATGGTGAACAAATAATATATGTTCACCAGATGCGATACTGCAACCGTTCTAGAATTCATATAGAAATCTCCTTTAAATAAAGAGAAACATCATGTCCTGATATTTCCACTGTAGTGACTATTATCATAAGGGCGGCTAAGACAAGGGTGATATCAGACTGGAAGATTAAAGAGCTGTCCGACCATTTCAGAGCTAGAGAGAAACCTTCCATCATAGCACTAGTTTCAGCTTCCATTGCATCATTACATTACAGAGTCGGTGCATGGTTGGTCAGCCAATTACGTAGAAACTGTTTGTTACTCGTCTGTTTTTTGTCCTTTAGTTCTGTAAACAGTCTTCTGTTTCTAGTTCAGTTTACCTTGCCCTTTTTGTTGTAGTTTTTCTGAAAAAAAGATACTCTCTTTTCTTACTAGAATTAAATTTCTGATTTATTGAATCACAAAATAAAGTTTTAACCAATACAACCACTTGGTCCACCATAGTGAAATGAGTATCCCTTGTTAAAATCTGGAAGGAAATCAGTTTCTGTGTAACAGTCTGGCTTGTCAACTAAAGGGATCATGTTAGTAGTAACTGGATCAGTAGCATGACCTTTGGAGTCATATTTTTTAACATGTTTGAAGTAAGCAGCTGTCTTATCATCATCCATTTCATCAGGAAAGTGCCCGCTACCCATTGGAGGACCCTCTGTATTGTTGACATAATTCACGAATCCAATCAATGCTTGTATAACTGGCATTCTGGGACAAAACTCCCCTGGGAAATAACCCAAAAACGATGGGGTTTCCAAATCATGACGGTACACCACCCAATCTCCAGAGTTTGGATCCTATATTTGAGGAAGGATTTTTTCAATTTTCATGCAAAATAAAAATTGCAAGATGTAGTTAGCAAGAATCTTGCGCGAAGTACAATTATTTGGATTCTTAGCTTCCATTATTAGATACTAAAATACCATAACACATCACTTAGTATCTAGCATATAAAACATTCACATCCAAAATCCAATGTTGTTTAATTAAATTATAAAATAAGTAGAAAAAAGTTTCAAACCAGCTATCTATATTCAAATGCTATCGTGTATTTGTATATTAATATCTATACTGGAAAAAGGGTGCACCTTATTAAGGCTAAGCCTTGCGTAGCGGGCGTACTCGCCATAACTTGATAAAGGTGTAACAGCTTGTCCAGGCACCAGTGCAGCTCCACTTGTTGGAACAAAGCCCGCGCACTGCTAGTTATAGCAGCCCGCAGACTTGGAATCCTTCTGAACAATTGTAAAAGAAAACATGTAGTCTAGTGCATAAAGAAATACCTTTACGTAAACTAATAATGCCTCCAAAAATTACAAAATATCAAAAAACTGTAGGTTACACCTCGACGTTATTTTTTTAATTAAAATACAAGGTTACACTTACCGTCCAGTATGTAAAGAAGCGAACGTCGGTATTGTGGTACAAAGAGGGAGAAACCTGCAAGTCAAACTAGAATAAAAGCAACTCCTTGACATGTAATGAGTTTATTAGGATGGGTGATATGTTTATACGTGAAATCCAACTTCAACTAAGTTGTAGCGTCCTCCGTCTTGGCAATATATCTGTATGGATGCTCCAGATTCTTGAGAGTAGTTTTGATTTGGTGAACCCCATACACTAATTTCAGCTCGAAGACCATAGAATTTTCCTGGATTTGTGTGCCACATTGCATACTAGTGATAGAAAGTTAGATCTCAAATTATTAAATAGTTGAAAAATTACAGAGCGCAAACACGATTAACAGAAGACATGTTGGTGCATCTTCTTGGAGGCGTTACTGGCTCTCCTTCCTATCACTTACGTTGGGGGATATTTTTTGCCCCATTGGAGCATGTATAGACTTTTCTGATGCGTTAGTGATTATGCCCTGGCAGAGGGCAAGGTCATTCTAGTGCAACAGGCACCTTGGTGGAAATGCGTACATTTTTTCATGTACGCACATGTAGTCTCCTTCTTATGACAGGGGCAAAGCCTAATGTGGATCTCTTATCTTCAGGTGCAAGGTGTTCTGACCTCAAATTATTGGTTCATCAAGGTAAATCATCAACAAATCATGGCCTAGGTACATCTTCAAAAGAGTGGTTGTCGGTGTTTTTATGTTATATTTTTGTAGCGTCCATTGCTTCAATTGACATATATATTGGGACCCAAGCTTAGTTATGTTAGGTGTATGCCTTCGGATTTGGTTTTCATACGTTTCTCCAAATATCTAGGTACAGGTGTTCTTGTTAGTGAGATGTGTAGCTCCATCATCATGAGATAAATGAACGTAGCAATTGTCAAGCTTCATGCACTGACCAGACCGATCTGATGAAAAGGGAGGGCAATCCACTTATACACTCAACACCCCTCCTCACATGTGACGGTCACAGACAGGTCCACATGTGTAAACTCAGAGGTAGGTGCATCAAGAGAAAGAGGCCTTGTACGTGGACGGAGGGGGCATCAACAATTTTAGAACATTGCGCGCCACACAGGACTCGAACTCGAGACCTTGGCTCTGATACCATGTCAAGCTTCATGCACTGACCACTGTTCTATAAGACCGATCTGATGGAAAGGGAGGGCAATCCACTTATACACTCAACAACAATAATCTATGGTGGATTGCTAAAACTAGGTAATATGAACCTTATCTCTTTGACTAGTGACCAGAATTTAGCTTTATCTATTATTCTTCTAGTTTTTTTCTTTTAGAGTTTAAGTATATGTGTTGCTTGGCTTCGCAAATATCTTGACTATGGCTTTGATGTTTATCACATTTCATGGTGAACAATATTATATACATGTCTATAGCCAAATGCTCATCTAGGAATAAACAAGTGAGCAAACTCAAGCACATCAAAATGGAGAGAGAGAAATAGTACATGAGAAATAATATTGCTTCCTGGATCTTGCATTTTGGGGAACTGAAAAGTCACAGTTTTAAAAAGAGTGGTGTTCTGTAAGAGAAAAATATATTAGTTCTTCACTAGCAAAAGAATTTTCAAGTCAAGCTCCTAGAATCGGAGTATTTCTTTTGATAACTAGTGTTCTAATTTGTGATTGGGCACATCGTCAATAGAGAAGGGCAACAGCTGACTACAGATAATTGTATTTATCATGATAAAGTACTATGATAGATATGGGGATTGGGTCAATAAATAAAATGATTTTACAAAGTCGAAAGCTTAAAGTAAACCGTATTTACCTTTTCAATCACTTCTGGATTGCCACTTGCATTAACCAAAGTGAGATAGCAAGCCGCGAACAAAAAAACACACAAAGATTGATGTGTCAACATAACTTTGAACCAGGGATATAGGTAAATGTATTCTTTCAAGGAAACTCGGAGTGATTCCTCACTCTGTTGTATGCTATTTGGTCAATACAATATATAGAAGAGCACAACCACATATTTGTGTGAAATCTTTTGATTGCATACGTAAATTCAGACATCATTTAATGAATGGAGATTTGGTGATGTCTTTTTTAGATCTGGATATATATTACTAGTAGCAAATTTCCCATCAATGTTCATTAATGGCGGACTGCATTTCAATCCAATGAATGACCATTTAATTTATATATCTTAGTACTCCATAATTATATTTCAAATTGAAATGTATAAGTTGTTCCATAATTATATTAGCAATTAACTTTAATTATTCTGCCACCCATCTGGGATGTTCACTTGGCCTTAGAGTTATTCTGCCACCCAACTGGGATCGCTGAACTATGCAATTCTGAATTTGCCTCCTAGGAGGATTGTAACCAAACTATCTAACTTTTCAAGGAAATGAAATGCAAAGCTTTTGTGTTTTCTTGAAAAATTAACTTTAATTATCGAATGGATGGATGCTTTGGTGATCTATCTAATAGGCCCAGAACTAGGGATTTTGAACGTCGAAAGGTGCCCTTTGTAACTAGTCCAATATGGTGCTAAAGTTGCATAGTGTTATGAGGCAGAAAGATTTGGTTCACAGGGAAACTAGTATATGAAACTAAGTACATCTTGACATATTTCAACTAACTAATGCAGCAAATATTTCCCGGTCTTAGTGACTTCAGTCATGAATTATTTAATTTTAAGGAAATATGAGCTTTATTGGCGTCAGATAATAATGTTCATACAATCATGCTCGATCAACACCGACACTCAAGAAGGTGTTGTATACCAAGCAACACTCCATCCGGACTAAACCATGAGCTACTTTATTACTAATTTGGCTGACCTTACATATACTGCAATCACGTATTGCAATCAGTCAATCATCCGCTTCCTTTATACTACAAGCTCCAGTGTGCCGATGGATCTTGTGACATTGATGTGAATACCTGAGTAACTCGGAGACAATTGGATTCCATTGTGGTTGGCTTATCAATGTGAAGTCTAACCAGTCGGAGTCCTTCAAGCGTCGCCATGACCTTCGCTTCCTCCGAGCTAGGAGATTGAGGCTTAGGACTGCTTCAGCATCTGAGGCATGTAAGATCCTTCTAATCTTCCTCGTGTCCTAGACTCGCATCACTGGATCACTGAGTTCTGCAACCCACTTCTCGCACAAACGGGTATGTCACCCAGTGATTTTCATATTACTATAACGTAGTACCCAGTTGTCACGCCAAATTTTCACTTTGACCCATTGCCAATTCTCCACATGTGACCCCTTCCTTGAGAAAGTCCACCCCGTAAGACCGGCGCATAGGCTAGACGGAAATTGAAGGCCATGCCAAGCCTGTGTCCAAGTAATGCTTTGGAATACCCTGAGGTTTCTAAATCCCACCCACCAAAGTATTTTGGTCAGACAACCTTATTCCAAGTGGGCCAGTTCACCGCCAGGCTAGAAATAATGGATCATGTTGGTGACCTCTTCAACAAGGCCAAATGAAAATTTGATATACTCACCACATATGGGGGAATGGCCTAAAGGAATAATTGATCAAGCCTTCTTTAGCGCCACTTGACAAATATTTCTCAGTCCAATCATAGAGACGTTTTCAGAACTTCTCCTATGTTGATTTAAAAATTTATTTTGTCACGCAACCCTACAGTACTTGTGGCCCAAAATATTCCTCTTGTTTTGTCTTTATTTCTGTTTGTAGTCTTTTGTTTCTAGCTTAGTCTACCTTGCCATTTTTGTTGTTTACCTTGCATTTAATATGCAACAAGTAGGGACGTTGTTTTCCCAATAGAAGAAACTTATGATTTATTGAATCACAGAAATCAAGCATACTTGTGTTTTCAACCAATACAACCACTTGGTCCACCATAGTGAAAAATGTATCCCTCATTAAAAAAGGGAAGAATCATACTTAGTTTGTAACAGTCTGGCCTATCAACTATATAAAACAAATTAAATGGATTTGGATCAAAAACATGACCGCCGGAGTTGTACATCTTAATATGCTTAAAGTAAGCAACTTTCTTATTATCATCCTCCTTGTCGGGAAAGTGTCCGCTGCCCATTGGAGGACCATCGGTGTTATTGAGATAATTCACGAATCCAGTCAATGCTTGTATAACTAGCATTCCGGGGCAAAGCTCTTCTGGGAAATAACCCAAGAACGATGGAGTTTCCAAATCATGCCGGTACACCACCCAATCTCCAGAATTTGGATCCTGTATTTGACGAGGGGCGATGATTTCCATTTTCATACAAAATAAGAGTAACAAGTTTATGTTAGCAAAAAATCTTTGCGTGAAGTAAATTAAATAGATTTTAGAATACATGATATAACAATAAATTATGATGGCATATAACTTTGGATCTAATGGATGATCACGTTTCACATGTGTGAAGTCCAAATTTATGTACGTTAACTACGACAGAAATAAGCTTCAAACTAGCCATGTATGTGTAGATGCAATCTTGTATTAGTTTCTTTACTAGTAAAAAGGTGCACCTTATTAAGGCTAATCCTGGCGTAGCGGTCGTACTCGCCATAGCTTGATGGAGGAGCAACGGCTTGTCCAGGAACTAGTGCAGCTCCACTTATAGAAACAAATCCTGGGCACTGCAAATTATAGCAGCCGGCTGACCTGGAGTCCGTCTGAGCAATGATAAAAGGAAACATGTAGTCTTATGGATAAAGAAATGTATATACTTAAACTGATATGCCTCAGATTGTAAAAAAAATCATAAATTCTAGGCCATGCCTCCACATTATATTTTTTATTAAAAAGAGTTAGGTTGCACTTACCGCCCAGTATGTAAAGAAGCGAACATCTCTATTCTGGTACAAAGAGGGGGAAACCTGTAGGCCAAACTAGCATTCAAAAATGCTTGGATAGTAATTTAACTTTGTGAGAATAGGTGATGTAGATATACATGAAATCCAACTTGAATTAAGTTGGTGTATACTCCGTCTTTACAATAGATTTGTAAGGATGCTCCAGATTCTTGATTTTCCTTTTGATTTGGTGATCCCCAAACACTAATTTCAGCCCGAAGACCGTAGAATTTCCCTGGATTCGTGTGCCACATTGCATACTGGCATACAAAGTTATAACTGAAATTAGTGAATTGTTGAAAAAAATTGTATAGCTAGAACACGATTAATCTAACACATGTGTTGCATGTTTTAGGAGGAGTATGCGGACCTCCTTCACAACACTAGTCTAGCATGCTTGCTAGCGTGTATGGTCATTCTGGTACAACTGCGACCATGGTGACAGTGTCTACACTGCTCTAGGTCATGTGTTTTGTCGATGGTGTGGCTCGATCAGGTGCTTTTTCTAGTGTTGCATTCAAGATGGTTCTCTAACCTCGAGGTGTAAGGTGTTATGTCATCTAATTCTTTGACCATCAAAGTAAGCCATCAACAAACCATGAAATAGGTTCCTTTCAATTCAGTTGGTTGCCGGATGACAGTGCTTTAGTATCATGTTTTGTTTATAGCATCCAATCTTGAGTCTTGACGACATACATATTGTGACCTAAGCTTAGTATATTTAGGTGTATGCTTCATATTTTGAATTCTACCGGTTTCCTCCTAATTAACTAGGTAAATGTCGTTTTCTTAATAAGACGCATATATAGCTCCTTCATCAGGAGAGAAATGAACTTCTCCAATAAGCTATAAAGAGCATTGCTAAAAAATGATAATATGCACCTTCTCTCTTTAGCTATGACCAGAATTTAGCGTGAACAAATATGACTTAGGTTGGTCATCCATAATGTGGATTTTTGTTACTTTTTTTTAGAATCTTTATGTGTTGCTTGGATTCAAATATCTCTTGACTTCACCTTCATGTCCTAATTTAACAGTGAAAATATGTGTATTTTATACATGTGCACGGCAAATGCTCACATGGGAATAATCAAACATGGCCAAGATAAAGCACATTAAAACTCAGAGAGAGAGAGAGAGAGAGAGAGAGAGAGAGAGAGCTATACATGAGAAATAACGTTGCCTCCTTCATCTTGAGTTCTGGAGAAGTGAGGCACACGTCTAAAAAGAGTGGTGTTCTGTAAGAAAAAAATGTTAGTTCTTCCCTAGTAACATAATTGTGGCAGAATGCTCCATGAATACAAGTACTTCTTCGACATGTGGAGTCTTAATTTAACAAGTGAGCATGTGATTGAGATCGATTGAACGGAATCAACTAGCTACATAGAACACCTTCTGGTAGATACAGCGATAGGGTGGATAATAAAAGGATTGGACAAAAGTCTCATATGTGCGGAAAGATAAAAAATAGTTTATTTACCTTCTCATTCATGGGAATATTTCCACCAGCATCTATTGGTTCGACCAAAGTGAAATAGCATGACGCGAACATAAACCACACAAAGATTGATATTACATGACAAACCATGGGTACGAGTGAATGTGTTCTTTCAAATAAATTGGAGTTGTGTGGTTCCTTACTTAGTTGTATGTCATTCGGAGAACAAAATATATAGAAAGCATACAACAACATCTTTGTGTGTAATATGTTGATTGCGCATGCGAATTCACGCGGCCTTTAATGAGTTTCCGTTTGGTAATATGTATATTAATAGGCAGATCAATCTTTTGATAAATTTTCAGTATTAATGGAGTACATTTACATCAAATAAATGGTCATTCATTCTTTATAGTAGTATGAATGTGTTCTGTAATGATGGACTACATTTACATCCAATAAATGTGGTATTTTATATGGCCACATATCCACAACTCTCTGAATGTTCATAAATATTTAACTTTAATTATCGAATTGAATGTGCATTTGATGATCATCTTAATCGCTCTAAGCCTCTGACTAAAGAATTGCACAATCAATCGAAGAGTTCTAGCACCAATCTGTAGTTCATGCAAAAAAGCACCTTCGGTGCTCATCAGGCATAGTGTTGTGAGGTGGTAATTTTTGGTAGATGATAAACCAGTCTATGAAATTAAGAATCATCTATGTTGCAATATTTTAGGAATTATGTAATCCAACCATTACCTCAATGTAAACATGTCAATTTGGCGTGGTGTGTCCCCGGATTGCATCTGGGAAACAATTTGTAATGACTATGTTTGTTGATCAATAAAGCTCACTAGTTCTCTCAAAAAAAAAATGTAAACATGTCAGAGGCGTGCCAGGTATCTACCATCGTGCCGGAAACAGAGACTAAAAAAATGGTGCCCGCGTCGTGATCAAAAGATTTAGGCCTTTGTTCTGTGTCCCAGTGCTGGGCCGTATCCGTGGACTGTGCTAAGGTCCTGCGGGCTCGTTTGACGCCTGTCAGTCCCTGGCCGGGGCCGCAGCCGCAGCCGCTGTTACATATTTTGAGCTGTGGTATCTTCCTTTGCTAAAAAAACTGTGGTATCTGAGGCTCACAGCAACTGATGAACGGCCGATCCCCACAGATTCTCCTACGACGCGAGGATATACCACAAGCACTTTCAGACAAACAATCAGCCATTGCCCATCGCACATGCCTCCGAAATCCGAATAGTATCAAAATCATGTGACTTTCTTTTCTTTTCTTCAGAAGAGTAGAACAAACAGTTATACGCATGACAGAAAGCGATGAGTGCACAGCACCGTGTAATAATAATTCAGTAGTACTGGCTTGCTCTGCGCGCATTCAGTGAGAACGGTCCTACACACGGCGCGCAGTCGAGTGGCTTTCTGTAGGTAGTGTCCGGACCCAACTATCCCGGTGAATCGCCGGGTACGTGTGCCTGCCCGTTGCGCCTGCAGTGTCCTGGCGAATTTACTCACGGTCACACGATTATTGCTCACGGCTGACCAGTGTACAGAACGAAAATATGTAGTATTTCAAACATCTCTAGCAACCTGTCTGAATTTTTATCAGACAGTGGTCTAAAAAGATTCTAACTGAATTAATATCTTTCCGACAGATTGTCTATGGACAATGGTCTCTATAATCGTCCACACATGAACAATATCGAGGCAAATTTGGGTGATGTATATGTTTACATAACGGTCAGTTCGAGGCCTGTTTTGCATTGCACCCCTCGTCGTCCAAAATGTATATACACAACCATTTCCATGAGCTAGCGATGCATGTGTAAGGCAGATGATCAAAACTTGAAACTGCAAGAAATAATAAATACAATAGGAACACTTGATGTTTTAGAGGGGATAGGCAAAATGCAAAGGTCTTTTTGGATGTAGGATTTGTTAAATATAGGAGATTTTTTGGAAAGAGAAATATAGGAATATGGTGTCTTGACATGTACACTTGTACAACGATCTAATACAAAAGCTTGATAGTGGAACCAAATAAATATACAATAATTTTCTTCAGAGATGAATGCACATCATAATTGACATAGACAAAGAGTTTTTAAAGAGATTTAGCATCTTGCTAAGACGATTAAATGTATTGTACTAGTAAAATAATCGACAGAGGTTTCAACCCTTTGAACCAATAGAGTCGATAAAAAAATCTCTAAACTATAATCCTATAAAAATCTTGAACCAAAAGAGACCCAAAATAGATTATTGTAGCACAACAAAATTGTCTATACTCTTATATTCCCCTCCACTTGTCATATAAATCAAACAAGTTCTGGTGGGACATCTCGAGGAAACCGGAGTGGAGCTGGTTAGTGACTATGTGGCCAAATAGGAATGAATTGTTAGGCTACGCCTTACAAGGCTCCAAAAGCTATCATGACTGACTGTTGAGAAAGATGAATGGTGTTTCATTTTAGGGGGAGGTCACATGGGGCGGGGAGCTCTCCCCCTTTTTTCTTGCCTTTCCTTTTCTTTTCTTTTCCGGAGGTCATCATACTGTTGTTGTTTTTCATATTGCTGATTTGACAATATGTCCCTATATACTTAATCTAAAGTCTGCCGGTTTTTCTTCCCAACAAAGTAGTGTAGATTTCTTGTGTAGCATTTGTTTTAAATAATCGATTAGTTGAGACTTTTTTTCCTAACATTTTGGTTTTATCTCTGAAACTGACATGCCACTTGGCCCCACCATAAGTCCTACATCATTATTGTGATCAATTCAAACAATGATTTCATTCATCCCACTTGAATTGAATATAACACTTGTTTAAATTCCTACCAGGCAGGACCAGTTTATCTTTTTTGAGTTTAAAAGCGGTCGTATCTGCCATCCGATTAGATAGAATAGAGTTTATGTACAGGATTTTGAGAAAGGGAAAATCCCTTTACAAAACTATTTGCCACTGCAGCACTGCCACTATTTGTCATTTGTTTGTCAACAAGCATAGAGTTTCCAATAAAGTTGTGCCTAACAGGAGAAAATGGTCTACCACCTAATTGGCATGCTGTACATACCCCCTAGACACACCTTTTTCCTTTCTCTGATAATAATAAACAGGTGCGAAAACATTGAGAAATAGTCAATATAAATGGTCCATTTTTCTCCACCTTTTTTCAGCTCACCCCCACCAATAATTGGTTTAAATACCGGTACAGTATAGT
The DNA here is from genome assembly GCA_947311845.1 of Poa pratensis. NCBI lineage: Eukaryota > Viridiplantae > Streptophyta > Magnoliopsida > Poales > Poaceae > Poa > Poa pratensis. The sequence continues at coordinate 15,474,745 of CAMZMU010000074.1, forward strand.
GGAGGATTTGTGGCCACAAAGACCCATCCGTTTCACTGTCCTCCTGACTCTCGCTCACTCTGGGCTGCTGTTAAAAATAACAAAGAAAGATTCCATCCGCTAATTAAAAGAAGATATTTCTCATGGGAAACCGTGGCTTTGTTTCTCGTTCTTATCTCTGTCTCTCACGCATGCATCGAGAAAGAAAAAGAAATGAAAATTGCTTTCATAAAGTTTTACTAGTAGTATTTCTTTCTCTCTCGAGGATAAGCTCGGCCGCACTAAACAAGCATTGTCGTAACGTGAAGACACACGAAAATAGACGGGGGTGTGCATATGCTAGAGAGAGAAGATACCGTACGTGTCCGCAAAAATTTAGAGGCCGTCCACTAAAAATCTCTTCAAATAACAGAGAAAATGGACATGCATGAACCTGTTGCCAATTCGGCTTAATTTTGTTCCCACTTTGCTTCCGTTTTTATCAAAGGAATGAAGAAAAGCAGCGTGTGCTAGCTCCCAAGTGCACGCTAACATCACTGTGCCCGCTTGTCGCACGCTTTCGGCAAGCTAGACGTCTCATGCTACCTCAGTAATTATTTTGATTCGCCAAACATAAACCTCTGTCTCTCTGGGTTGCACAGATGTCGAGCGGCCGGCGTGCCATTTGGTCGAGCTCCAGCCATGATCTTACTCTCCGGCCGCCGTACTCCGTTCACGGGAAAAGCCGGAGTACATTCTCGCCGGCGCCAGAGATCGACAGGCCGCTGCCAGCCAGTGCCACCGGGACGCAGTCGATGATTTGATTTCATTTCATTTCAACCTCGCCTTCAATTCAGTTCGCTCGATGTTAAATCAGTCAGTGCCTCCACCTATTCTCGGCAAGACGCAGTTATTACTGGTCTTCTGCGGCCTCACTGCTCTCCCTCTCTCTTCACTGCCCAGAGCGCCATTATTAACTCCCCAACGGATCTCTTGACAGGAATATCTCCGTTGCCAAATCGATTTCTTTACTGATCCATTTGCAGACTCTTCAGTCTTTGCTAGTCCATGGAGCACTCAAATTTTTGAAACAATCAAAATTTTACAGTCGGCATGTAGTACAATCGCTTTCGGTGGTGCATGCACAGTTTGATGTTATTCCGGTGGAACATAAATGAAAGAGAGAAAAGTTTTCATTCAAGAGATAAATACCAAATGTGTCTTTTCAGTTGAGCCTCGTCAGCAAATTTATGTCGACAGAAAACAATTCCAGAATTGAACACGACACTACGACAGTTTCAGAATTGTTTTCCATAATTATGTACTGATTTTATAACATGAACTCGAATTATAGTTTCAGGCTTTCAACTGGTTCAGAGGGGAAAAGAATTATAGTTTCAGAGTTTATTCCCAGATACTCTATGGATATCCTTGGTCGTCAGAAGGAACACAACGGTAACAACTCACAGTTTACTCTGTCAAGCCGGCAAAATTAGCAGCATGCTAAACTACAAGCCAGACTCTAAATAAAGGATTAAACATGTCACTAGACAGTACTCCTACTAATCAAGTTCCAAGTTTCGTAAACTAAAGTCAGTGGGAGCGGTGAGACCAATGCAAACGACACGTGCTGGACAAGCTAGATAAAGAGGTGGCGGTATAAATAAAGCGCCAAACTTTATTCGATTTTGCAGGGTAATTCTTGGCATGCACTCAATCTCCCCTACGTACGTACCTGCTTAGCCCCCCATTTTTAATAATCTGATTGATGATCTCCAAATATCTTGTTTATATCTTTTGTTGGTGACAGCAATTATTTCAAAGCACTATGAGCTATAATCGATGATAAGAGGAAATTGTAAAATTGCTTCGCCGTGAAGGATCAGACGTTTGTATGGGATAAGAAAAGCTGTTGATTTTGGGAGTCAAAATTTGGGGGCCATGTTCTATTGGCGATGCTTGCGTTTGGATCTTAATAAAATTGGTATTTGTTGAAAACTTGACATATAGTTGTACTGTTTTGATTTGTCAAGGTGGTGGTGAGCTCCGTTTGTCCACTCCAATTATCCATTTAGGTCCTCTTTGATTCTTAGGATAGAAAATCGTATGAATAGGAAAATTGTAAGGTTTCAGAGTCATGCACACTCTAATCTTGTAGGATTTTGTATGCATCAAAATTTGTTTGATTCCACCAAAGAAATTGTAAAATGAGATTGGAGTGAATGTTAGATTTCCTATGAGGAAGTAGCACAATGATTTCCATAGGATTTTTCGTATATAATCTAATGCTACAAATCAAATAACTAAGATAGGAAACTTTCCTATAGAATTCATTGCTGCACAAAATGCTTTGCAATTCCTTTGAATCAAAGGTGCCCTTAGGGGGCCGCCGGACAAACAAGGCAAATGAACTTCACAATGTTTTATATGGGGAACCTCCACTCATCCACTCCAACGGTCCATCTCTCTACTCTCTTATACTTTTCTCAAGTTTCTAATTTACTCCCTCGGTATCTAAATATAAGACGTTTTGGTAGCTCAAATTTGGCTACGAAAACATCTTATATTTAGTTACAGAAGGAGCACAAACATACAAGATGATACATTGATATATTTATCCAAACAACATAGTTCAAACGATATGATTTAGACGACATAGTTCAAACGACACAATTTTAAGACATGGTTCAACTACATAGTGACACATGATTTCTCGTGGGAAGACCATCGGTACGTTGTCTCCTTCAAAGGTCGGAGAAGATAGTTCCTAGTATCGTGTCCTTCCCGTGTGCCAAAAGATGTACCCATCTGAAGGGCTAGCTGCATCAATCTCAATAATCACTTTGCCCATGACGGATTCAATCTAGGCGATCGCCTTCTTCCTCACGGTCTCCGGTATCGCCTCACGACGTGGAACCCCGTCACCATCTCTCTTGGTGCATCCTCGCACCAACACCTGCAATTCAAAAATGGTGTTTGTCGAGCTCCCAATGTTGCAACGATGAGAGGAACACAAGCTCCACAGCCGTAATAAAGCAGTGTTTAGTTCATCAGGCATAAAATGTAAATATGTTAGGCTTAACTAGGTATACCAACAACCTAATATAATCAAGATGTACACAACTATGTGATAGTAAACAATAACACCATAAATAACTTCAAGCACAATTACTATCACAAGAGAAATGATAAATAAAAGAGTTTAGATATAGAGATAACCGAGATCACAAATACAGAGAGGTATTTCAAAGGAAGCTAATGTCTATTGGAGAGGTGCAGAGGCTTTATACTACCAGAGCACCACAATCACCTCACCTTGAGGTGTGGTGCAAAATTTCCGAGTGACACTAAGGCCTCGTATTAAGATGCAGAGGCAAACCACTCCCTGGTGCCACATGAATCACCTTAGTCTATCGAGCTTTCCCACCATGGGAAATCACTTGATCCATTATTTATGCCCGTGAAGGCCGCAACCAAACCATTACAAATTATTTAGAGCTTATCCACAACTTGATTGGAGGCTCCTGAGCTTGCGCAAAACCCTCTCCACAAGGATTGAATCTGTGAGAAACACCAACTGTCTAGGGTTTCAAAAACCCAAGAGTAGCAATCCCCTAAAACTTATACCCTACCAAATCCTCGTAGAAAACTCAAACAAATGCAATATAGACGCACGACAAGAGCGCAATAAGTTCTCAAATCTGAAATGGCATTTCCTCAGTTTTGGTGTTAAAGACAACATCATTAGTGGACTAACCGTGAGCTTGAGATATTATATAGTGTGTAGGCATATCCAAAAAAAAGTTTTAAGATGGTTGCAAACCCCTAAAAAGAAAAGATAAAAGAGATGATGTCTCAACGGTTTTCGGTTAATTCAGCCAAAATTCATACTATCAAGGGAGGGTTCGTCGTGTAAGTTATGGGTGGAATCAAATCACACACACACAAACATTCTTTCTTACCCAATAGACCTTCCCGTGGAGTGAAAAATCCCGTCCCACTTTCTGGTGTTTGAATATTGGGTTTGCACATCAGAAACTTCTATGGTTCCACCCCAGAACTTCCAGGGCCCGTTTCTCGGGCCAACATGTGGTGCAGTCCATATAGATGGCATTGTGTTGCCAACTCTCGGGGTTCTCCGTAGGTTGACCGAAACTTCCGTGAGCCTGAATGTTCCAGCGCCTCCAGACCAAAATATGGCTTTTCCAAAGAGCTGGCACTGGTTTGTGAATTGGTTCCACCTCTCTGTGTATAGCCTTGTTTCACCTCTTTGTATAGCCTTGGAAGTTGGCCCTAAAGGTGGCTTGGAACTTCCGTGCCCAAAAGTTCCCGGATCGTAGAAAACTGTGTGTAACAACTCGAGTTTGGGGTCCATGCAAATAACCCCTTCTTCCCTAAGTGGAGTGAAAGGGCATGGCGCCCCCATGTGTGGTTTTGGTAATTAATGACAATCTCTATGGACTAATGGTTGCATCGAGTTGTACTTGTAGGGTTTGTCCATAGACCATGCTTGAACTCTATATGTTGGATTCAAGGTTATTGATGCCATGAATATATTGATATAATGAAGTTTTGGGCATCAAGATCATCGAGGTTATGGACATATACTTGATATGATCAAGAAGAAGAGTATGTGATGACCAAGTTGTTATTCGAGAAGTTATCCGATGATTGGTCATGTATAAGTTGAGCATATTGCAAGTATGTCTTGAAGAAACAGGATTATGTGACATTCATGGTTATCTTCAAGACATCATCTATTGAAAAGAGAAGAAAAGATACAAGATTGATCAACACACAAAGCTCCAAGATGTACCAAGTGGGATAATATATCTCTTGGTATGGTAAGAAATTGTCCATATAGCTTTGTCAACTAACCCATTACATGTGTATGGCATTTCTATGTGTGGTTAGGTATCTTTATATGGGTGTGCATCAAATGAAGATTTCATATAGCCCATGGGGATGACGTCAAGTGGTGATTATCATCAACCTTGAGATGTGCAAGTTCAAGAGAAGTATCTCGAAGATATCATATGCTTGAAGCTTGCCACCCATTTGGAGATAATGGTCATGTGAAGATATGCCGATAAGAGGCTCTCCCATAGTGGTGTATGGGGGTGAAATATGTGGATCTTCACCAAGCGAAGCGCAATCAAGAAAGGTGGTCCACTTGAGAAGATCAAGATCGACATCATCTAGTCAAGTGGAATGCGCAAAGCAAATGTATGATAGGGTTTCTATTTTACCGGTCTCGTGGTGCTAGTTGGGAGACCGGGTTATAGGATAGACACCGTACTATCAAGAGGGGCTCTCCATGGAGCTTTAGCGTATCAGTTGGAGAGAGCTCAAACCTTTGCATACTTTCCTTCATCATCTTTCTTGGTTCTTATTTGGTTTTTCTCCTTGTTGGGGTTTGGTGCTTGTTGTGATCTTCATGACAAGCCCAAGTTCTTCGAAAACGGAATTCGTACGGGAAACTTGTTGCGTTTTTGGGTTGGAAATATTATCGATTTATCCGTGAGGAAAGTTCCACACCTGCCCATGTGTGTCAAATTAACTTTAGTTATGGTTCTTAATATTTCCATCAGAATTCGTTTCACCTGTTTTGGAGTTCGAACGAGAAAGTTATTACATTACAGGTTTTACTGTTTCCGTCTGTTTTACTCATGCAGGGGAATCGGATTATCCGATCAAGGTCGTTTCGGAATATCCGATTCTCAAGTTTTCTCTCGAAATCGGCTAAGGACTTTTTGCAGTCAGTTTTGTGGCACACTGGAGAATTTCGGAATATCCGATATATGTTGCATCGGATTATCCGGCTCAGTCGGATTATCCGATTCTGACTTATATCGGAATATCCGACTCCCCTGTCTGCAACGGCTCGTTTTCTGGGAGGGGTATAAATACCCCTCCACCTACCTCCAGCCAGCCAACTCTTGAGCTCGTTTTCCCCCCATTGTTGACCTTCTTGAGCTTTGCTATCTCTATATTCCTCCATGATTCTTGCTTCCAATCAATCTCTCCTCTAAGTGAGGGGAAGCTTGTTGGATCTAGATCTTGGAGGGATTTGGTGTTCCTCTTTGTTCTACCTCTCTTCTCCCCCCAATAGCATTAGTTGCTTTGGTGGGATTTGAGAGTGAAGGATTTTGAGCACTTCTTGTGTTCTTGCCCATTGCATCGGTTGCACCGGTTTGAGTTCTCCACGGTGATACGTGGAAATCGAAGTTGAGAAGCTTGTTACTCTTGGGTACTTGGGGTGCCCTAGAGCTTGTCCTCTTGGGTACTTGGAGTGCCCTAGACGATCCTAGTTGATCTCGGAGTTTTGGTGGCTCACGGGATTGTTGGGAGCCTCCAATTAAGTTGTGGAGACGTGCCCCAACCTTGTGATTCTTGTGGCTTTGGGAGCCGCAGGAATTCGGTGAGAGCCTCCAATTAAGTTGTGGAGTGTGCCTCATCCTTATACAGGTTCGGTGACCACCCTCAAGTGTCCCATAGTGGTTCGTGGCACTCCGCATTGGTGGAGGCACGAAGGAGATTACGGTGTGCCATTTTACGGCTATTTGGGGATCACTTTGTGACTCCGCACCGCTCCAACGGAGACTAGCTTCCATTGGGAAGTGAACTTCGGGATAAATCATCGTCTCCAAGTGCCTCGGTATTTCTATACCCGACCTTCTTACTTATGCAATTTACCTTGTGATAGCCATCGAGCTTGAAGTAATATACCTTGCTATCACCTAGTTGTATATCTTGTTTTGTATAAGTTGTTGGTGCACATAGGCAAACCTAGCTTGTTTAGGTTTTGTGCTGGATAAATTAAACACTAGATTTATTCCGCATTTATTCAAGCCTAAACCGTAAAGAATTTTAAATCGCCTATTCACCCCTTCCTCTAGGCGACATCACGCAACTTTTATCCTCCAGCCTCCATTATTTGTGAGATTAAATCTCTCAGATATCTCGTCCTAGTGCTTAAATCTTGTTGACACTTTAGGGGTGGAGGAGGAAATCTTGTTTCGCCAAAGGATTTAATTCCCTTCATCCATTGTGACCTTGTTACTCTTGGGAGAAGACGTTTGATCTTGGTTGTATAAAGCTTCGAAATATTCTTGAGAGCCTCTACTTGAGTTGTTTAGATTGCACCAGAGTTGTTTGTAGAGGTTTGGTTGCCGCCTTTAAGGCTACCACTTAGTGGATGTAGTCACTCCGCATTGTGTGGAGCCTTGAGACAAATATTGTTGCGAGAAAAGTCTTTGTTAATTGCCAAAACGGTTTTTACAACAAATGTTCACTGTGGTTGAAGATACATGGTTGAGCAATCTACCACGGTTACAAAATATGTGGAAGATGGGTTCACATCAACCACATAAAACCGCTTCCGTTGTGAGTGTGATATATTGGGTCGGCTTGTTTTCATGGTTAGTCCCATTTTGAAACCCCATTAGAGAATCCATATCCTACTAGACTCATTTGGTTTCATGTTGGATTCTTACTGAAGATTTGTACTTTTGTGAAGTCTCCATATAGAATAAAATAACAATTTTTAGGCAAATGAAGATCTTTCCATTGTAAGTAAAAAACAAAAGAACATATAATATATCAGAGAGGATGTTTTCCCCCACTTAATTTGTCTGTGTTGTGTCTACTAAATTAGAGGATAAGTGACAAGACAAAGAAAACTAAGAAGTGTTCAAAATGAAACAGTATGTATGAAGAGGAGTAACGGTGAAAGGTGTGGCCGTGATGAAAATAAAACAAAGTAATAGTTCATTTAAAGCCTTCCTCGTAGTATTGTGTATGTTGGACTTTACGTGTGGGTTTGCTGAAACGATATCGACATGGGATAATATTTTTGGAAGGAAATTAAAGCACATACTTGAAACCGTATACCAGGGTTGGCTATATCTGCAAACCATGACTACCAACTCTCGGGTTCCTCCTTTACGCGTACGTAATGGAAATACTCGTTCAATTAGTATTTAATGTTTCCACTTTGTCTTAACTCGTTTTATTTGTCATTAATTATCTCCTCCTTATCGCGTCCCCAATTGGTTCTATAAATACATCGATATCGTCATTCCCCGCTTCATCCCTCCATTTGAGCTACAACCATATCATCGATCTATTGCATTGCTATCGCAGTATCGTCACCACTCGGTATGTTATTGCTCCATATTCTCATACATGCTAGTATTCATGTTGTTACTGTTGTGTTGAGATCTTGATGACACTCCTACTTGTAGTTTTTATCATTGTAGTGATGCAACTATTAGTTCTTGCATCAAGGTGAAATATAAAAATATAGTTCAATTAATTGTTTGATTTAAGCTGTCATTTTTACCTTCACCACAATGCCAAATCTTGGCTGCTTATTCTTATAATTTTTTTATCTAGTATTGGAAATAATATGGGCACATAGATGAATTTATTCCTGCATGCTGAACACTTATCTAAGCAACCGCTGCCACAATATAAAAGGTAGGTCCCGTATGTGCAATAAAATTTTACTTTTATAAATTAGTCCTGTTGAAAACATATGGATTCGATCAAGTTATTTTGAATTTCTTATATCTCGTCAAACCTTTTCCACAACATACTATATCGTAAAATTCTTCTGAAAACACATGGATTTTTTTCAAATCCATTTAAGAACAAGAATCTTGCTAAATACTTAGGAAATGACTCCACCTGGATTTTTGTTAAACATTGTAATATAGTTAAAACAATTTAAAAATAATTTCAAATATTTACAAATCATATGGACCACAAAATTAGAATGTAGTTTCGTCAAAACATGTGTAAAACTGCTGATTTAGATCTTTTAGAGAACAATTAGATCTGATCAAATCTCATTTAAGTGCTTTATTAGTGAAAATCCGTGTAACAATAATTAAATATCGAAATCCTTCCAAAGACATATGAATCTGGTCATGAATTTTGAAATACACATGAGACCGGTCAAACAAATGGATGCTAGCTAATCTATTGTTTTGGTAGCCAGTTGGCATGTGAATGGCTTTGGTTAGGTCCATGTGCACAGTGAAAAACAGACAAGAGCAAAAGAAAAAATACAGGGGTCGGATAAAGCCAAAAGCAGGGGAGGTCACAAAGTAAATATAATAAGCAGTTGGGGTCAAATAATGTAGACCCTTACCAATGCAACCCTGACGTGCTTCACTTACCTGCCTATTTTCTATCCCCAAATTTAAAAACCTTTTCCTTTTCCCAAAAGATTACGTGAGAGCAGGGGAGTTCAGAAAAGCGAGAAAAAAAATCGGAGGAGAGAGGGCTCGTGAGGGGAAATTACGTAGGAGATAAGCGAAATCCCCCAAATTTCTCCCCCATCTCCCTCCCCTGCTTGTTCTGCTGTTTGAGTGGCCTGCGACGACTCCCGAGCTCCGTCTTTCCGCTCACCAGTGCGCAACCCAAGCTCCGCTTCGTTCTCGCCATAGTTTCCCTCATAAATTTCTTGTCTTTTGTCCGTATTTCCACGGTATTATCCTGATTTACGGCGGTTTCTTGGTGCTTTTGCGGCTCCTCTGCACGGGCGGGGATCTGTAGTTTCTGTGCTTTGTTTGCCAAATCCTCTCACGAGGGCATTATTTTTCCATTTCGTTTCTTCCTCCCATTTTCTTTTCCGTTTTCCCGTCATTTCCGGCTTCTTTCCACCCATTCCAAGATACACAAGCTGTGAGCTCTTCTGTTCGTCGCTGAAAATTTCGAGCTCTGTGCAGCGCGGGGTTTATGGTTTTGTTATAGCTTTCGAGCTTGCTTTGTTCTGAGTAGGAGCTCTGCTTCTTGCTCCGGTGAGGAATGATGGAGGTGAGGGCGTCGTCGGAGCAGCAAGGAGTGATGGCGGGAAGGGAGCCGTTCGGGCTGCCCAATAGCCCGCCCACGCCGCCGTCCTCCGTCCCCATGCAGACCATGCGCATGGCTTACGGCCCGGACGGCACTCCCTTTTTCGCGCCGGTCAGCTCGGCTCCGCCGCCGACGGAGACGTACCAGCCCAGGACCGCCGGGGCGCCTGTCCCCGACGCGGCTGCCGCCGGAGGCAATGGCGCGCCGCCGTTCCGGGTGAGCATGGAGGACTCGGCCCAGAAGAAGCGCGGCCGGCCAAGGAAGTACGGCGACGACGGCTCCATGGCGCTGGCATTGGTGCCTGCGCAGAACCCCGCCGAGCCGGCGCCCGGCGCTCATGGGCCTTTCTCGCCGTCGGCTATGTCGGCGCCGCCGGTAGGGATGAAGAAGAGGGGACGGCCTAAGGGCTCCACCAACAAGCCCAAGCCGCCACCGTCTCCTCTGGATATCATTGGTAAATCTCCCCTAAACTTCTCCATTTTCTGTTAAAGTTTAATTACTGTTGTGAAGTTCAGCAAGAGCGAAATTGGAGGAATAAGTTCCCTGCAGTTTTTCAAATTTAATTTCTGTTTAAAAATTGGAAAATTACTGCCTACGCTCTGGATTTCCTCAGGGTTATTTGATTGGCTTTGACTAGATCTGGCAGGATGTACTGCATGCAGACTGCAGGTCGATTGCTCGGGAAATTACTTTCATACCCTTCTACCTTTTTGAACAAGAACCTCTTCTTTAGTGTAAATAAATGTCATATAGGCAAGAATTATTGCACTGTTTTTTAAATGAAAATGGTTAATTAATATCTTTTGTAGTATTTCGGTGCTGTATTCTTGAGCTGAAGTGTAACTATATAACTGAAGGCTTATATATGTCTATGGAACTGAAATGTCAAACTGTCAAATTCGTGCTTCTTTTCAGATATGTGCATGTATTTGGTCATGCTCTTGATTGGATTATTATTATTATCCTCGAACACAGATTGAATTATTATTATTATTTGCAGCATCTGCAGGAGCTTCATTTACAGCTCATGTTCTTTGTGCTCAAGCTGGAGAGGTAAAGATTCCTCAACCCTTAATTTCCTGAATTACTACATTCACCTTCTAGCTAAGGATGAGGCAATCTGTCATTTTAGTTAAACGGTATTCATGCTAGATTGTTTCAGCACCAGCTTTTCGGTGATGTTTACCATTTTTTTGTATTACCATCTTTCATTTTGGAGTATATCATCATGCTATCTTTGCATCAACCTACACATTATAGCAATTTCTTTCATCATATATATGTTTGGTGTGTTATTCTGAGCACACACCAACATCTTGTGATAAAATATGGTGTTATTCTCTTATGCTACCACCATACACTTCTTGGACAGACATTACTCTTGTAATGTGGCGTAATTATAAAGTCCATATAGTGATATACATCTTATGATCTAGTAGAATCCCGGTGTTTGGTATTTTGTTCACTTGGGCTATCTTCTGCTATGTGGTATATCTTGTTGAACATCTATCGGTATATATTTTTTGAAAGAAAAAATTCAAGATGCTCAGTTGCTCATCTTATTAGTTTTCCTGCTCTCTTAAGCATTTTTATTTCTTCTCATATGGCAAACTTATATTCGAATTTTGAATTGTACGCAGATGCAAGACTAAGGTAGCATCATTTATATCATAGTTTTCTCATGGAAACTGACTTGAATACTGTATTTTCAGGATGTGGCTGCAAAAATTATGGCATTCTCTCAGCAGGGAACTCGAGGAGTTTGTGTCCTTTCAGCAAATGGTGCCATATCAAACGTGAGTCTTCGACAAGCTGCTACTTCAGGTGGAACGGCTACATACGAGGTAAGAACCTATCAAGATAATACAACTATTCCCATGAATGACAATTACAGAGCTCCAGGAGTTCTTAATACAAGAGACCTTGTATGATAAAATACCACGATTATAAGGAACCTTGTCAAACTGATGTATTAGTTCTGTTGACATGTATATAATCACTGTAGATGGTTTGTTGAGGACAGGTTAGTAAGCGAAGGTCATTGTTTTCTGCCACAGGGCCGATTTGAGATACTGTCACTGTCTGGATCATTCCTGGTACAAGAGATTGGAGGCCATCGTACTCGAACCGGCGGGCTGAGTGTTTCACTAGCAAGTCCTGATGGCCGTGTCTTGGGTGGCGGAGTTGCTGGAGTTCTGATTGCCTGTACACCTATACAGGTATGTTCTATCTCTCGCACCAAATTCAAATCTTGGTACATCAAATATGCAGTCAAAGTATTTAGCATTTCGTCAATATATTACTAATTCATACAGAGAATAATACCAAAATGTTCATGTCATGGATTTTTGTTTTCTGACAAAGACATGCCTTCTGACTGATATTCTGTAGATAATGCTGTAACTTGTAGCTTAATGTTTTCTGTCAGTAGTGCAAGGAACACCAAGTTGCCCGACTGTTATGTACAATTACTTCTCTAAACTTTTCACATCAGTGACATCCACCTATCGGTACTCTATTAGCAAGTCATTGCACACCAAAGAAGTGGCTAACCACCATCATCCAACCTTAAATCTCAGTGCATGATGCATCAAATATGCAGCCATAGTGCCATACAGAGATTTACTTATGTGTGTCTGTTTATTATAATTTCTAATAGACAAAAGTAAACTTTGCATAATTTCGTTTCAATGTATTTAGCATTTCTTCAAATCTTTAAGTCATACAGAGGCACAATTTTCACGTTCTGTATTTTGGTTTCTGACAAAACACTCACATGCCTTCTGACATATATTCTGTGGATAGCCTCATAACCTGAATGTTGCTTCATGTTTTCGTCACTAGTGTAAGGAGCACCAATTTGCCAGACTGTTATGTACAATTACTTCCCTTAGACAAACTTTTCACATCATTGACAGCCATGGAGGCACCTATCAGTACTCTATTAGCAAGTCATTACACACTAGAGAGATGACTAACCACCATCTTTACATCGACAGATTGTGGTGGGAAGCTTCATCACCGACATCGGCGAAAAGAAGCCGAGAAAACACCAAGCCCCATCTGGACCTGCATCAGCACCACCAAAGCTCGCGCCGATGGCGCCCGCGCCTATCGGCGTCGGAATGGGGCCGAGCAGCCCACCGTCAAGGGGCACGCTGAGCGAGTCCTCCGGCGGTCCAGGGAGCCCGATGAACCAGGGTGGCAGCGCGGCCACTGCCAGCAACAGCAACAGCAGCGGCCAGCAGGGGGGCCTGTCCAGCATGCCCTGGAAGTGAGCTCAGTCTAGCATCAGTGACAGCTTGACCGTCAGTCCGTAGAAGCCTGCAAGGAGGAGAAGAAAAAGGCCTGACTAGATGTTAATTTCAGTGTGTCGAGACTCTTTAGATGTTAATTTGTCGTCAGTGGATTATTACTATTATGTAGGTGTTCGTTTATCTTAGTCCGGATGTCGTGAACCGGGTGTCGGATTATCGCTATGTCAGTCGTTGTCTTTTAACTTGTGGTTATGATAAAATTTATGCACATTTGGCATTTGATATGCTCCGTTGGTCATGGCTGTGATGTTGCTGATTTTTCTCTTCTTCTTTTAGCGATACTAGGTATCTGAGTGCGGCAATGCCGCGCGTGTGTTTTTGAATTTGAATTTGAAAATGGTGGTGTTGTAAAGTTGTTTAAGTTTGAAAATAATTGAAATTGAAAATGACTTCGTTGTGGAAATGGTTGGATCTTTGAGGTTGCTTAAATTTGGAAATTATTGTAATTCAATTTTGAATGCGTTTTTTTTTTACGTGGAAATATTCTGAAATAGTTGAAATGGTTATATATGTTTGTATTTTGTTGTAATATTTGTTTGAATTTTATAATTGGAGGATGTAAAGCACGTGATCGTTTGTTGAATTCAATTTATAATTAGAGGGAATTCATTTTTTTTTGCAAATATTCTTTAATTTAGGGAGGCTAAATGCTATACATATTTATTTTTACTTCATAATTAGAGAGAATGTAATATGTGAGACAATATGTGAGTGAAATGTTTTGCGTGTAATTTATTTCTGTGAGAATTATGATATATTTTATCGTAGAAGAAGCAATTTGTCATATTAATTATTTTCAGATATTTAGAAAATTGGGATGTCTCGATATATTTGAAGTATATCATAACCATTTGTTTTGACTACATAGTTAGGGTTAATGCATTTTATCAGTTATATTTTAGAGTGTTTTAAATTTTCTAGCAATTCGGAATGTTCAAATGTGTTGCATTTCTTTGAACATTTATTTCGAATGTGTTTTTTTTAAAGGGAAATACTTTGAAATAGTTAGTATTTTTTGAGTGTCTTTATATGATATACGGTACCGTCAAATGTTTAGCAAATCGAAATGGTTATATATGTTTGTATTTTGCTGGAATATTTGTTTGAGTTTCATAATTAGAGGACGTATAGTATAATTTTTGTGTGGTAAGTTTGAGAATTTGTTAAAGTTCGGAAATTTTGTCATGTTGTTTGCATTATTTTGGAATGTAGATATGGAAAATATGTTTTTTTGTTTGAGTCCTACTTTTTTTTATAATTGTTATTTTGAATTGCATGGTGGAAGATATGTATGTTATGTGTATTACTTTTTTTTGAATATCAGTATTTTTTGTAATTGCTATTTTTTAATTTCAATATTTTACTTATAATTGTTTGTATAAAGTATTTTAAAACTGTGATTGTTTCTCCATAAAATATAGTTCCATGATGTCGTACTTTTTTTGTTTGCCATCGTAATCAAAGGGAATGTATTATTGTGAGAATTTTTAAAATGCATTCTATAATTAAGGGAAATTGAATTTTTATTTCCTACAAATATTTGTAACAAATCGTGTGTCCAAATTGTTTTGAACTTATAGAAAATGTGTAACATTTTATTGGTGGGGGGGGGGGGGGGGGGGGGGGAGGGGGGATATTTGTTGTTTAAAAATCTAACAAATCTTGTTTGGAATCTATTTTGAAACTAATTGGAACCTGTGGTTATTTTTTTTATGGAGGAAGAATTATTTGGGATTTTTTTGGGGTGCATTTTAGTTTTATGCAAGGTTTGCATAGTTTTAATTATTAAATTAAAGTTCTTAGTTATTATTGAGTTTTTGAAATCCATGTTGGAATGTAGGTAGGAAATGAATATTTTGGAGTGAATTTTTTTGTGGGATTTTTTTTTACACATGGGGTGCATTGTGTGTTTCATAAATTTGAAGAATTTGATTTTGTGGATTATTGAATTTTATGTTAGAACTTACCAAAAATAATTTGTTTTTTGTTTATGCATTTTGTATGTATGTTTTGTATTATTATAATCAATAAGTTTAAAGTTTCTAACACTTGTGTTTTTTCGAAATCTATTAAGGAGGACTTATGTATTATTTGAATTTTCTAAGCTTTGAAATAATTTTTGAAAGTTCCCAATGCGCTTGAAATGCTGTTTTTTGTTTTATTTTTATTTTTTTTAGAAGTTGATTTGAATCGATTTGAAGATGTTTTTGAAAAGTTTTGAATTTTTTGAGTTATAAAAAAAGAAAGAGTAAAAAAAAGGAGCGGGGCAGCTGCTGGGCTGAGCCAGCCGGCCCAGCCCAGCCAGGAACGCGGTGACGTCCTCCCTGACGTCTCCAGGCGGCGACCATGCCCGGCGCGGCCGAGCTCGCGCGAGCACGGCCACGGCCGCTCCAGCACGCCGGCGAGGCGGGGATCGCGCGGATCCACGCGAGGGAGGGGCGGCGGAGCCGGGAGGGCGGCGCTCGCGACCAAATGGTTGCTGGAGCGGCGGCGACGACGGAAAGACGGCGGCGGACACCGAGCGCGCGGCGGCGCCGATTCTGGCTCCACGCCGGCGTCCCAGGACTTTATCCTCGGCGAGGAGATGCAGGAGGGGACGACGAACCTCCCCGTGGCCGTCGATTTGGACGGGGAGGGCCGGAGCGGACGTGCGCCGCGTCGGCCGCGCGCGAGAGGAGAGGAGAGGAGAAGAGAGTTGTGAGGACGATGTTGCAGAAAAGTCCCTGCGGTTCCGCAAAATTGCGTACAGGTCCCTCGCGTCGTTAAATCCTGGACTGCGGGTTTGTTTCTGGGAACTGTGGGTTCTTTTTTGTAAAAATGCTTGCGCCAAAATTCGTGCTCGAGCTGTGATTGGTAGAAACTCCAGTGCAGTACACACGACTTTTAGCACCATCTGGACCGTCCGCGCGCTCCATCGGACGGCTGTCGTTCATAGCGCGACGTGGATAGCAGAATTGAGCCTCAATCCAACGTACTTTCATATATAGTAGGATATGTTGCTACTGCTAACCCTGTTGGTACTGAAGATGGGTTGCGCGAATACGTTTTCACGGTCTCTGAGAATACGTCTTCAAGCAGAGGTGGCGTGAAGATTCCGGGCCCAGTCGCTGTCGGTGGGTCCCGCCTGTTGTCTTCCACACAGCACAGCCGCTAGCGCCAAGCGAAGTCGGCCGAGAGACCACCTTTTTCCCCTTTCTCTTTCTCTCTCTTCCCTTCGTCCTTGAGAGTCGCCCGTGGTTCCCCGGCGTCGCTCTGCCTCGTTTTCGCCGGCGCGGCCGGCCGGAGCGGAGCTAGAGATGACGGCCGGGCTCCCCTGTACAGAGTAGGCTTAGGTTTTCTCCCTTTCGTCGTAGATCTAGGATTAGGAGTTTGTGTTTGGTCCCATGTGGCGAATGGCGAGATGCCGATGTGCTCTCTTCTGCTAGTGCTTCTGCCAAGCGCTAGTTTGTTGTTTCTGCTAATCTCTGATGAGCTTTCGAGGTGGAATCTTGGTGGCGTGGCGGCGACGGTGGAGAGCTCCTCGAATAATGGCAGTTCTGGCCACCTTCTTGTCTTGTGGTGTGGTGATGCGGATCTCCCTCTGACCGGCCGTGGAGGCGAGGGGAGGGATTGGTGTCGTTGCTTCAGCTGCAGATGTGGAGGTGGTATTGCGGGGTTTGTGTTGTCGGAGTTCCCGAGCTGCTCCGGACGCACGGTGGAGAAGATGAAGCAGTCCGGCATGCTCCAGAGGATGGAGGCGACGGTCTGCATCGTCCACTCGGCGACCTCTTCAATAAGGTTCGTTTATCGCAAACTCAGTGGTGGCAGTATGGATTTGGGCTTCTCCTTTGCAGCTCGTCTCGGTGACGAGGGTAGGGGCGAATCCCGGATACGTGCTTCGTTGCTACTGGATTTGCACCAGGGGAGCAGCAGTGCTTCTCCGGGGAGCTTCCTCACGGCGGCGATTTTGTCGTCGCTGTTCAAGATGGTCGAAAGGCGACCGCTCCCTCCTTCGACGTCGGCTACGGTTGCTTCCGGCCGGCGTCATAAGGACATCTTCAACCTCCGGGCTTATATGCCGTTGCGGAGGCCCTTCAGCTGCGGTGCAGTGTGCTCCCGCCTCCCCGTCCCTAGTGGTGTTGTCCCCGGCGACGTCGAGGTTGGCTGCCCCGAGCTCAGGATTTGTCGCACTGGAGAAGGAGCAGGACCCAATTGCGTTCCTCTTATTTTCCTCAGGGTCCTAGATGCAACTTGTAAGGGCTTGAATGTATTTTTTATTTTTCCTGTAGCCTTATCTGTAATTTGTACCGGTGTTGACTATTGAAGCTCTGGGTCCTTCGGGACCGACCCCTGTTCAAAAAAAAAAGTCGGCCGAGAGAAGAGACAATCGGCGGCGCCCACCAACCAACCTCGCCACGCCGAAACCCTAGCCAGCCGCCGCCCATGGGGGTCGCCGGTGGGCGCCGCCAGTAGCGGGAGGCGAGAGGAGGAGGGCGCGACCTGCGCGGCGGTGTGGATTGGGGGCGGGGAGATGTCGGTGCGGATCAAGGCGGTGGTGGACCGGTTCGTGAAGGAGCTGCAGGAGGCGCTGGACGCGGACATCCAGGACCGGATCATGAAGGAGCGGGAGATGCAGAGCTACATCGAGGAGCGCGAGCGCGAGGTCGCCGAGAGGGAGGCCGCCTGGAAGGCCGAGCTCTCCCGCCGCGAGGTACGTAGTAACCAACCAAACCCCCACATGTCTTGCTCTCCCTGCCTGTTAGGTGAATTTTGTTTGCGTGCGTAAAACTTGTTGAATCCGCTGATGGTGCTGTCGTGCCGATGCGTCCAGAGATCGGTTGCTGAAGGCTGCTGCGTTAGCGCTTCGTCAGTAATCTCGATCTCCGGAAGGAGTTCTGAAGATTAGCCTTGACTGAAAGTGGGGGAGTTCAATTTTATAGAATGTGTTTGCTATGTTAGGTGTTGATTATCAGTAACTACTGCGCTCGATTTCCTGTCTACCTATTTTAGTGATATAACCGTATCTTGCTTTGCTTCCATGGTGAGGTGATCTGAGGTTCAGACAGTCTGATTGCGCTATTGGGTAAGCCACATTTTGATGCAAAGTAGTCAGGATCTTACCCAAAGCATAAAAGTAGTGATATAATCTACAGTAGTGATGCAGAGTGGAACTACTCCTGCGTTGCAATAGTTTTCAATTCTATGTAACGGAAGGAATTCTAAAGATTAGCCTTGAAAGCGAGGGAGTTAAATTTGATGATGTGTTTGTTATGTTAGATGTTGGCTAATCAGTAAAAATTGAGCTCTGGGAGCAAAGTTCCCGTCTGCCTGTATTAATGATATCACATTATCTATGCTTTGACGGGGTGGTGATCTGTGAGGTCTGAGACTCAGGCAGTCTGATTGGGGTACTGGGTAAATGGCCGTCAGATGCAAAGTAGTCAGGTCCTTATCCAAGCATAAAAATGGTGGTATGATTAGCGTACTATGCAGTACTGATGGGAGTGGGACACATCTGCACATGTCAAAGTTTTCAGTTCTAAGAAATCGAAAGAAGGGGAATCTTGGTTCAGAAAATGTCATACTTCCTCTTGTTAAATAGATAGGTCCCGACTGATGTGGTGTTGATGCAAAATTGTGAGTCTATGCATCTGATTACCATATCATAGGAATAAGACTCTGCTTTAATTTACTATTAATATCGCAACTATGTCGGTGTGAGTGGGCAGAAGACCTCTTACATAATGTAATATTTTGGCTCAGTGCATATTTGAATTGAGATTCCACCTAGGTGTTTTTATGGTCATATCTGGTTTCTTGCATGGCTAGTGCCAGTAGAAGATATCCATTTCTCTCCCTTGTTGCTTCACTGCTAGGTTGATTGCACCCATTCGACTTTTCGCCTTTGATGTCCAGTGAGTGTTATCACTAGTGGGGTTATGTCTCAGCTCAGTCCATGGATTGATGGTCTTGTCAGCACCTCATAGAAATACCGAAGGGTAATTTATGTCCATAATAGGCCTTGTTTACTTCGAGTTTATTTCGAGTTTATTCAAGGATTATCCCGGCCTAGTTTGAGATCCCAAAAAATCCCCAATAACTTGTTTACCAAGCTGGTTTTGGATGGGATGATTCGAAGATATCTCCCACAAACCCTCTCATTTTTGTTTAAATTGAAAGCCTCCACCATGCTAGTGGATTGAGATGGAAGAGTATTGAGGAGATTGGGTGAAAAGAGGGGTTTCACCAGATTCCCTTTAATCCCCAATCCGTTTGGGAGTGAAATTGCACCCTAGTAGACAAGGCTTAAACGGTGTCACTGAGATAGTAGTGTACAAGTATATCTTGTGTTGGGATAACTGATAACAGAATACGTGGTGCTTTATGAGCATTATGTAGTTAATTGGGCAATTTTCTAGAGAAATGTTTGAATTTTAGTATGTTATAAGCATGCAATGCACGAATGGCTTGTATGGGTGGGTGCACTCAATTTCAGAGTCTCAAGCCACATTGTTGTATCTAAAGAATCCGAAATAAATTATAGGTGCGCAACATGGTATAATATGTTCACCCGCAAATTTTGTCCAAGAAGATTACATATTTGTTATTAATTTTCTTGTTACCTGTAACAAGGTTTTTATATGGCAGAAATGAAGTGCTTCATCATTTGGTTGCTATCAGGTTCATCACCACCAACTGTGTTCGAACAAATTTAAAGAAGGTGTTGTTGATCTTTACGAGGATTTCTCGACAGACAGAAATTGAAATTTGTCTGATAACTCTGAAACCATATCCATTCCTTCCCAAAATGGAATGATAACACAAGTCGTCTTCTCTAAAAGTGGGTAGTATGGCATGACATGATTCAGTTTGATGTTTCACAGGCTGAGATTGCGCGGCAAGAAGCGAGGCTGAAGATGGAGAAGGAGAACCTGGAGAAGGAAAAGAGCGTCCTCATGGGAACAGCTTCGAATCAAGACAACCAGGACGGAGCCCTTGAGATCACAGTTAGCGGTGAGAAGTATCGGTGCCTTCGCTTCTCCAAGGCAAAGAAATGACGGATGAACTAGGCGTGGAGGGGATAATTGTGCACTGGACTATAGAAGTAGAGATAGATCCATACCAAATCACCGATGCTAAGCCTTAGCTTCATTCAATTTGGTTCTTTATGTACAGAAAATTCTCAAATGTGTGTAAGCAGATTAATCAAATAAGTCGATGGGAGCTAATGCTGAGCTAAGAATCTCTTCGTTTGCATTTGTGTGTAATGTATCTACAACAGCTGCAGCAGGACTTGGCTGGCTGATGGACGAGTGGAAGCTCGCCCGTCAGTTGTCATTGCCTGGTACACCGTCCCAGCTTGCTAACTACACAAGTCGTTAACCACTAAACCAGCTCAGTGATGGCGCTATGAATCTGGAGTGTGTTCGAGTATTATTTCGGCAAAATTACTTTATGGCACACCACTACTAGTATATACAAAAATATCATATTCTTTCGATGTTCCAGCTAATTTGATGCTAAGAAGCTGTCCCTCGATGGCAGCTCCCGATAAAATCCTGCCAACTGATGAGATAAACAATGCCATCTCCGCTTCTTAACAACTTGAAACAAACCAGTAATGCTCAAATTTTTGAACCTTTTCTTCTAAACAAAGGTTAGCGCAGCAATTGGCCGGCAAATGCGATCAAACAGCCTGTGTGCTTTACGCCACGCGTTTAGAGAACGGGGACGATGCCACCTTGGGAAACAATCATTTTTCTTAAGGGAAATCATTTGTTTAAGTCTTGAAAGGCCACTAACGGCAGGCCCATATAGTAGCTGGAGGAGCAGCGAAACGGTCCTTGTCCTGGACAGGCTGGCCGGGGCCCGCAGCCCAGCTCAGCCGAAAGCACCAAAAGAAACGCTCGGCGCCACGTTTATAAAACCACCCGCGATCGCTCTACGTGCAAGCGTCGGTTTCTACTCGTTCGCTGCTAGCTGCTCGCCGAGTCGCCGGCCATGGGCGCCACGTCGTACGAGAGGCTATCAGCGTCCGGGAGCCGGAGCCGAGGAGGGGCGTGGGCGGCGGTGAGGCGCGGGCTGGCGCGGCTGCGCGCGGCGGCGGCGCGGCGGCAGGGGCGGTGGGCGCCGGCGAGGAGGATGCTGGTGCGGGTGCGGGGGAGGAGGAGCGGGAAGGTGGCGGCGGGGTGCGGGTACAGCGAGGAAGGCTACGCGCGCAACTTCGACGACGGGCTGTGGAAGGCGGATGAGGGCGTGCCGTGGAGCGTCGCCGCCGCCGCCCGGCCGTCGCTCGGCGCGTGCAGGCTCGCTCTCGCCGTGTCCGCTGCCCAGTGATGATTCTTTCGGCTTTTGTGATCTGCTAGCTAGCTTCGTGGAGTAGCGATTCATTATTCGTTCAGGATTTCATTTTGTAGATTGTATAGGACTCTTTTGATTGTAGTTTGTAAATCAGGCTCGCAAATAGTTAAAAGGACTCATTTGTTTCGAGGTAGATTTTATAGGACTCATTTGAGGTTGATTGTATAGGATTCATCTGATTGTAGTTTGTATAGGACTCATTTGATTGTGGTTTGCATGGTGTTTTGCTTTCCTACTTTTGTGTTAGTTTTTGTTTGATGTAGAAGAAGTAATGGATTGAATGAATCAATGTCTGCTTTATTGATCAGGAACTTTATGGGTATATACAATCTGAAGAGGCGCCTTTGACGCGGTAAATATAAGGTCGCTGTGTATGAGTATGATGTTTGGCCAAAAAGCAACCGTAAACAGTTGTTTAGGATCTAAGCTAATACTATTCTAACAGCTTTGTACTTAAGAGCGGAGTCTTGACGATGAAGACGGTATTGTATCATGTAGACTAATTGACTCCTTAGCTCTTGTCCTGCATCGTTCTCTTGGCTTCTCCTATTTTGTCATATTAGAAGCACGGTTTTCTTTTTGGTCTTTCGCTAGTGAAGTAGCGGTTCGATTGTCTCTTGTGAGGAGAATGTACCCCGAGGTACACTCAACGGTGTTAGATTCCCACCCCTTGTGATGGTCGGTTCATCGGTCAATTTAAAATCTTCGACGTTAGCCAAGCTTATGAGGAAATTCTCTTCTGCCAATTCTTTGTCATCCGATAGATCCCGAGCAGTGGCGGAGCCACGCCTTGGCTGTGTAGTCAAATGACTACACAACATTTTGGCAAATTATTCACATATAGGGTAAAATCACGCAAAAAAATATATAATTCATACAAATACATGTACTTGACATCACAATCTTATATTGACATCGCAAATTTGTACTTGAGGCTCCGCTATCCCAAGTGGCTTGGTTTGGCGTGCAACCAACTAAATTACATGATGCTTTAAGATCTGCACCGTGGAACTTGTATGAAACTCCTAGAGTAGTGACCCCGGTAATAAAACTATTCCTTGTTGAATGTTGATATCTGATCATATGTCTATGGCTCTATGCATATGCTAATCCGTTATACGAAAGAGCTAATAATTCTTAAATTGTACTCCCCTGTCCCATACTATAACATGTTACTACAACCACTTATATTAGAGCATCTCTAATATAGCCCTCAAACCGCGGAACCGTAAACGAGTTATAAGGGTCGGAAATTTAAGAATTATTAGCTCTTTCGTATTACGGTTTAGCATATGCATAGAGCCATAGACACATGATCAGATATCAACATTCAACAAGGAATAGTTTTATTACCGGGGTCGCTACTCTAGGAGTTTCATACAAGTTCCACGGTGCAGATCTTAAAGCATCATGTAATTTAGTTGGCTGCACGCCAAACCAAGCCACTTGGGATAGCGGAGCCTCAAGTACAAATTTGCGATGTCAATATAAGATTGTAATGTTCTGTTTTAAGGTTCTGCTTTACGGATACTGCTATTGCATGGAATCGTACACTAGTAAAACATATGTCAAAATGTTCAGAATTTGAATACCGTTTTCAGCATTTCACCAAAGATCATCCATTTCACAATAAAAATTAGTAAGTAGCTCAAACAATTATCCATATTATTACAATAAAATGTCAACTCAACAATAATCCAATACAAGAATAGTGCCGAATGGAAACAATTGTTTCAATCATACATGAACAAAATGAAACGAAATGAAATGAACTCAAATAAAGAATTACTGGGCGTGCAACTGCCATGTGTGCTCAATGAGGTCCAGTTGCAGTTGCTTGTGTGTGACATCGTTCTCAATCTCCCTGTAAGTCTCAAGAAATGCTTATACAGAATCAGGGTTTCTAGCTGGCTTCACACGGCTACCAACATTGTCATAGCACAAATCCAAGTTCAGGTCTCTTTCATCCTCAATGATCATGTTGTGAAGAATCACACAACATGTCATGATGTTTTTCAGAGTTTTCTTGTCCCAAAAACGGGCAGGTCCTCGAACAATGGCAAACCTAGATTGGAGAACACCAAATGCTCTCTCTATATCCTTTCGACATGCCTCTTGTGCCCTTGCAAATTCAGCTTCTTTCTTTCCTTTTGGTTTGGAGATAGTGACGAGGTGTGCCCTTGGCAAGTCCCATGGTTTAGATACCTAGGGTTGATTGTGTGGTAGAGAACGCGTAGTGTTAGTGGAATCGGCGGCTGACAAGCGGGATTTACCCAGGTTCAGAGCCCTCGAGTGAGGTAAAACCCCTACTTCCTGCCTGTATGTATTTGATGTTGGGAATATGAGGGTTACAAGGGTCCGGCGAGTTGTTGATCTTGTCGGGTTTTTGGTGGCTATGGATTGCTTGTCCTCGATCGATCACCCTCCCAGCCTTTATATAGGAGGCTGGGTCTCGGGATACATAACCGACCAAGGTTACATGTATGGAAAGCTTTAACCGACTATAGCTTAATCTAACTTGGAAAGCACTCTTCGTCTCGGGCCTTCCTTCGTGGGCTTCGATTAAACTTGGGCTTCTTTAGTCATCACGTGCACCAGGTACCCTTACACTAGGGTACCCACAGAGTATATCCTCGTCATTAGCCCCCGAGTACTTGCTTGATTTGAAGAATCGAGCATGTGCTCACTTCATCGTGCACGTCACAGTCTTCGCTTTTGTATTCCTCATCAGATGTATTTCTTCTAGTCTCGAATTGTTTCAACTGTATGTATATGCAAGTCAAGGGATATTGACATAGTAGGCCCAGATCTCCTGAATGATCGAGTTTGGTTAACTGCTCATTCGGGCAAAACCTTACTAGTCTTCAGTCAGGTTCGAGTCCGTCAGATTCGAGTCCCCGGACTCGAACCTGGAACGCAGTCGAAAGCTTTTGTCTAGGGATTATGACTTAGTAGGACTGATTCACTCGAAAATCGAGCTCATTTAACTGCACATTCGGGCAAAACCATACTAGCCTTCAATCAGACTCGAGTCACCGGACTCGAATCTGGAACATTTTTGACACTTTTGCCTAGGGATTATGACTTAGTAGGCCTGATTCACTCGAAAATCGAGCTCAGTTAACTACACATTCGGGCAAAACCATACTAGCCTTCAATCAGACTCGAGTCCCCGGACTCGAATCTGGAACATTTTTGACACTTTTGCCTAGGGATTATGACTTAGTAGGCCTGATTCACTCGAAAATCAAGCTCAGTTAACTGCACATTCGGGCAAAATCATACTAGCCTTCAATCAGACTCGAGTCGCCGGACTCGAATCTGGAACATTTTTGACACTTTTGCCTAGGGATTATGACTTAGTAGGCCTGATTCACTCGAAAATCGAGCTCAGTTAACTGCACATTCGGGCAAAACCATACTAGCCTTCAATCAGACTCGAGTCCCCGGACTCGAACCTGGAACATACTGGACAGACTCGACTCAGGCCGTTGTAGGTCTTACTGACTCGTTCTGCAGCTTAACTTTTGATACCTAACGCGTCCGTCAGGATATTCATCATGTCTGTTGACACGGGAAAATTTAAGGGAAAACACTGTTGGAGTGTCCCTCAGCCCGGCTCGATTGATCGGCGGGTCTTACCTTTGCATTTGCGTATGCAGCATCCGAGACATCTGCGATTGCCATAGTCCGGGAATTTATGAAGTATAATTCTCTGGTTTGTGAAGAACATAGTGCATTTAGTCGAGTCTGTTGTCGAGTGAATTTCTTACCTTTTTTGGAAATCTATGGGAGCGCGACAGCGCTCCCATGGGAGTAGCCCCCGAGATTGTGGTTTATTGTCTTGCAATAGAGTACAATCTCAAATCATTTTTCTCTGCTGCTCTTGTCAATCGAAATATTTTGCTTTTGAAATCTATGGGAGCGCGACAACGCTCCCATGGGAGTAACCCCGAGATTGTGCTTTATTTCACTTGAAGTAGAGGATAATCTCAATAACTTTGTTTCTTTTTATAATTACGAGAAATTTTTGATATGCTCCCATGGGAGTACTTTTTGTCAGTCGAGAATTTTTGTTAGTCGAATACTTTGTCGATTGTAGTCTTGTATCCTTTAATCGAACATGTATGATCTCTGACGTCATTCGTGACATCTTAGGCGTGCGTTTGCTGTTTTGACAAGACGTGTCTGTGTAGGCCCATTGCTCAGAGTTTTGACTGCAGAAGACGCCGTTTCAACTTTGATTTGATCGGACGTGGCGTATTTTTCGCCGCGCCATCATAACCTCCTATGGTTTTGTGCGTAGTGGGCGGCGTGGGATGCGACGGTTGCTCTTTGCGCTCGCCACGTGTATGGCCAGATGCTATGCATGTTTGCATGGACGGTTATGATGAGGTTTTGTGTGGTGCGGTAAATAGCAGTTTTTGTGCAAGATTTGTGATTTACTTGCCATTCGTGCTCATCTGTTCTCCTCCTTTCTTGCGCACCGCCCACCATTGTTTTGCGTCTCAAGCTCCTCGCTCTCCACCCTCTTTTCGATGGCACCAAAGAAGAGCAAGCCTGCTGCTACTGCGGCTGCATCCGCCGCCATCGCGGTGGGCAAGGGGAAGGATTTGGCAGCGGCGAGCGGACCTGCCGATGCCCTACTGAAGATTCCCGGTGACTGGACAAGATCTTGCGTCACCGAGGACACCCTTTCGAATATCGTCAGAAAGGTTGGCTACCGCCATCTGATCAGCTGGCCGCGTGTGCTCCAGGCTTGGAGGTACGCCCTGACCCGCGCGCTGACGAGCGCGTGTGCTTTGCTGAGTCCTCCCCCGTGGCTTCTCTCTCCCTCTGCATGATTTTGTGCGGGGGTTACTGTACGCCTATGGCGTACAACTCCATGATCTCACCCCAAACAGCATTATGCACATCACTTGCTTTCTGGTGTTGTGTGAGTGTTTCTTTGGGGTGTCCCCTAGCTGGGCTCTGTGGAAGCACATCTTCACGGTGCGGCAGAACTGTCGGGGCAAGCGTTCGTGCCCGGTGGGCGGATTTGCTGTCCAAGTGCGGAACGACTCGCACTACTTCAGTTTGAAGGCAGTCGACTCCGCCCAAGGCTGGCGAACCAAATGGTTCTATGTGCCTGTCGACCAGTGGTACTTCCAGTCTTTTCGACTGAGAAGCCTCCTCAGAAGATGGTAGCCTGGGACCACTCGATTTCTGCTGCTGACGCGAAGGAAACCGCCCATTTGCTGAGTAAACTTAGCAAGCTGCTGAAGACTGTTCCTGGCGTTCAGTTAATCAGCACGGATATGAAGATGCGAGTGTGGCCCATGCGCCTTCGTGCCCACCCGATGTGGCAGTACGAGGGTCCACTCGACGCCAACAGGATGAGTGCCGTAGAGTTGACAGAGAAAGAGCTGAGTGCTCAAGTGAAGAAGGTCACGAGCATCAAAGCTTTTGAGAAAATCGACTTCAACTTCTCGCATCTCCCTTACGGGCTAGACAATGCCTTACCCGCGGAGAGTGCTTCTTTTGCTATCTTTATGATTTGCTACTTGCTTTTGCGACCTCTTTGTTTATGTTCTTACTATTATGAATTATGCCTACTATACAGGGTCATTCGACTGCTTCCTCTCTTCCTCCTCTACCCGAAGCCGGGCCTACTCCGGAGACGGCGCACAGGAGGACCCCAAGCTGCCCATTGCTGATCCTGCTTCTACTCACTCGACTCCTCAGGATAATCTTGCAGAAGAAACAGGGGAAGAGGTGGAGCAGGTTGTGGCGGATGCTGCAGTCGAGTTTGATGCTGAGCAGGCCACTCGCAAGCCTAAGCGCCAGCGTTTGGTTCTTCCGGAGTCATCAAGTACAGAATCTAAGGATGATGAGCAGAGAGATACCGGTGAGTCGGGTACCATTTCTCCTGCTAAAAGTCATCCTTTGACTGTCTCCCCTCTGGCGTCTTGCCCTCTTGCCGCTTCGAGTGGCGCTTCCCGACTGGGTGTTTTCGCCCTTGGTGACGATCCTGATTCAGACAAGAGGACGAGCCAAGGTTCGCTTTATGATCTACTCTTTTACTCGTGGCAGTACATTTATGGTTTTTCTTTTTTGATTGACCGTGTCTTTGTTTTATGACGCCAGGGGCAAATCGCCATCTCCACCTCCAGTCGCAGATGCGTCGATTGTGGCGCAGCCATCCATCCCTCCAGAAGCAGCACAAGGCACTACTACTGAAGCGGCCGTGGACACAACTTGGGTGATGGCTGCCGATCTGAACAAGGAGAAGGTTGCCCTAACTACGGATGTCATGGCCTCCTCCTCCAAGTCCACCTCTTGGACTGATCACGTGAGTGCTTCTGACCCTACTTATGCTTTTTTTTTAAACATTTGCTCCTACACTCGATGATACCATGAATATTCTGTTTTAGCCGATGTACGCCGCCATGGCCACTTGGGTTCAGACCATTGTTCGGGTGGAGCAAGAGAGAGACTCCCTGCAGTCTACCTCGGCTGAGCTTGCGAGTAAGTGTTTTTGCTTATACTAAACTTTGCCCTTCTTTTGAAGTTATGACATTAATCGGGAATGTTTGTGAACTCCGCAGAAAACAAGAAATCGGCTGAGGAGCAAGTGGAGGGCCTAGAGAAGCAGGTGAAAGACCTGCAGGCCAAGCTCTCTACCCAGCAGTCTGATTCGAAGAAAGCACTTGCTGACGCCCAGGACACAACCACTCGCCGCGAGAGGGAGTTTGCTGCACGTCTGTCGAGTATGGCCCGTGCCGTCAGAAGTGAGTGTTCTAACTTTGCGATTATTAACTCTTTGTTCATTTAGTAGCTTTTGTTCACAGCTTCTGCTTTCTGAATTTTGAAGGGTCCGAAGGCGCCTCGACTTCCCCTGAGCCATCGGGTGACTCATTGTCACTCGATAATGCAATCATGGAACTCGAGTCTGTGCTATCCAAGACCAGGTGATCTGGCCACCGTGACGAGTACCCTTGGCAGTTTGCACGCGGAGATGTGTCCTACAGCAACTGCTCCTTCGACTGCTGAAGGACTTGTTTCGGCCTTCGGTGCTGGATCATCGACTGTGGCGGATTTTGCCCGCGAACTCACGGTATGCGGCTCGGAGTACACCCTCAAGCTTTTGTTAGTGTCGGGGGGTTACCCCCGGGTAGGGTAATGATGAGGTCATGACATGTAAGGTTAAGGTAGTAAGCTGTCCGAGGTAACGATTGAGCAAGGACGCAGGAGGCGTCATCCGACGTAAGGTGTACGTCTGAGGTATATTCTCCGAGGTATATCCTCCGAGGTATCAACCTCGGGGCAGTCAGCTAGCTACCACAGGAATAAGGTATTCTCTACCGAGGTATAGGATCAGGAGTGTTATCCGTGGTTGGCAGCAAGGATCGAGGCATGTCAGAGAGGTCACGGGCGCCGCAGATCTCGTAGCCCGAGGCTTCAGAGGACGGCGAGGTCCGTCCACGGGTTTCCCGGAAGCTCGGGGGCCTAGGAGCTGACTCGGCTATTTCGGGAAAGGTCTACAGGCTAGACCTCGGCAGGCTACTGAAGTATGACCGGAAGAGGAAAGCTAGGCCTGGCTGGCCTGACAGTCCGGCCGTTGAGCTGGCAGGAGGCAGAGGCTTGTTTTCTACCTTTTGGCCATGCCATTGTCAGTTGTAGGCAGGGGTAAAAATGTACTTCGGCCTGTGTATATATGCGGCATCTCTACCTCCAGGGAGGAGGACGGCGAAACCCTAGCTCATTTCCCCCTTCATAGTTTCATCTTACATCTAGAGCTCTCACTTGAGCAGCATCATACAGCTCGAGGAGCACCTTGTACCCGAGAACTACACTGATATATTGAGAGAGGAAAGGCAGGAGTAGGGGTTTTACTTCCTCACGAAGGCCCCGAACCTGGGTACATCGTGGTGTCTTTTGTGTTCTTGGCTTTCTTGGCTTCTTGTTCATGTCTTTGTGGTTGCCTGTGTTCTTGCGGTTCTTGCTCTTGTTCTTCGTGTTCTTCGTGTGCGGTTCCACCGCACCAACCCTCTCCCGAATCCTCAAGCGTCCATTCGGCCCCAGAATAAGCCACCCCGTGGCATCTGCGTGATTCCCACCACGACAGTTGGCGCCCACCGTGGGGCTGATAGTGGCGTTTGCTGGATCAATTCGGATGGGACCTTCGTCATCAACGCGGGGACTCGACTTCGGCCTCGTCCCCGTTAGTTGACTCATTTTCGAGTTGGCTGCAGTGCGAATCTGAGGTGTTCTGTCCGAGGTGTTTTGTCCGGGCTGTTCTGTAATCCGAGGTGTTCTGTCCGAAGTGTTTTGGAATCCGAGGTGTTCTGAAGTCTGAGCTGTTCTGAAGTCCGAGGTATCCTGGGAGAATCCGAGTTAAGACTTGGAAATCCGAATTAAGACTTCTCCAACAACCTGGCCTTGTAAGTATCATTTATGTGTCTTCACATGCTTCTAGATAGTCTCAAATAGTACTCGGGGACTGCCCCCTCGCTTTTTGTCTGTGTTCTACCCGGGACAAGATGTCTTGACCCGGGGACTGGACAACCAGTCTGTTGTACACCTTCTCCTAGATAAGAAAAGTAACTCGGGGACTCGGTTGAAACCGAGTCTAGTTTTTTGTGCTTAGTATCTGCTGTTAAATTCGTTTTCTACCAAGTACTATAGCTAGTTTGCCTCGGTTAGTATAATTGTTGTTCCCGTCAAATATTCTTCATGATATCTATGTTGGACTAACGTTGAAAGGTGACGTCGGTTTTGTTGAGAATGTTCATCACTGGGGTATTCCAGAAATCCGAGGTGTATTGTAATCCGAGGTATATTGGAAATCCGGATCATAATGGAAATCCGGATCATAATGGAAATCTGGATCATAATGGAAATCCGGGTCATATTGGAAATCTGGGTTATAGTGGAAATCTAAGGTATCATGGTTATATTGGTTATCTCAAATTATCCAAGGTACCCTAGCATTATCAGTATTCTCTAAATCACCGTTTACTTCGGTTTACCACAGTATCACGGTATCATTCCCCATCCCGGATCGCCGTTTATTTCGGTTTGTCACAATATCATGACATCTTTCCATATCTCACATCGCTGTTTATTCCGTTTGCCAACGTATCATGGCATCATTTGCATACCAGATCTTTGTTTATGTTTGTTAGTCGGAGGCAACCTTTGAGATATATTTTCTCAGGTTATATGTCAGTCCAGCAGTAGCTGGAGACACTTATGTCGGTATACGCCCGGAGTGGCTAAAACTGACATGTGTGATATGCCCAGAGTGGCCGAGGTACCAAGACATGTGTGATATGCCCAGAGTGGCCGAGGTACCGAGACATGTGTGATATGCCAATGAGGCCGAGGTACCGAGACATGTGTGATATGCCCAGAGTGGCCGAGGTACCGAGACATGTATGATATGCCCAGAGTGGCCGAGGTACCGAGACATGTGTGATATGCCAATGAGGCCGAGGTACCGAGACCTGTGTGATATGCCCAGAGTGGCCGAGGTACCGAGACATGTGTGATATGCCCAGAGTGGCCGAGGTACCGAGACATGTGTGATATGCCAATGAGGCCGAGGTACCGAGACATGTGTGATATGCCCAGAGTGGCCGAGGTACCGAGACATGTGTGATATGGCAATGAGGCCGAGGTACCGAGACATGTGTGATATGTCCAGAATGGCCGAGGTACCGAGACATGTGTGATATGCCAATGAGGCCGAGGTACCGAGACATGTGTGAAATGCCAATGAGGCCGAGGTACCGAGACTTTTCAGATACATACTTGCAGGTTTATGCCGGTCCAGCTTACGCTGGCGGCATCCGAGTTCGGTAAAAGCCAGGAGGGCTAACCGAAGCTGGCGGCATCCGAGTTCGGTAAAAGCCAGGAGGGCTAACCGACGCTGGCGGCATCTGAGTTCGGTAAAAGCCAGGAGGGCTAATCGACGTTGGCGGCATCCGAGTTCGGTAAAGGCCAGGAGGGCTAACCGACACTGGCGGCATCTGAGTTCGGTAAAAGCCAGGAGGGCTAATCGACGCTGGCGGCATCCGAGTTCGGTAAAGGCCAGGAGGGCTAACCGACGCTGGCAGCATCCGAGTTCGGTAAAAGCCAGGAGGGCTAACCGACGCTGGTGGCATCCGAGTTCGGTAAAAGCCAGGAGGGCTAACCGACGCTGGCAGCATCCGAGTTCGGTAAAGGCCAGGAGGGCTAACCGACGATGGTGGCATCCGAGTTCGGTAAAAGCCAGGAGGGCTAACCGACGCTGGCGGCATCCGAGTTCGGTAAAAGCCAGGAGGGCTAACCGACGCTGGCGGCATCCGAGTTCGGTAAAAGCCAGGAGGGCTAACCGATGCTGGCGACATCCGAGTCTGGTAAAGGCCAGGAGGACTGAGAACCGACATAAAATGGTGCCCATGCAGGCAACATATTTCCGGTGCAAATTGTCCATCTCGTTGTTGATTCGGGTGAGCTCGATCAACCGGATGTCGCATTTGGCCTGGAGGGCATGGCGAAGACGACCAAATTACAAAGGCGCCCATGCAGGCAGGAGGCTATGCATATGGAGATGTTTTGGTATGCTTATTTATTTTTGTAAGTCTGTGCGCGACTCTGCGAGTCCCCCACAGCCTCGGGGACTACTGTCGGGGGTTACCCCCGGGTAAGGTAATGATGAGGTCATGACATGTAAGGTTAAGGTAGTAAGCTGTCCGAGGTAACGATTGAGCAAGGATGCAGGAGGCGTCATCCGACGTAAGGTGTACGTCCGAGGTATATTCTCCGAGGTATATCCTCCGAGGTATCAACCTCGGGGCAGTCAGCTAGCTACCACAGGAATAAGGTATTCTCTACCGAGGTATAGGATCAGGAGTGTTATCCAAGGTTGGCAGCAAGGATCGAGGCATGTCAGAGAGGTCACGGGCGCCGCAGAGCTCGTAGCCCGAGGCTTCAGAGGACGGCGAGGTCCGTCCACGGGTTTCCCGGAAGCTCGGGGGCCTAGGAGCTGACTCGGCTATTTCGGGAAAGGTCTACAGGCTAGACCTCGGCAGGCTACTGAAGTATGACCGGAAGAGGAAAGCTAGGCCTGGCTGGCCTGACAGTCCGGCCGTTGAGCTGGCAGGAGGCAGAGGCTTGTTTTCTACCTTTTGGCCATGCCATTGTCAGTTGTAGGCAGGGGTAAAAATGTACTTCGGCCTGTGTATATATGCGGCATCTCTACCTCTAGGGAGGAGGACGGCGAAACCCTAGCTCATTTCCCCCTTCATAGTTTCATCTTACATCTAGAGCTCTCACTTGAGCAGCATCATACAGCTCGAGGAGCACCTTGTACCCGAGAACTACACTGATATATTGAGAGAGGAAAGGCAGGAGTAGGGGTTTTACTTCCTCACGAAGGCCCCGAACCTGGGTACATCGTGGTGTCTTTTGTGTTCTTGGCTTTCTTGGCTTCTTGTTCATGTCTTTGTGGTTGCTTGTGTTCTTGCGGTTCTTGCTCTTGTTCTTCGTGTTCTTCGTGTTCTTCGTGTGTGGTTCCACCGCACCAACCCTCTCCCGAATCCTCAAGCGTCCATTCGGCCCCAGAATAAGCCACCCCGTGGCATCTGCGTGATTCCCACCACGACAGTTAGGCAATGGTGTAGATGCCGACTTCGACAGTGCTTTATTGGATTACCTGAGAAAGCCTGATGGGAGGCCTCTATCATTCAGGGGTGTAACCGAGCTAGCTACACGACTGAGCGAGGTCTGCGTCCAGACTATGGAACGCCGAGCCGAAGCTGTTAGGGCTCAGTCGCGTAAGAATAGGGCAGAATCTGTCTCGCAGGCATAGGAATTCTCTGCTCTGTAATTTTATTACTTGAACTCGGCATGTATGCTTTTGCTACTTATGTTTATGCTAGTATACACTTTTGGGTGCTTTTCTTGAATGAAATTTGCTGAACCGCCTGAATTTTTGCGACTTGGTGTGTCTTTGTGTCTGAATGTTATGCTTTATGAACCAGCCACAAGAATATGAGTCCGGTGGACCTTCTCCATCTCGTGTTAGAACTCGAATACCTGGCCAAGCAAGGAATGACGCGAGGGCACTCGCTCTTGCGAAGAATCGAGTGAGTCAGCTAGAACAGGAACTCAGGAGTACTCGAGCTGAGTTGGAGCTGCTGCGTTCCAAGCCGAGTTTTGCCACCCAGCGCGAGGAATATCTTCTTGGCGAGATGGACAACATAAACAGGCAACTCGAGAGTGACTTTATGCCATCGCTTTTGCTTATAAAAAATTGTATATTTTGTGCTATGCCTTGAACCAGTAATTTTGGTTTTTGCAGGTTTTGTGCTTGACTTCAAGCAAGAAGATAGGAGGGTCACCCGACTCCTTGATAATGCTGTTGAAGTACCAACTACTGGTTGGCAGCATTTTTATTTGGACAAGGTGCACGCTCGCACTCTGGTTACTTTGAAGGATCGGGTGTGGCGAAATGCCCAAGTTCTCGAGATGTGCAGGCGTATCTTCACTCGCTTAAATTGCGCGCTCTTCCCATCGGGGCCTCAGCCACAAGGACTTTTTCCTTTGATTGATATTTTTCGAGTGACAAATTCAATCAAAGAATCCTTGATGCAGCTTGCAGTTCTTGGATCCAACGCGACTATGGCCCACATACGTAGCCGCAAGCCAGATTTTGCAGTTCGCCCTCCTGCGATTGGTACACTCATATCCCAAACACAGCTAATCGAGACACACTCTGCAGCTGAAGATTTCATCAACGGCTGCAAAGAGCACCTTTTTGGCCCTGTGTTGGATATGAAGGATGAGCCAGAAACTTAGTCTTCTGCAGTTTGTAAATTTTTGTGTAATCGGGGCAGCCCCCGAGTGTAAATATTCCTTCTTGTATATGTGGCGAAATATTTTTGCGTTTTTATTTATGCCAGCCCCCGAGTCTATCGAGTGGGTTTGTGTTTTTCTGTTTGACCCAGCTCCCGAGTCTATCGATCGGGTTTGTGTTTTTCTGTTTGACCCAGCCCCCGAGTCTATCGAGTGGGGTTGAGTTTTCTGTTTGACCCCGCCCCCGAACCTGTCGAGTGGGGTTGAGTTTTCTGTTTGACCCAGCCCCCGAGCCTGTCGAGTGGGGTTTTTGACTCAGCCCTCGAGCTTGTCGAGTGGGCTGCAAATCTCATGTTTGCGAGCATTTGAGTTAGAGTTAAATGTGATGCTTATGTTTTTATGCTCTAGCCCCTGAGTGTTTGAGTGGGGTAACGAAAAACATATATGAAAAATATGGGGGAACGTATATCTTTATTCCGAATTGTGTGTTCGACATGCAAACCGGCTCATTAAAAACCTTCTAGTCTCCATAGGTACCCTGGTAAGGGAAAGAGTGCGTCTGAAACCAGCTGGTTTTTCCGACATTGTGCGCTATTACATATGAGACTAGGAGACCTACGCATAGAACCGACGCAAGTGCGCCTTCCTATGCACTAGTGAGACTCGACGACACGTTGACCGTCTTTGAGGGATCGGTCGAGTGCAGCTGTTGTTTCCTTGTGTCTTTGGTGGCATTGAATTCTCCGTCGGTTGCCTGCCACTTGTTAGAGATCTCAAGTTCGGCGAGTGACTGCTCCATCCCGTACATCTCGGAGATTTTGCTGAAGTCACGGTCGCATGAATCTGATCTTTGAAAATTCCCGTTGACTGTGATGACTCATTTTGGTCCTGGCATTTTGAGCTCGAGGTAGGCGTAGTGTGGGATGGCCATGAATCGGGCGAAAGTGGGGCGCCCGAGTATTGCATGGTATTGTGATTTCCAGTCGACTACTTCGAACTCAATCGACTCGGTTTTGAAGTGAGTAGGATTTCCAAATGTAACATCGAGTTGTATCGTACCTTGTGGGAGTATAGCTTTGCCTGGGATGATACCGTGGAAGGTATTTGTAGATTTTTGCAGGTTTTCGACTGATTTGTTCATCCTACGCAGCGTATCCGCGAAGATGATGTTGAGGCCGCTACCTCCGTCCATGAAGACTTTGGTCATGGCGTATCCTCCAATCTGAGCGTCGAGTACCAGGGCTGCGTGGCCTGGTTGATATACTTTGGGTGGGTGGTCCTCTCGATTGAAGACTATTGGAGTTTCTGATCCTCTCAAAAAAATTGGGACAGCTGGGGGTGCCATGACCGCCATATTGACGTGTCGAGTGTGTAACTTCTGCTCTCTGTTGGATGGGCGTCCTCGCTAGATCATGTTCATCTGCCCACGGGTTACGGGATATTTTTTCTCATCTCCTTGCTGCATCTGGTGCACGGCTGCTGCCATTTGTGTTCCCGTATTGGGTTGTGCTGGTACCATGTATACCGGTGTCGGTTGCGCTTGTGTTGGTGCAGAATACACCTGAGTAGGCTGTGTTTGCGGTGGTACAAAATATACCTGAGTTTGTTGCACTTGTTGTGGTGCTGGATATACCTGAGTAGGTTGTGCTTGTGGCGCGATTGATTGAGTCTGCGTCAGTTGCGGGGGTGTGCGCCCATCTCTTTGCAGTCGTAGTACGTGTTCAATCGCAAGTTGATCGAATTCTCTGCAGTTTCTCAACGAGTGGTTAGAGCGTAGCTTACCGTCATACCCTTTATGCAGATGGAATCTTCAATTATCGTCCATCCTTTCTTCGACTGAGCGCTCTGGTTCTTTGTCTACTCGTCTGCGCCACTCTGGCCTCCTGTAACTATCGCGGTTATCGCGTCTGCTGTTTCCATAGCGATCTCGACTGTCGCGGCGATCATCTGTACGATGGTCTCGATTGTCACGGCGGTCATCTGTGTGATGGTCTCGATTGTCACGGTGATCTTCGGGTCGCCTGTCAGTTTGGTCGCGGTTGTCCCGTGGCTGCGCAAAGCCTGCCGCGATGAAGCTTGGATGGTCATCATCGTGGTAACGATGCTTGCGTTTGCGCCTCCGATCATCTCTGTAGCTATCTCTGCGGTCTCGACTACCACTCTCGTTGTTTTCATGTGAAGAAGCGGGTCGAGTGCCATGAGTGCCGCCATTGATCTTGGATTTTCTCTACCAAGTGTCTCTTTGAAGTCTTCTCTCCAGAGTCCGTTCTTGAAGGCATCGATTGCCCTATCTTCTGACACGTTGCCTACCGAGTTTCGGATGGCGGTCCATCGCCGTATGTATGACCTCAGTGATTCGTCTGACTTTTGTTTGCAGGTTCGAAGTTCTTTGAAGGTTTTGGGGCGCTCGCATAGAGGTTCGAAGTATTTGATGAAATCATCTCCGAAGTGTTCCCACGAATCATAGTATGATCCGGGCAGCGATTTGAGCCAGTCGCGAGTTGCTCCCTCCATCATGAGCTGTATGTATTGCATAGCTGTGGTCGTAGTGCCGCGCTGACATCCGACTGCCAGCCTGTAGTCCTCTAGCCAGCCTGATGGCTCTTGTTTGCGGTTGAATTTGGGCGTGGAAGCTAGTGAGAACTTCTTTGGCATTCGAGCCTCCCGTATTCATCGAGTGAAGCATAATACTCCACAGGGTCCGATTTCTGCTTTCGAGTCTGAACTGCTGCTATATGATCTCCTAGACCGGCTCCTGCTGGAGCGGCGACGGCGTGAGCTTTTCGACTGCTTCCCCCTCGAGGGCTTCGACTTCGGCGGTCCCGATCTGTATCTCTCCTTGGAGTTGCTTGTGGTGGTTGTATGGCCTTTGCTGCTATCGTTAGTTGCTTGTACAGCTGGAGGTGCTGATCTCTTTTTGGGTCTCCTGCAGGAGGTTCGATTGTTCTGAGGTAGGTGCCTAACGTCATCAGCGCCCCGGCTGGTTCAGTGGGTATGGGAACTCCTTCTGCGTCTACTTCCATAAAAGCTGGATCCAGGTTTCGAGTGACCGCTACACGATCTGCGTCTCCGAGGTTTATGACTCGCGATCTGTTTGCGGGGTCGTTCCTTCCCGTTGAACTCACAGATAATGCTCTTCGTCGAGCACTCGATATGCTGGCCTGCTTTTTGCGTTCCTCGAGTACTGTTCTGTAGTTCTTCAATCGTATTGATTCTTGCCATTGGAAGTACTACAAGGTTAATATCTCTTCTGGGGTTACGTTTGCTGGCAGCATTGTGCAGCCTTCGATTACTTTGCTCACTTTCTCTGCCATCTCTGCCGTGATGGTTAACGTGGTTGTTCCGTCAGGCATGGTAACTGTGCACGGGTATTCTGTAGGTCGACGGCATGCTGCAGCCGTCGATGCTTCTGCGGCACTCGCGGTGTAAACCTGATAAGGTATCACCCGATCTTCTATCCACATGATGCTGTTGACGCGCATCATGGATTCGGCGTCGTCGTCCAGGCTCATGTCAGAGTTGCTTTGTCTGTTAGGGTTTCCGCCACAATCGAGTAGATCCTCGAGTGTTTTGTCCAAGCTGTCTGCGTAGCAGGTGAATATTTTGTGGCTGGCACGAATTTCTGGGCCGTTGAGATCGGCGAGGTATATGTTGTCGTCTATGTCCTCCTTGCTTCCCATGATGTCGTTGCAGTCGACGATGTTGTCGAGTGACTCTGTTGAGTTGTTTGGGCGGTACGCAGATTTGATCTCACTCCTTCCTAGTCTTTTGGCTACCTCGTCGCGGAACTCCTGCGAGTTCATGGTTGTTGCGGAGTCGCTTGGCAATTGGATTGGAACGATCTGCGATGATGCCACCGCCAGGATGGACGGTGTTGCAGTCGATAAGTCGTCGAGTGTCTCCGTGTCGAGTGGATCCAGCAGGTCCTGCACACCATCTTTATCGACAAAGAAGTTAAATTCTCCAACTGTAATATCCAAACCTGATTCGAGACCGGCAAAGGCCTGCTGAGCTTCCATCGAGTGTGGTGTGAGCCTCCTTGGACAGATTGGCGAGTGATCGCCTCTTGAATTGATGCTAGCCGATTTTGCCGGCGAGTTGCCATTTGCAGCCATGATCGGCGATTTGCCGTTTGATGATGTAGCTGGTGAGTTACCTTGTGCAGATGCGATCGGCGAGTGGCCGCTTGATGATGAAACCGGCGAAACCGTGAGCCCAACACTACCTTTTCCCACAGACGGCGCCAATTGACGAGGTGTGCCCTCGGCAAGTCCCATGGTTTAGATACCTAGGGTTGATTGTGTGGTAGAGAACGCGTAGTGTTAGTGGAATCGACGGCTGACAAGCGGGATTTACCCAGGTTCAGGGCCCTTGAGTGAGGTAAAACCCCTACTTCCTGCCTGTCTGTATTTGATGTTGGGAATATGAGGGTTACAAGGGTCCGGCGAGTTGTTGATCTCGTCGGGTTTTTGGTGGCTATGGATTGCTTGTCCTCGATCGATCACCCGCCCAGCCTTTATATAGGAGGCTGGGTCTCGGGATACATAACCGACCAAAGTTACATGTATGGAAAGCTTTAACCGACTATAGCTTAATCTAACTTGGCAAACACTCTTCGTCTTGGGCCTTCCTTCGTGGGCTTCGATTAAACTTGGGCTTCTTTAGTCATCACGTGCACCAGGTACCCTTACACTGGGGTACCCGCAGAGTATATCCTCGTCAGATAGTCTTCACAAATATAGACCACGGAGGATAAATACCATCTGCCAGATAGTATCCCTGTGTGTACTCATGTCCATTGACAGTGTAGTTGCAAGCCGGAGCATCACCTTCTGCTAGCCTACGAAGTAGATGGGACCTCTGCAAAATGTTGATATCATTGAGCGTGCCCGACAAACTGAAAAAGCAATGCCAAATCCATATGTCTTCAGACGCAACGGCCTCTAGCTAACACAATTGTTGTGTCGCCCCCTTGCCGCAGTACGACCCGTGCCAAGGCTTGGGACAGTTTTTCCAAGTCCAATGCATATAATCTATGCTGCCTAGCATGCCAGGCCAACCTCGCTTCTCATTTGCAGCCATCAACCTCATGGTATCATCTTCGTTTGGTGCTCGGAGGTATTCTTTGCCGAACAGCCGAATGATCGTTTTCGCAAATGTGCGAACCGACTCGATCGTCGTATCCTCACCAATGCGAAGATACTCATCGGCGTAGTCAGCTGGAATGCCGTATGCAATCACTCTCATTGCGGCAGATATTTTTTGATATGCACTAAATCCTAGCAAACCCGCAGCATTCCTCCGGTGGGTAAAATAACGGCAATTTGCCTCGCAAGCTCAAACAATCTTCACAAAGAGAGAACGGCGCATTCAGTACCCTCTCCGGAATATGTGAGCCGGGTACGTCGGGTTCTCGTCGAAGTAGTCCCGCATCAGCAACTCGTTGCCGTAGAAGCGGTTCCGTGGAATGCAGAGCCGGCCAGCTTTGGACCCTTGCCGCATCCTTCTGAAGCGGTCCTCGAACTCCTTCACGGCGAGGACGGCAACCACCATCTGGCGCCGGCGACTCTCGAACAAGGTTTCTACGTCCGAGTCGTCGGAGGAGGAAGAATTCGAGAGCAGAAACTCCTCGCACGGGGTCAACGACATCTGAAACGCGTTCGAGTCCTCGAGTTATGCCTACGAACGACGAATCAACAGGTAATTCGAACGGGTTGTCAGATCCGGCGGGGCGGCGGCGGCTTACCTCGGCGGCGGCGATTCCCCGGGCGCGGCGGTTCCAAAAGGGCTGGAGAGGTAGATCCGGAGGAGGAGAGGGTGGTCTTGGCTGGGACCATTGTAACCGCGCTTGGAGCAGCCCTAAATCTACGGCGGCAGGGGCGGCGGCGGAATGGGGGAAGAAGACGCGTCCGGACCGAGCTGACATGTCCCTCCCGCCAACCGCTCGAGGGATATACAGGGGCCCAGCGGTTTGTGGGGGAAACTTCCGAATTCGTAGTTCCGCGGGCCGATTTCACGGGCGCCCTCAAAATTTTTTACGGGCCCGTGCCTTTTAAGGTTACTGCTATTTTCGTTTTTACGGTTCCGGAACCGTCTTTGGCGGTTATTTTACGGTTCCGCGGCGTTTGAGGGCTCTGTTAGAGATGCTCTTATGGGATGGAAGAAGTACGAGTTTGTGACTAAGTTCTTATTTTTTTACCGTATCTGCTCGTGTGTTCCTCTTTCTTTGTTGCTTAACTACTGAAGTTGAACCGTTTAAAAAACAACTAAAGTTGAATGCACCTTTTGACTTCTTCTAAAACCAAAGGCTTAGTGCAGCACACATCGCCCACCAAACGAGATCAAACGAACGGCGTGCGTACTGTATTCAGCATTATTATACACACATACCTGGAGCTGGAGTACAGGGAGATGATTCCGATAAAGGAATGCCAAATTAGAAACCGATCACGCATCTGCTAGCTTAATCCGCCAAATCAGAGCAGAGATGCCAAGCTGTAATTTAAGCGTGGGTCCATTTGGCGGCAATACCTGACAATGGTCCAGCTCGTCGGAAAGCACCAAGGCAACGGCCTCCTACCTGGAGAGAAAGAAACGCGCGTCCGCCGCGACGGCACCCACGTCTATAAAACCCCTCGTGACCCGCGAGTCCACCGGCTCCATCATTCCTTCTCGCTCGGCGCGTACGTGCAGAGGAAAAACTTCGCGCCGGTTTCCATTTTGGTGCTGCTCCGATGGGCGTCACGTCGTATGAGAGGCTGTCGGAGAGCCGGCGCCGGGGAGGGGCGTGGGCGGTGCTGAGGCGCGGCCTGCTGCGGCTGTGCGCGGCGCGGCGGCAGGGGCGGTGGTCGCAGGCGAGGAGGGGCCGCTGCCGGAGGGTGTCGGCGGGGTGCGGCTACGACGCCGAGGGATACGCGCGCAACTTCGACGACGGGGTGTGGAAGGCGGAGGAGGGCGTGTCGTGGATGAGCGCTGCCGCCGCCGGGCCGTCGTGCAGGCTCGGCCGCGCCGTGTCCTCTGTCCGGTGATTCTTTGAGCTCTTGTGGACTCGTCACCTGTCTGCTTCGTGGAGTAGCGATCGGTTATTCTTTCAGCGTTTCATTTCGTAGATGTGTCTTAGAACAGTTTTTTCATTGTAGTTTGTGAATCAGGCTCGCGGAAAGTTATGAGATTTCGTTTGTTTTAGACGAAGTTATGAGATTTCGAGGTACATACATTGATACATAGCCGAGTTTAGTGGAGCTCTGTTTATGGAATGATGAAATGACGGACATATCGAGTGTTATGTTTGGGCTTTGTCCGATCTTACGAGCTTGTCGATGTCGCCTGCGTATCAGCTTGGGCCAAATTATGACATGGCGGGTAGCTGCTGGATGCTCCGTATGTTGATATTGTCTTTTTTTTTAATCCGAACTAAATATTGTTAGTTTTTATGCTAAGACAACGGCTAATGCGTTTTGGCTCCCCAAAACACCTGCTCCACAGCCAGATTAAAAAAATGAAAAAAATAGTTAACTATTTTAAAAATTCAGAAAAATTGGTTATGAACCTATACAAATTTTGTACAAACATGACAAATTTCGTGCTGAAATGACACTCGTGGTGCTTGGTGCAAAAATAATCAGTGCTCTGAAAAACTATATTGGTAAGTCTCAGCTTTGTCAGTGATTTGTTTTTTTCTACCGGGCACCAAGAGTGCCATTTCACCACACGACTTAGCATGTTTGTCGAAAACTTGTATATGTTCATCACCAATAAAAAACAGATTTTTAAATATGTTGTAATATGTTTTCGATTATTTTTAATCAGGCAGGAGCTTGTGAGCTCGGGATCCAAAGTGAAGTTCTGCTAAGACAACTATGTCCCTTTCCCTAAACAGAAAGTACGGCACTAACGCGCAGACGTTAGCATGAGAGGACCAACCCAAAATTGATACATGGTGATGCTTGAGCCTCTCAGTTGCCATCCCCCCGTCATTACAAAATCAAACCCAATTTTTTTAATACTTTTGCGTAGACTTAGACTGCAAACTATTACAAAAGATATTTGTTAGACCATACATTGGAAGGTTTCTAATAGAATATTTAATCAAATTAGAATATACATGAACATTCACATATACACATATATATGTATAGTATAGTCTATGCAAGTGGCATAAATTAATGTGAGGAGGCATTAGATTTCTTCTCATGTTTTACTATTATCACACTTAAATGGATTTGGTTTAGAGTTCTTTTTCACGGTTCGTATTAAAATGTTAGTATTGGAAATCGCCACACAAGAT
The DNA here is from genome assembly GCA_947311845.1 of Poa pratensis. Classification (NCBI taxonomy): domain Eukaryota; kingdom Viridiplantae; phylum Streptophyta; class Magnoliopsida; order Poales; family Poaceae; genus Poa; species Poa pratensis. The sequence goes on from CAMZMU010000074.1 coordinate 15,517,330, forward strand.
ACATGCATTTTGAATGTTAAACATTAGAGCACTATAACAAACAACATCTTAAAAGTTAGCAATATTAGTTTTTAGGTCCTCAATAATGCAAACACCGTAATACCGATATATTACTAAGAAAACTGCAGTTTGATTAAAGTTGAGTAAAAAGTATTAAAGTTTAATATAAAGACTATTTTTTCTAACTTAGACAAGAAAATTTAGTGTAGAAACACTTGGACCGCTCCATGGAAATCTCCTCTGAAGCCCTTCCTAATCACTATCTTTGATTTTTTGCTCACTACACAAACTGGCATGGGAGCAATGTGATGATGCGCGAGGTAAAGATGGGATGGGGATACTCCTTGGGTCAAGCGGCGTTGAGGGTGTACATAGTGCTAGGGTCAGCCGGTGAGGGCAAGAACTGGATTATCTTGCTTTTCCAATTGGACGCGTGGAATTTGTTTCTTCTATAATAGTTTATTGTTGAGCACTTAAATTAAAAACAACCACAATTGTGCTTGAAATTCATAAAACCACTAGGCTTTCGTAATTGTTTTTTTACAAAAACCACTCGTCTAGCTCTTTGCTTGAATAAAAATCATGCCTTTGCTTGGTTTATTATTCTTTCGGGATTTGATTTTGTAGTTGTATCATAGAATAGTTCTTTCATTGTAGTATGTAAGTCAGGCTCACGAAAATTAAGAGATTTTGAGGTAGATTGTCGGGTTTCATGGAGTTTTGTTTTTGGAATGAAATAACGGAGATAACGTATGAAATGTATGTTGACGCCAAATTATGAAGAATGATGCAATTTGCTAGTCATATGTCATTCCATGAAATCGAGAAAACAATGAAATATATTTTCTTTACTTTCATAGTTTCGGCAACTCGAGTTCCTGAAGTTATTTTTTTGTTTCACCACAACACTCGTCCCCGTCCTAAAATATGAAAAGGGTAGACTAGCACAACAACAATAATTGACACAACCACTACAAAGGGTAACTTTTTTATGGAGAAAATCAATTGGGAAGACCCTACTGTGTCAATTTATAACTTTTCAGGGGAATAATTACAAATGTAGTGAGACCAATAGTCACGAGACACTAGTGGAAACAGGGCCACTGGTCCCAGGTCGTAAGGGCCTCTAGTACCGGGTGTCCACCCGGGACTAGCAAGGCGACACTAGAGGCCCCCCCTCTAGTACCGGGTCCGTTACGACCCGGAACAACAGGCTCCCATGTGGCCGCCGAGGCGCGGGCGTGGTGGAGGATCTCTAGTCCCGATTGGTCATACGACCCGGGACCAAGGACCTCCCACGTGGCAGCCTGTAATTTTTTGTTTTTCCTCCCAATTTAATATTGAAATGGTGCAAAAAAAATATGCGTTTAATTAATTAAAAAACAGAAAGTACATATAACATATCAAAATGTTCATAAATAAAAATATGTTCACGTCTATCCGGTTACATGGAGGTGCTCATAACCGGGACTAGAGCCCGTCTATTCGATTACACGTGTGTGGAGATCATAACCGGGACTAGAGCCCGTCTATTCGGTTACACGGGAGATCATAACCGGGACTTCACCGCTATTCTCCATTGTATGTTCCTTTTGTAGATATGACATCGCTGAGCAGAAACCCCGCAAGTTCCTCTGCTAGTGCTTGAAAGCGCTTCTTTAGTGGCATACTCTCGCGCAATGACTCTGCCTATAAAAGAAGGAGATCAATACGAATATTAATCATGACTATCAAAAATTATGAATGACACTGGAGATCAATTGATGAATATGATTGTTCACATACGTCTAAAAATTTCTTTGGGTCCCGCTCAGTGACCGCACGACGAATCCACTCGCAAACGAAATATCCACAGAAATTGGTCCCCTGTGGTTGCCTCTCGATCCACTTTACGAGAATAGAATTCAATCAAATCATAGTCAACATATAGTGGTATTGAAAACTATAAATAAAGAGATGCGCGAACCTAGCAAGACCGTACTACCTACCTGTGGGTGAATAAAAGTCAGCTCTTCTTCAAATGAACCTGAACCCTTTGTCCTCGCTTTGAATTTTTTCCAAACCATGCACGGCCAAAAAAAAGAATAAATGAGTTATTAGTTGCTTGATATCTCTGAAATCAATAAGAGCGACTGATATAGTGCGATAATGTTTGAAATTACCTTTGGAGCGTATCTAGAATGCTTTGGTACCTCTCCTCAGGTCAGTCCAATGAGTCGTAGACTTGAACTCTTGATCTATCAACTTCAATGACTAGCAGAATGTAATGATCGCTGCGCATGATTATATACACGTCAGTAACTCATCAATTACACTTAATTTGTACAAGCGAGTAACACTCTCTTACCTGAAGTAGTAAGGAAACATTATCTGCACCTTGAAATGTTGCTTCATTAGGGCATTTAGCAAGATCTTCTCCGTGTCCTTCACGTGGTTTTTTAGTGTCCTTGCATTAACTCGTACTGGGTTAACGAACCCAAAGCCATAGATGTCCTTTCTGTCACATTCATCACTCTTCATTCTGCATAATACCGTAGTGAGCATAGTTAGCGATGGCAATGAACAAGCTGAGAGCTAAAAACTTTATCTTTTTGGAAATAAATGAATTGAATCACTTACAGACAGTAGGCACCGACGAGACCCAAGTCGAGGGCGTCAAGGTTGTATAAGTACCAGAGTTCTTCGAGCTCAATTGTGAACATGTCTTCACCCGTGAAATGATTTTTTGTAACTTTCACAGAGATCATAAATTCATCAAATTCCTTTGTGGTTTTCATGTACCAACTATGGAGTTGTCGCAGACATGTCGGTAGAAACTTTATCTGATCACCTCGCAGCAGGGACCTCCCCCATTTCCATTTCTATGAATCATCTACATCAGACGGAAGGAGATTTTCGTTGTCCAGTTGAGCAAGAGTAATACCAGCATCTGCAGCAAAGTCCTTCTTGAAGGATAAAGTAGGAATTAGGTCCGTCGCAGAGCCATGACCACTGGGTATAACTACGAGCGGGGCTATCGACTTGTTTGACTGTTGTCCGAGCTGCGCAACGTCTCTTTTCCCTCTGGCACTACTACTTCCCATCTTGGGAGAGCTACTACTTTTACTCAGAGCAGGAGCAGGACCGGCTGGAGCAGGCGCCGCAGGGCATTCCGCCGCCGCCTCCTCTGCCTCTCGGCCTCGTTGGCCAGTCCTGGGTGTTTACCGGCGGGAGCTGGTCGCCGGATCGGCCCCAGGAGCAGGAGGAGGAGGCGTGGCCACAGTGGAAGGAGCAGCCACCGCCACCGCCACCGGAGGGCCAGCCACCGCAGGAGCAGGCGCCGCAGGAACAGGAAGTACCTGCGCACCTCTGGACTAAGCCGACCCTTATCGTCCTCGACGACTAGGCGCGGCCCCGGCGACGACGACCCCTCCGATCCCCCCAAAAATGTAATGGCCCTTATGGCCACCCCCAAAATGTAATGGCCCTAATGGCCTCCCCTAGCTATGTAATCGCCGTTTGTGGCCTCCCCTAAGTATAATGAAATGGCCCTTAGGCCCTAAAAATGTGTCCTTTGCATTGCATGCCAACTCCGACGCCGGCCCTGCGGTTAGGGTTAGGGTCCGCCGCCGCCGCCGCGCACTAGATCTGAGAGGGGGGCGAGCTCACCTTGGGTCGGGGGCGACGATCTTGCTCGGGGACGACGATCTTTGCTCGGGCTCGGGGACGATCTTGCTCGGCCGGGGCTCGGGGACGATCTTTGCTCGCGGCTCGGTGAAGATCTTTGATCGGGGCAACGGCCGCCGGAGCCGGAGCAGGACGGCCGGGGCCGGAGAAGAAGAGGGCGGCGACGGCCGGGGCGGCGGCGGCGCGGGGATGAAATCCGGTAGCCTGGCGGCGCAGGGGGCGGCGTCGTCTGGAGCCCGGAGGTGGAGCATCGATTTGCTGGACTTGGGCAAATTTTCGGCCCGAGCCACTCAAATTAGCGCCAAAAAGGCCTCTAGTACTGGGCCGTGGCTCCACCCGGTACTAGAGGGTCTCTAGTACCGGGCCGTGTTACCACCCGGTACTAGAGGTCCCTCAGGGCCGCGAAAATTTGCACGCCAAGCCCAGTGGACCTGTAGTACCGGGTGGTCGCACGGCCCGGTACTAGAGGTTGATTTTTTAAATTTTCTGGTTTCTTACTTTTTTATATCTTTTGATTTACTTGTCTAAATCAAGTAAAAATTGCTTTCATTTTCCTGTTTTCTGTTTTGGTTTAAAATGAAGTATCACATGCGCTTGGTTTTAAATTAAGTACTACATACGCTTAATTTAAAATCAATTCAAAAATTTATAAATCAAGTACTACATGCGCAGTGGATCATTTCACATCACAAAGTTTGATGCTACATCAAAAATTTATAAATTAAGTACTACATTCCTTCACCGCCATACGCTTGATTTCATTGACATGTCTGTCTTGTCCTCCATACTATAAATTATATAAAAGTTTAATAAATTATTACACATCATGAACAACATCCCTATTTAGTCTTCGCTTTTTCTTTTTGTGAGACCCTTTCTTCTGATTGCTCCGTAACCATGGACAAGGGTCTGCATATAACTTGAGGCTTGGGTCAGTGGTCTCTTTGAAGGGCGGAATTTCATGAAACTTGTCGTAATCTTCTGACATGTCTGTCTTGTCCTCCACTCCCACGATGGTTCTTTTCCCTGAAAGAACTATGTGGTGCTTTGGCTCATCGGCTGATGTATTCACTTCCTTATCTTTTCTTTTTTTGGCTTGGTAGACATGTCCTTCACATAGAAAACCTGAGCCACATCCTTGGCTAGAATGAATGGTTCGTTGTCGTACGCAACATTCGTGAGATCCACTGTAGTCATTCCGTACAATGGGTCTTCCTTTACCCCGCCGCCTCTCAGGTTGAACCATTTGCACCAGAACAAAGGGACCTTAAAAGAAGGTCCATAGTCAAGTTCCCATATCTACTCTATGCAACCATAATATGTGACCGTGGCCTCATTCGTGCTCTTATCATCAAAGCGGACACCACTATTTTGGTTGGTGCTCTTTTTATCTTGGGCGTTCATGTAAAATGTATTCCCATTTATCTCATACCCTTGGAAAGTCCAAATAGTCGAAGATGGCCCCTTAGACAATAAGAATAAATCATCTGAGATGGTGTTGTTGTTGTTGTTCAGATGCGTTTCCAACCAACCGACAAAATTCTCCATGTGTTCCTTTGCAATGGCGGAGTCATCCATAGAGCGTACAATATCCTTGTGCATCTGGATATACGGAGCCACCAAAGTGGAATTATGCAGAACTATGTAGTGTGCTTTTGTGAAAGAATACCCGTCCCTACATATGTATGATTTCTTTCCTAGAATGCCTTTTTCACTTAGTCTCCCCTCATGTCACGATTCAGGAAGACCAATCGACTTAATGCCGGGAATAAAGTCAACACAAAACTCAATGACCTCATCTGTTACATACCCTTTGGAGATGCTTCCTTCTGGCCTAGCACGGTTATGAACATACTTATTCAACACTCCCATGAACCTCTCAAAGGGGAACATATTGTTTAGAAATACGGGACCCAGAATGCGAATCTCATCGACCAGGTGTACCAGGAGATGTGTCATAATAGTGAAGAAGGATGGTGGGAACACCAACTCAAAACTAACGAGACATTGAGCCACATCCTTCTGTCATCAGCACGTGGCAGTCATGAGACTTTAGGTTCTGGAACTTTTTCTCTGCCATATTTATTATTCCCTTTATATTCGACGAGAAGCCAGACGGGACCTTCATACTGCTCAGGACTTCAAAAAATATCTCCTTCTCTTCTTTGGTAAGAACGTAGCTAGCAGGACGTAGACGTCCTTTATCCGTCCTCATTGGATGCAGGTTCTTTGGGTCTTTCAAAAGTTGCTGGTCCTCTCGTGCTTCCGGAGTATCTTTTGCCTTCCCATACACGCCCAAGAAGCCTAGCAGGTTCACGCAAACATTCTTCGTCACGTGCATCACGTCGATTGCAGAGCGGACCTTTAGGATTTTCCAATAGGGTAGTTCCCAAAATATAGACTTCTTCTTCCACAGGGGAACGTGGTTGTTAGCGTCCTTCGGAACAGACTGTCCGCCAGGACCCTTTCCAAAGATTACATCTAAATCCTTGACCGCATCATATATATCTTCACCACTTTGGAGGGGTGGCTTCGGCCGGTGATCTGCCTCACCTTTGAAATGCTGCTGCTTGCTTTTCTTTCTTAGGGGATGCTGAGTTGTAAGAAATCGACGATGACCCGGGTACACATTCTTGTTACCTACATATATACTTTCAGTGCTATCTAAACAGTGTGTGCATGCATTGTATCCCTTGTTTGACTGTCCTGAAATGTTACTAAGAGCAGGCCAATCATTGATGGTTACAAACAACAACCCTCGTAGGTTAAATTCCGCTTGTTTGTACTCATCCCACACAGGTACCCCTTCATCACGCCACAACTGTAAAAGTTCATCAACTAATGGCCTCAGGTAGACATCAATGTTGTTACCGGGTTGCTTCGGGCCTTGGATGAGCACTGGCATCATAATGAACTTCCGCTTCATGCACAACCAAGGAGGAAGGTTATAGATACATAGAGTCACAGGCCAGGTGCTATGACTGCTGCTCTGCTCCCCAAAAGGATTAAAGCCATCCGTGCTAAGACCAAACCTTAAGTTCCTTGGGTCACGTGCAAATTCCTTGTACTCTGTATCGATTTTTCTCCACTGCGACCCATCAGCCGGGTGTCTCAACATCTCGTCGCTCTTGCGGTCTTCTTTGTGCCATCGCAACAACTTGGCATGCTCTTTGTTTCTGAACAAACGTTTCAACCGTGGTATTATAGGAGCGTACCACATCACCTTGGCAGGAACCTTCTTCCTGGCGGGCAGGCCCTCAACATCGCCAGGGTCATCTGCTCTGATCTTATACCGCAATGCACCGCATACCGGGCATTCATTCAAATTCTCATACTTCTCACCGCGGTAGAGGATGCAGTCATTAATGCATGCATGTATCTTCTGCACATCTAATCCTAGAGGGCAGATAATCTTCTTTGCTTCATACGCACTCTCGGGCAATTCGTTACCAGCCGGCAGCTTGTCCTTCACTATTTTCAGTAAACTCCCAAATCCCTTGTCAGATAAACCATTCGCTGCCTTCCATTGCAATAATTCCAGTGTGGTACCGAGCTTTGTGTTGCCATCTTCGCAAGTTGGGTACAACTTTGTTTTGTGATCCTCTAACATGCGCTCCAACTTCAACTTCTCAAGTGTAGTTTCTGCTAGGGTATGTGCATCAACGATGACCCCACGTAAATCATCATGTATGATGGGATCATCTGGTACCTCTTCATCATCAGCTTCCCCTGTTGGGTTACCATCGTATTCAGGGTACATGTAGTTGTCATCGTTCTCTTCTTCTTCGTTGTCTTCCATCATAACCCCTTTTTCTCCGTGCTTGGTCCAACAATTATAGCCGGGCATGAAACCAGAAGTTATCAGGTGGAGGTGAATTCTGTCTGTGTTAGGTAATCCTTCTCATTCCGACATTTCTGCATGGACAACACATAAAACCATTCGGCCCCTTGTTATCCTTAGCCACATTGAGAAAAGATTGCACGCCATCCATGTACTCTTTAGAGCGTCGGTCAGCGTACATCCATGGATGACTCATCTGCAAATCACCGCTAAAACCCATTACGGTAAACCAACATAATAGGAAACACCATATTCATTAATACAAGTTCATCACATTAAAACCAAAGTAGAGTAGTGACCAAATGTAATACATAGTTCTCATAAAACATAAATTAATTGAAACTAGCTAGAATACAACTATCTAAAGAATTTAAATCCAACAACAAATGCGATCAGAATCGCAACTAAGGTAACTATTGAACCAACAGCATAATGATACCAAGCCTCTTGACTAATGACATATTTCTAATTTTTAAGCTTGACGCGCATTGCATCCATCTTCATCTCGTAGGTAGCGACGACGTCGGCAAGCTCGACCCCGTGAGCATCAACGATGTCGGCAATCTTCAAGTCCAATTCCATCTTCTCTTCTAGGCATTGGAGACGAAGATCTTCACTTATCTTCAATTTTGCTTTCAAATCGTTTTTCTTTTTTAAAAACTCGACAATAGGGTCGGCGGAATTTCCGGTTCAACTACCTCCTAAATAAAAATATATCTATGTCAAGTTGGTCGGCATGATTGTTATAAACACGAAACAAAATAAATAGTTAAAAAAATATACCACATCCGAATCATAGACCGGACGAGGGCCGACGGGGACGGATATCAAAACCATGACACTATACATATAAAAAACATAAGAAAATTATACAAGAAAAATAATATGCATTCAAATCATACAAGTAATTTTTTAAAATAAAAGATAAAAGAGGCTCACCGAGGTGGTGCCGGTCACGGGACGGCGGGGGCTATCGACGGCGGTGAGGACCGAGACGACACTAAAATCCACAAATCATAAATTAATTTGAGCTCAAAAATATAAAAATATGAACTACTTAGCTTAGGCATTTCATCAAACACCTAGGTAGCACTAAAAATGAAATGAGCTAAACTTGTATGGAAATGGCTAAAATTCGGCCGCCGGGTGAAAGGATCAAGTGTTGCTAACCCTTGGAGAGATGGGTGCCGTCTATCTTGACAAATCTTGGAAAAAATGGGGCTACACTTGAGTTTGAGAGAGGAAACAATGGAGATGAGCTTGAGAGTTCAAAAATGGTGGCTGGCCCGGGGTGGGAGATGATATAGCGGGACCTCTATTCCCGGGTTGTACCACGGCCCGGACTAAAGGTCCACCCTCCAGTCTCCGCCCTGCCGCTGACTGCCTCGGTCCCGGGTGGTATCACGGCCCGGAACTAGAGGTGCCCTACGACCCGGGACCAGACCTGCGCAGCGTCAGAGCAGCCGGCCCGGTACTAGTTCCCTCCTCTAGTACCGGGTTGTACCATGCCCGGGACTAGAGCCCAACACCCCTCTCCACCAAAAGTCCGGTTTCCACTAGTGAGAGAGGTTTATAAGGTGTCTAGCCAAGTATGCATACCCTCTCTCAAACAATGCATGCAACAATCAAACTAGGCCTTGGGTCTTACTGGCTAGCACATGTGATGTTGAGCTAGACAGCCAGGGTTCCTCCTAGGCCCAGCTCATTTTTTTTACAATCAAACTAGGCTAAAAAATGGGATGGCGAAATGCAACAACACAGAGGAGGCAATATAAATATGTAAAGCTTGACGACTGATCACATGATGGTCTCCCATTGGTCCCCACACATGTTAATTAAGAACATCATCTTATGATATTATCATGTCGAATCCATTCAATACATAAGGTAGGATCGTTGACAACACAAGTAGGAGCTTATCTGCCAGTAGCCCACGAGTGTCTATCTCTTTGAAAGGACATTTCTATCCCTATATATTTTTTATGTTTGTTGACAACACAATAAATGGACTATTTGTGTGCTAAAAGATTTATAGGTACATCTTATATTTGCATATGATGGATGTTGGTTGGACCTTCCCACTACCAAAATAGTCTCGATCCACGACGTTTTGGCGACGACGTTCTTATAACGTCGTGTGTTCCGTCGCGGTGGGTCGAAAAGTTGATTTTGCTCTCGACGTTTTGGGTTTTCTGATAATGGGCCGGGGTGCGCGCGACGTTTTCCATATGTTTCATCGCGGATTTTCATCCCGCGGCCCAGTAGCCCAGTTACGTTCGACGAAACTTGACAGAACGTCGCGGATGTTGATTCTAAAATAATGCATTCGGACTATGCTAGACTTACATAAGTTTTTATTACGGGAAAGAGATGACCTGGAATAAACACGGCAAATACATCACATTACATATATATTACTCGATCTTCAACACGGCAGAATTACAAAACCTAGATACATAAACCTTTTGGAATCTAGCTAGTTCGAATTGCTGAAACATAAACATATACAGTGGGAAACTATGGATCCGATGGCCCTGGGATCTCCCCTGACTTTGCGATCAGAGCTTCCTTGTACGCGAGCGCTAACTCATTTTGCAGTTTCCCAACCTGCCTCGTCAGGTCGAGGTTGTTGGCCATCATCTTCTTCAGATCTTCCAGCAACGAAAGGATAGCTTTGTTGGCCGCTTCTCCCTTCTGCGCCGACTCCTTTCTGGCTTCAATCACCTTGTCGACATTGTCGCAAGCGAGTTTCGGGCCGCTTCAATCTCAGCTTCAAGGAAAGTTACCCTCTTCGCCAGAAACTCGAATGTGACTGTCTCCTCGGATGCAACTGCCCTGTACATACATGCAGTGATCGGAAGTTGATGTTAACATAATGACGGACCTAAGAAAGCTGAAAGCAGGAGGAATATTCAGAAACGGATCAGAAGCCCATGAACGGAAATGGAAATTCCCATATCTACCTCGAGGAAGCAGAGCGCTTCGCCGCTGGAGCCATGGTCACCGCTTTTTTGCAACAGGTTGAAGTGAATAGTAATGGACGTATGCATGCCCTAGATCTATTTATAGAAATGCGGTGGTTACTGAACCGGGGCGCGCGTATGCACGGGTGGGCGAGTGGAGCAAAAATGCAGAGGCACGTTGCAACTTCGCATGCACGGCGAGTGGAGTTGAACTGCAACTTCACGTGTGCACGTTTCACCAACGCGTGGTGTGTGGTCAGTTAAAAAAAACTGTGGTGTGGACGTGTGGTACAAACTGTGGTGTGGACGTACACCGGCGAAGTGACGGGACGGGACGCGTCGCATTAACGCCGGCGTCTGCGCAGCGACCAGCCTTCTCGCCTTCCAAAGCTACGACTTCGCCTGCGCGGTGGAGGCGTGTCTCACCGGGCCTTTCGTTCGCGCAGTGCCCAGCCTTCTCGTCTCCCCAAGCCTCTGTGCGACGCGGTAGAGAGTTGTCTGCATTAAAACTCTCACCCACCCGTCTGTGCCGTCCCCCCGTGCCCTCCCAGCGCCACCGCATCCCGTCTCCAGTTCACTCGACCGGCCGGCTATAAAAGAGACACACACCATCTGCTCGCAGGAACCCACTCCGCCCGCTCGCAGTAGCCCACACACTACCACCAAGCTACGAGGATGAACACCGGTGCCGGGGTTGGAGGCGACCGTGCACGCCGCCGGGACGAGCCGACTGCGTTGGCCGACGTCGCGCCAACGGACGCCGCCGCCGACGCCGCGCACAGCGGCGACCGTGTGCGCCGCCGGGGCGAGCTGGCTGCGTTGGCCGTCGTCGCGCCAACGAACGATGACGTCGCGCCAACGGATGCCGCCGCCGCCGCGCAGGCGAAGCTTGCCGCTGTGTACACGGAGATTGACCAGCTCTACGAGGATGCCACTGTGGAGAACATGACCTACCGGCCGTTCTATGAGGACGGCAACGACGATGAATTGGTACACCCCCTGTTCTAAAACTAGATTGAGTTACTAGTTTGAGTGGCTTGGGTTAACCTCCGGTAGTTACTAGATTGATTTACTAGATTGAGTTACTAGTTTGAGTGGCTTGGGTTAATCTCTGGTAGTTACTAGATTGTTTTTCTAGATTGAGTTACATATATGTGCTTGCTTTAATCCCAAAAAAAAATTGTAGGAACCCGACGATCGCGAGATGCGTACTGATGACGAGGGGGCGATGCATGCTAAAGCCCGGCATGTGCTTAGGAAACTGCGGGCTGGAGAATTCCAGTACCAAGTCGGTCCCAGATGGATCAGCCCGTTCTGCAGCCAGAAGCTTGCTGCTGACTGCTCCAGTGTCCAGCAGCATGTAGACGGCCGCGGTTCGTTTGGCTCGACGAAGAAACCAACCTGTTATAAGGCGAAGCACGCTGCATTCAGTTTCTTTCTCTGGGAACTGCCTTAAGTTGGTGTCGAATGTGGCATCGTGCAGCCTCCAAATAAGGAGAAGAAGAGGAGAAACTGGTGTTGCTGATGGTCCTTTTCCTAGCTAGCCGTGTTGTTTTTATCTTGGTGAAGCTGTATGCCGCAGCATTGTAATGAACCTGTCCATATCTACCTAATCTAGTGTGTTGTTTTTATCTTGGTGAAGCTGTATGCCGCAGCATTGTAATGAACCTGTTAGTATCTACCTAATCTAGTGCTGAAAGTTGTTGAATGATTATCGTGTCTTTGAACTTTGAATCAAATTAGTTTTCTCTTATGTCGATTCTTATACTATTAACTAAGTTGTTTGCCTCGTTTTTAAAGCTGCGAGAACAATTTCACCAACCTACTACAACTTAATTTTTACAAAATAGGTCGGAGCCCAGCTACATTAATATAGCAAACACCGATACAACCATTGAGATCACTACAACTGTTAGCCCTAATCAATCAAGTATCACTAGAAATCATCCCCACGAACCATCTATTCAAGTTTTTGAGATTTGCACAGCAGGATACACAAACTACACAACCCCATAGCAACAGCGACACATGCATCGCTCAACGGGTATACCGGCGAAGACCATGTCCATCTTCCTTAAACCAGAAGATAACCATTTCTTTTCGTAGGATTTGGGCGTCCTTGACAACAATTGCCCGGTTTGTAGTGATGACCACACTCCCGTCATGCTCGCTCATCGATATCCTTACTTGACGAGAACCTTTGTATTCCTCGTTAGTGACACGCAAAGGTCTTTCTTTATGTAGATATTGCTTGAGGAATTTCTGACTGTAATCCATTGAAAAGTTCTAAAAGCAAAACAAATCAGCGATCAGTTCATGGTGTGTCGATTGGCGAAATGAGATATTAAAAGAATGTCAAAGTTCTCACCATCTTGGGGTTCCTCCCCTTGACTGCAGAGGAGGTGATCTGGCAGACATAAAAAGGTATGTCAGGTTTTTTCTTAGAGACTTGTCTCTTGAGAAATTTGAGCCTTCTCAGTGATAAACCCATATGGTTGCCATAATATATGTGCTTTTCGAAATCTTTATTCCCCTGATAAGGACCTACGTGAAAGAAAAGTAAATTTTAGAGAGTAGTATATTTTTGCATAGATGAATTCAATTTTTACAATCCAAGTTTAGATTTACCCCTAGCTGTAACAATGTGTAGGCCCTCTTCATCACTATCACTTTCCAGATTCATAATCCGAATCTGATTCAGAATCAGGATGAGATTCTCTACTGAAGCAGATTTTATCAACGTTTTCATCATGATGAGTGTAATCAGCAATGCAGTTATGCTCCTCGTCACTGCAGACCTCCATGTTTTCTGCTTTTATTGGCATTGGAACCTGGACAAAGATGAACTAAGCTAGCAAAACAAAACATCTAAGCAATGAACCCGAAAATACCCAAATCTAAGCACAATCTACCTGAAACACCAAATCGGTTACGATATTAAAACCTAACCGATCGAAATCATGGTGGGAATAGATGAACTATGCGTGCCAAATATCTCAAGTTTAATCTGCCATATACCAAATCGACCACTACGGGCGAAAAAATGAAGCAGAGATGAATATTGATCCGTAAAAACATGTAGATCTACCTGCCCAGGGAGGAAGAGGATACCAGGTCTTCTTCTCCCACCGAAGATGGTCGCCACGGTGTTGCGATGTATCGGCGGAGGAGAAACCTTCAACAGTGAGAGAGAACGAAGGAGAGTGAGATCGAGAGCGAGCGAGCGAGCTAGTGATAGGACTGGAAGAGAGAGAGAGGGGGGCGGTGCGCGAAATAAAGGCGCGTATTCCCAAAGGGACGCTGCGTCTCCCGCCCGTTCGGCCACGTGTGCCGCACTTGTGGTTTTTTTATTTTGTTTCTGAAATAATAAATATACTTGTGGTTTTTGAAATGGCGCACAATATGTCAGATAACACATATTGTAGGTTGTTTCCTTCTATAGAAAGTGATGTTGATTTTAAATGTTCTTATATCTGAGGTATCCAAACACAACCAAGGAGCAAAGTCCACTTAATTAGCTATCCAGAGCACCCACAGTACTCTCATACATATCTTAGGCAATACCTAGGTTTTGGTGTGATTCTGGCTCCAGAGCACTCACTTTGGTCGAAACCCTAAACAATTGACTAACAGCTCCACGGGTGTCGAAAGGGGTAGCTAAGTGCATTTTTCTCATTGGTTGTGTTAGGATAGCTCATATGATCATTTAAAACAACCTTTGGACCCAAGTTATTACAGGATTCCATATGGTGTACACGAAGTGGGAGTTAAGCCTTAAAAGACCGCAAAAACCTTCATGCATGCCCGATATAACCGTGGTATGTGAAGCGGGTCACACCGATGAGTTAGATGTTGTCTCTTCCAGTGTACCACCACAGTACTCTCATACATATCTTAGGACAATACCTAGGTTTTGGTGTGATTCTGGCTCCAGAGCACCACTTTGGTCGAAACCCTAAACAATTGATCTACCAGTTCTACGGGTGTCGAAAGTGGTAGCTAAGTGCATTTTTCTCATTAGTTGTGTTAGGGTAGCTCATATGAACATTAATTAAAACAACTTTTGGACCCAAGTTATCACGGGATTCCATATGGTGCACATGAAGTGGGAGTTAAGCCTTAAAAGACCGCAAAACCTTCATGCTCGATATATAACCGTGGTATGTGAAGCGGGCCGGTCACAACCGACGAGTTTGATGTTGTCTCTTCCAATGTACCACCACACTCTCATACATATCTTAGGACAATACCTAGGTTTTGGTGTGATTCTGGCTCCAGAGCACCTACTTTGGTCAAAACCCTAAACAATTGACCGAAAGTCAACCATGTCATCATCTACCAGTTCCACAGGTGTCGAAAGGGGTAGCTAAGTGCATTTTTCTCATTGGTTGTGTTAGGGTAGCTCATATATATGAACATTTAAAACAACCTTTGGACCCCAAGTTATCACAGGATTCCATATGGTGCACACGAAGTGGGAGTTAAGCCTTAAAAGACCGCAAAAACCTTCATGCATGCCCGATATAACCGTGGTATGTGAAGCGCATCACACCGACGGGTTTGATGTTGTCTCTTCCAATGTACCACCACACTCTCATACATATCTTAGACAATACCTAGGTTTTGGTGTGATTCTGGCTCCAGACCACCCACTTTGGTCGAAACCCTAAACAATTTACCAAAGTGTCAACCATGTCACAAGTTCCACGCGTGTCGAAAGGGGTAGCTAAGTGCATTTTTCTCATTGGTTGTGTTAGGGTTAGCTCATATGAACATTTAAAACAACCTTTTGGACCCCAAGTTATTCCACACGGTGCACACTAAGTGGGAGTTAAGCCTTAAAAGACCGCAAAACCTTCATGCATGCCCGATATAACCGTGGTATGTGAAGCAGGTCACGCCGACGAGTTAGATGTTGTCTCTTCCAGTGTACCACCACACTCTCATACGTACATATCTTAGGACAATACGCAGGTTTTGGTGTGATTCTTGCTCCAGAGCACCCACTTTGGTCGAAACGCTAAACAATTGATCTACCAGTTCAACGAGTGTCGAAAGGGGTAGCTAAGTGCACTTTTCTCATTGGTTGTGTTAGGGTAGCTCATATGAACATTTAAAAGATAAAGGAATGATCATAGATATAATAAACTAGATAAACATAATTGAAAACATAGACGACTAATCAGGTGTATTACCCAACAGTAGAACCCATAGTATATTCACTTGTTCATCAATTTGACTCTGGAAAACATAAAGGAATAAGCATAGACATAATAAACTAGATAAACATAATTGAAAACATAAAGCATTGGATGCTCCATCTAAACTAGATCTTCAGTGACCAGATCCATCAGCTTCATTCGAAAGGTTAAACTAGATAATAGGAGGCATCCTTTTCTCCCGCGGGTAGACCACTGCACCGTCGGCACGGATTCTCTGGCTTAGTATAGCCTGCCTTTGGCTCATTGACATGTGGACCCAATGTCCGGCGGACCGCGCGTGCCAGTGACTCACAGTCAAGAGAAAAAAGTTAGAGAGGCTTAGTCTGTGCTGCTGCACCGAACATCCGCTTCAAGGCCTCGTCACGTCAAATCGACGGGCCAGCTTGACCACTGGCGCATGTCGGCATTATTGCCATGGCTTGGATTCAGACTGTTTAAAAAAAACTCCCTTATCGGAGAGGGGCGGCTTCTTCTGGCGGCCTTCCTATCGCCATTTCCAGATCGAGATCGTCCACGCCCTCCTCCACCATCAATGGCGAACAACCACATGGCTGGCGGCAGTTCCGGGGGACGGGGGCGCAAATACATCTGGCCACGCAACCTCTCAGCGCCGATGGCGGAGGAGTTTGCCCGCTACGGCCTTCTCGTCCCACCGGCTCACGGGTGCCGTCCGCTGGCGCATGAGCGCAGGCGGCCTCGCCGTGCCGCCTATCCCCAAGGTCGACACGCTCGAACTATAGCTCCTCATCCACCGGCGGTGGATGGCACTCTCGGACGAGCTCAAGGCCGACCCGGAGTACTCCGCCGACGACCAATTTCGGGGTTGTCCATACTTGCGGCGGAGCGATGCAGCGACATCGAACGCTACACCGGCGGTGGCCCCAAGGCCCCGGCTACGAACAACCGTGAAGGCCGGTGGGATTTCTGGGAGGGGCGCACCGTTGAAGATGTCCTCAACGCCGTCCGTGCCGGGCGGAGCGTCGCGCGCAGGACGACTCCTCTCCGTGTGGGCGCATCGCATGCCACACGTCCCCTCTTCTTCATGCGACGTGGCCGTGCGCCAACGACACCGCCGCCTCGACGTACTCCATCGCCTCCTCCACCGCAGCCGGCCATCGACGAGGAGGACGACCCCGAAATGAAAAAGGTATTGGCAGACTCCCTTGATACCGTCGAGCTTGACGAGCTGGCGCAGTGGCCGGGTCTCTTCCAGGTGCTCCGTGACTCGGCGATGGAGCAGCAGATGGAGCCAAAGCCGGCGCCGCAGCAGGTGCCACATCAGTAGCAGATGGAGCCAGAGCCGGCGCCGCAGCAGGTGCCGCATCAGCAGCAGATGGAGCCAGAGACGGCGCCGCAGCAGGTGCCGCATCAGCAGCAGATGGAGCCGGAGCCAGAGCAGACCAACATCCCGCCGGAGATGCTCGGGATGAAGTGGTGCTGGACTGGCCCGTTGCCGGAGTCGTATGAGGATGATCCAATGGAGGAGGTGGAACAGGCCAGGCCACCGCCACGGCGCACAGGGCCACCGCCAACACTAGTGGCGGATTGGCCGTGGGCGCAACCCGTCTTCATCGACCTCTCCGGCGACAACGACGACGAGTAGAGTAGTAGTGGCCACCAGCAGCCTTTTCGTTGCATTTTGTTATTTTTCTTGCTGTTAAGCGCCTTCTCACGCGAAATATGTATCCCCCGTTTGAATGTAGTACTGAATTTCAGTTTAATTTGGCTACAATATGTTAGGAAAGTACCTAGGTTTATGTGGGAAGATGCAACTTAGGAAATATATGAGGATCTCCATCCAACTGTCTCCACCGCATCTAATGAACGTCGATTTGCTTTATGATCCATGCACAAATTATATATGAATCTTCAAATTATCAATGCATTACAAATAATTTATCGATTTATTTAATTTATTTTTGTATTCATGTAGTAATACATGCATTAGCACAAAAAATGCGTTAATTTTTTGTGTTATTAATACATCAATAGTAGAAATAATATTGTTCGTTTAATGCAAAATCGACGGTCATGATGAACGGTGGAGATTCTCAAAGTTGTGGAAAACCGTGTTGGGTTTATGTGTGATTCCGACTCTCCACAACACCACTTTGGTCAAAACTCTAAGCAGTTGGTCGTAACTCAAAACCCTAACATCTACAGTTTCCACGGACCTCGAAAGAGGGAAGCTAGCTCAG
This sequence comes from Poa pratensis, assembly GCA_947311845.1. Lineage (NCBI taxonomy): Eukaryota > Viridiplantae > Streptophyta > Magnoliopsida > Poales > Poaceae > Poa > Poa pratensis. Next base: position 15,535,220 of record CAMZMU010000074.1, read on the forward strand.
TGGACTATACTAATTGGTTGTGTTGTGTTAGCTCATATGAACATTTAAAACCACAATTTGGATCCATGTTATAGTGTGACCCGCTTCATATAGACCACAATTATTCGTATGAAAAGGTTTTGAGGTCTTCCAAGACTAAACTAGCACTAGATGGAATCATGTGACAAAGTATGATCGATGATGCTGTTATTTGCATCATATATATACTCTTGCAAATATTTTAGGATAGTGCCAGATTCTTGTGTGATTTCGACGCTCCAGAGCCCCCACTCTTGTCGAACCCCTAAGTAGTTTACCGAAAGTCAACCCTATCGTCTACGTATTGTATCACGTTGATGCATGTAAAATGCATACATGAACTTTGCACTATATCACTCATATTCCAATCATATTTGCATCATATAAGGGTTATACCACTGTTATTTAATGATTTTAGGAAATAAAATAATTGTTTCCTATTTTTATGGAATTAACCCTGCGCAGGCAGAAAACCCTATTTCTTTCCTTTTATGTTTCAGGGACCTAAATGACGTCATAAAAATCTGGAAAAATATAGGCGTCATTATTTTGGAAGGAGGAAGACGTAGGAGCGAAGGAATCAAACAAACGGAGGCCGGAGGGCCAAAAGAGGGTGGCCCACGCGGCCACTGTACCTGGCCGCGTGGGCCCACCAACTTGGCCCTCGAGGCTCCGCAGCCGTCGATCTTTGCTCCACCGTCTTTGTCTTGACCTAAAAACGCCTATAAAAGAAGTCCCACGGCGTTCTCGAAAACAAGTGCCGCCATATCACAGAAACATGAAAACGAAGATCTGGAGCTGCAGATTGGAGGGGGAAAACTCCGGCGGGGCGCTGCTGGCGTGGTCTCCACCCTCTCCATCGACATCTCCACCGTCTCCATGATGAAGAGGGAGTAGTCCACCTCTGGACTATGGGTTTGTGGAAATAACTTATGTATCTCTCCTCTCTTTGAGCTTCACTAATTAGTACCGTATGAGCTGCTGAACATGATTACAGTCATATTTGTAATTCCTATGTGGTGGATCTTTTTGTGAGTTAATATATGTTGAGATTGCAAATGTTTGTTTCAGTTATGAATATAGATGCATATTATGTACCCCGTTCTTATCTACTTGTTATGATCAAGCATGTTTATGAGGGCGTGTGTGGGGTGATGTGTGCATTAGTTGGAGTAACGGGGGTGGTGAGTGCGGTAAGTTGACAACTGAAATATCGCGATCCACTTGGGTGTTTAACCTTACTTTGTTGCCTCACTAGGGATAAACAAAAATACCATGCTACAAGGGTTGAGGGTGACCAAGCTTCTTCCTGTGACTAGATCTAGCATGTTTTTATTTCACTTCATGTCATGATACTTAAAGCTATACTCTGAATTATCTTAATTACTAAGGTGTTGTGATTTAGTTCGCATCTTGGTGGAGTATAAGTGAGATTAATAACCAAAAGATCTCTATGTTAGGACGTGATGCCCATATAATTAGTAACTTGATATCAAACTTTGTGTTGCAATCTCATATGTCAACTCTATGTGTCCATTGTCTGCCACACCATTAAAAGAGAGAGTGCATTTGTGAAACCATGAACCCCGGTGCATTTTTAATCATAAGAAACACCTTTCCAACCACTTTTACCACTTTTCTATTTTCTGCAATTATTAAATCCTAAAATACAAAAACACTTTTCCATCTTGCATTCATCATAAAAACCCAAAAATATCATTCATCATTGTTATCATCATCCTTGCACATTTATTTACCACCATTGCATACTTATTTCTTGTTTGCATTGTATAATTATCTTGATATCATTCTTACACCTTGTGCTTGACAACCACAGGTGAGGTTGAGGACCAAAACATTTAACTCTGTTTTGTAGGTGACCAAAAAGAAGGACAAGGAGATAAACTTTTCACTACTGATTCCCCGAGAGTTCGATATTAAACCCTTGAGTCACCCTCGTGAGGAAAACACGTCTTCCACTTACTACATACTCTGCACTTGGAGTCTCAACCTAACCCATTTACTTTTGACGCAGGTAACTACGCACCGGAGATCAAGCTGTTTTCTGGCGCCGTAGATCAACCTTTTCAAGGGCCATCACATGTGCATCGAAAGGATTAACTCCGTGGAGTCTTATCCTTGGTTGTGTTAGGATGGCTCATATGAACATTCAAAACCAACGTTGGGCCATGTCTTATATAATCACATGATTCCATCTGGTGCACTCGGAATGGGAGTTTAGCCTGAGAAGATCGAACGGAACCTTCGTGTAGGATAATTATGGTTTGTGAAGGGGGTCACATGAGTTAGATGTGTTGGCTCTTCCAATGTATACCACCACACCCTCACACACACAAGACAATACATACGTTTAGGTATGACGATTCGGACGCTCCAGAGTCCCCTAATTTGGTTGAAACACTACATGCAGTTATTAGCGAAAGTCACATGATTCCATCCAGTGCACCTAAAGTTCACTGGAGTAGCTAATATGAAATTTTAAAACCATCTATGGGCCCATCTGTTATCACATGATTCCATCCAGTGCACCTAAAGTGGGAGTTCTTCTGTAGAAGAGCAGAACCTAACGGGTGGGATAACTATTTTGTAGTATGTTAATTAAGCACGCATATACAAGTTTGTTGGCTTTTCATATGTACCATCACACACTTTCATACATATGTTAGGATAATACTTAGGTTTAGGTGTGATTACGACACTATAGAGCCCCCACATTGGTCGAAACCCTAATTAATTAAGCAGGTGACCACGGGGGTGAACATCTTAGTGGAGTTTGTACTTCTTTGTGTTATTAGGGTATATCGTAGGTACATTTGGGCCCATTTATCCCATGATTTTATCCGGTGCGCACCCGAAGTGGGAGTTCAACCTTACAAGAGCTAGCATAGCCTTCGTGGGATAATTGTTTTATGCAAAGCGGGTCACAACTTGGAGATTGATAATTTGGTTTTCCTACTTAGATTTTTTTTAAATTCCTCGAATTTTAGGTCAATTTATAGATTTATTCACACGATCCTTTAATAAATAGTTTCATAAATCGTCTAATTGCTTAAGCCATCCCCATCACGCATCGGCTGGCCAGCAATGCTTCCTGTCCACCCACCAAAAATTTCGCACCGCTCCCACTTAAATTCTCGTTCAAATTTTGCCATCCATCACGCATCGACCGGCCGGCAATGCTTCCTGCCCACCCACCAAAACTTCCGCACCGCTCCCACCCAAATTTTCGTTCAAATTTTGCCGCCTTACGTGCGCGCGCACGGAATTTCGAACCTCTCATTGCCTATACCCCCTCGCCAAAATCCCCCTCTCTCCGTGTTGGCATCCCCCCATCCCACCCCATCTCCCTTCCAAAATTTCTTCCTTTCCTTCCAAATCCAAGGGCGTCGTCCCGGTGTTCTACCTCGCCATGTAGCCTGCTGTCCCGGTCTTCCGCCTCGCTGTGTAGCCTGCCGTCCAGGTCGCTGCCAAGATCTGTGACCTCGCGTCCCGGTCACCGTCAAGATCTGACACATCGCCGCCAAGATCTGCCACCTCGCCGCCTGTCGTGGGGCTACCCTTCGACTATCCCACGGTGAAGGTACCTGGGTCACGCCAAGACTATAAAAGCCCAAGGAAAGCCCAGCAAGGACAACATGCGGCCCAAGTTAGTCGACTAGGTCATGCGGTTCATACCTATCTTGTAAGTGCCATCAGCACCGTTCCCGAGACCTAGCCTACCATATAAAGGCTAGGAGGGTCCCTCGTTCTAGGGTACGCTCATAGCCGCCACCACAAACCCTAGCGAGATCGCCATCTCACCATTGTAGCCACAACTTGCCATCAATAACCAGACAAGCAGGAAGTAGGGTGTTATCCTCCGGGAACCTGAACCTGGGTAAAACGCCTCGCTTGTCAGCCGTCGTGATCACCAGCGCTCAACTCTCTCCCCCTCAATCAACCCGGGTTGCATAACCTAGGGATTTGCCGAGTCCACTCCTCGTCAATTGGCGCCGTTTGCGGGAAAGGACGAGCGCTGGAACCATGGTCGCACCGGCTCCATCGACTTTGAAGACCGATGTCTACATCACCAAGGAGCCAATCTGCTTCGGCTCCTTCGAGTACACCTTCCACCCGCCGGCCCACCGCTCGGTGTACGCCGATCTGCATGTAGGTATGTGCCTCACCTTCGGTACCATGCACTACTTCGTAGACAGCTATGGAGTACTCAGATCCGCGGCGATCGCACCACGCGCGGTGGTGGCACCCGCATCTGCCGCGATTGCGCCATCCGTGACACCGCCTGCTGCGGAGATCGCGCCCGCTGCGACTGTGGAGATCGCATCTTCGACTGCTGAGAAGATCGCATCTGCGTCGACTACATCGACCACTTCGGCGACCACCGCGCAGATCGAGTCTACTCCGACTACCTCGATCGCGTCGTTGGCAAGACCAAGATCTGCATCAGCTTCGACTGCGTCGATCACACCTTCGCAAGTGACCAAGGTCACGCCGTCCTCGTCTGCGCCACTCGCATCTCCACCGACCCGCAAGGTCTTCACCGAGCCAACCACGCTCGCATCGACAGCGACGACATCGCTCCTCATGTCCGCGGCAAAGATCGCGGAACTCCAAGAAAGAAGCCGCGGCAGCGACTGTGGTACCCACCACGTTGCAGCCATTTTCGACTCCGAGCACGGCTCGGACGAAGGAAGCAGCAGTGGCAGCGTCCATCCCGCTGCCCAGATCTACCCGCGCAAGTCTTCATGATCGGCCCGACGCCGCAGGGCAACGACGACGAACCCGCATACCCACTGGAGGTGCTCATGCCGGACCAGGTGACGCGGCTCACCATCACCCGAGAAATAGCAATCAAGCTCTGAAGCACGTCGAGGAAGGCACGTACCCCCCACCGGACGCACCCCGGGAGGACCTTATGGCGGTCCAGTACCTGCTACGGAAGGAAGGCGAACGACTCCGCGCAGAGAAGGCCGAGCTGCTCCGACGCAAGGACGAGGCTGACGCGTCGAGCGCCAGGAGGGCCGCTTACTCGTTCACTGCCTCAACAGAGGTCTCACAAGGAGCAAGACGCCACAGAGCACGCGTGCCCCTGATGACGGAGGCCGACCGCGCTAAAGTCACCCGCAACCTCGAATCATCATACATGAGCGAAGACGCAGACGGGATACCCGTCCCCAAAACACCCGGAGCCGCGCTCATGGCAGTCGAAACATACCTGCGGCTGACGCAGCCGCCCGAGGGCGACTCGCGCTCTCCTCCACAAGCAGCAGATCATGTCTATCAAGGCACTCGAAGAAGCTCTGATGAACAAGGCGCCGACAGAAAAGGTGCGAGAAGATCGGGACCGCCGCGACCGCGAGCCCACAGCACTCGCAGCCCCGGCGGCAAGACAACTGCGACAACCGCAGCCAGGCGAAGACCTGCGCAACGTCATCACACAGAGGACGGGACCGCAGCCGCACCCATCGGACGGTCAGCACGCCCAATCCTGACGACCGCAATGACGGCGACTACGAGCCGTGCGGCGCCGCATGCTTCAGCTTCAACATACGCGACACAAGAATGCCCAAGGGCTTCAAGCTCACGGCAGAAGCAGTCAAGTACGACGGGAAGCAGGACCCGAGACTCTGGCTAGAAGACTACCTCATAGCCTGCAGCTGCCAGGGCGGTACTTCGACTACGGCCATGCAGTACATCCAGCTGATGCTCACGGGCTCTGCACGCGGGTGGCTCAACACTCAACCCAAGAACGCCTTCAGGACGTGGGACGAGTTCGCGGAGGCCTTCGTTAAATCCTTCCTGGGGACGTACTCGAGACCGACGACGTTCGTCGAGCTACAAGCATGCAAGCAAGGACGAGACGAGCCGCTCCGGTCATACATCCAGCGTTGGACCTGCTCCGCAACACCATGGAGACCGCCTCGGAGGACCGAGTGATGGATGCCTTCATGCACGGCGTCTCCCGCCGCGACCTCCGCGAGGAGTTTGGTAGGCTCCGGCCGAAAAACATGATCGAGGTCATGAAGATAGCAAACCAGTGGGCAGACGGAGAGGACTCGGTCCGCAATAGTTCACACTACTCCCCGAAGGACGAAGCCGGACCAAGCAACTGGCGAGAAGGACGCCACAAGAAGAAGCCGCGTTACAACGGCAACGACTCAATCGAGCTAGTAGCGGCGGGATTCCAAACCCCCCGTGAGGATGAAGCGCGCGACAGCAGTCGCCAATACAGCCATGCACAGTACAGTCGAAGCGGCGGTGACCAGAGTCGCCAATACAGCCAGGGGCAGTACAACCGAAGCGGCGGCAGCAGCTACCGCAGCGACGGAGGCCATAAACGCGAGTGGCAGAAACGCACACTAAGCCCAGCGGAAGAGCTGGAACAACCCTGCAGGCACCACATGTTCAGGAACCCGGAAACGGGCAAGTGGGGATCCAACCACCTGTTGAAGGACTGTCGAAAGGCACGCAAATATACGAAGCCATGCAGAAGATAGTCACTCCAGCACCCGCAGCGCAGCCAGCCGCGCAGCTGGCCATCCAGGCAGCACCCCACCCGCAGTCGCTAATCCAGCACAGGCGGCGGGAGCCTTTCCAGCAGCAGCAGCCGCAGCAAGATGCCCCACCAGTGGTCCAGACGCATATCCAGCGGCACGCGGACAACTCAACATGATACAGAAGGGACGCCCCTCAAACAGGGCTCAGAAGCTCATCACCCGCCAAGTCTTCCAAGCCATCACCTGTCCACCCGCGGTACCAGACTACCTGAGAGGATCAGAAACACCAATCACCTTCTCCAGAGCAGATCACCCGCCTGCAGTACCACGACCCGGGCACGCCGCTCTGGTAGTCGAAGCTCTGATCGGAGATTACACCCTGAAAAAGGTGTTCATGGATGGAGGCAGTGGCATTAACATCATCTTTGCCGACACCCTCAGAAGGATAAACAGGCCAACGACGGACTTGGCGGCATCAGAGACCACCTTCCATGGCATAGTACCAGGGCAAGCAGTCACGCCCATGGGAACGATCACACTCGACGTCATCTTCGGCACACCCGAAAACTTCAAGAGGGAGTCGATCGACTTCGAGGTAGTCGACTGGAAGTCGCAGTACCACGCGATACTCGGGCGCCCAACCTTTGCCAGATTCATGGCGATACCTCACTACGCCTACCTCATGCTCAAGATGCCTGGACCCAAGGGCGTCATCACGGTGCTTGGCGACTTCGACCGCTCCAACAGCTGCGACCGCGAGTTCAGCAAGATCTCCGAATTCTTCGGAGTCGAAGAGCACTTCGAGGCAATGGCAGTCGACAACGACAAGACCATCTTCCCAGCCCGCAAGAAACCAGCCAAGGACGCTGCCTTCAACGCGGCTGACGACACAACGACCCATCAGGTCCACCCGACTGACGCCAGCAAGACGGTCAAAGTATCGTCGAGTCTGACTCCCGCATAGGAAGGCGCGCTCGTCGAGTTTCTACGTGAGAACTGGAGAATCTTCGCATGGCAACCCTCTGACATGCCAGGAATACCCAGGAACCTCGCCGAGCACTCCTTAAAGGTCCACAAGGACGCCAGACCCGTCAAACAGGCCATGCGACGCTTTTCCGGGCCCAAGCGAGACGAAATCAGCAGAGAAATCGATCGACTGCTGAATGCCAAGTTCATCCGAGAGATCAAGGACTCGGACTGGGTCGCCAACCCAGTCCTGTGGAGAAGAAGAAGACGAAGAAACTCCGCATGTGCGTCGACTTCACCGCCCTCAACAAATGCTGCCCCAAGGACCATTTCCCGCTCCCGCGGATAGATCAGATCATCGACTCGACTGCAGGCTGCGAACGCCTGTCCTTCCTGGACGCCTACTCAGGTTACCAGCAGATCAGACTGAACGTCGACGATGAGGAGAAGACAGCATTCATCACACCCGACGGCGTTTTCTGCTACCAGACGATGCCCTTCGGGTTGAAGAACGCTGGTGCCACGTACCAGCGCACAATGCAAGCATGCCTCAAAGGGCTCATCGGGCAGATCGTCCAAGTCTACGTCGACGACATCGTCGTCACCACCCGCAAGGAGGACACCCTCATCGCCGACCTCCGCAAGGTCTTCGCCGCCCTCGACGAGTACCAGATCAAGCTGAACCCAGACAAGTGCGTCTTCGGCGTGCCAGCCGGAGAACTGCTGGGTACCTCGTCTCTGCAAGAGGAATCGAAGCAAACCCCGAGAAGGTGCAAAACATACTCGCGATGCCAGCACCAACCAAGCTCCACGAGGTGCAACGCCTAGCCGGCCGAGTCGCAGCTCTCAGCCGGTTCATTAGTAAGTTGGGTGAGAAGGCCCTGCCTTCTACCAACTGATGAAAAAGACAGACAAGTTCGAGTGGACAGAAGAAGCGCAAGTCGCGTTCGACCAACTCAAGAAAACACTCACGACTTCCCCAGTACTGGTGGCACCACTGGAGAACGAGCCGCTCTACCTCTACGTGTCAGCCACGAACAGGGTGGTCAGTACGGTACTCGTAGTCGAACGAGAAGAAGAAGGGCACAGCCACCCTGTCCAGCGACCCGTCTACTACCTCAGCGAGGTGCTGACCCTGTCCAAGCAGCGCTACCCGCACTACCAGAAGCTGGCCTACGGAGTTTTCATGACTTCAAGGAAAGTAATCCATTACTTCTCCGAGCACCCGATCACGGTGGTAAGCTCCTCCGGGCTCTCCGACATCCTGACCAACCAATGCGCGACAGGACGAGTCGCTAAGTGGGTCGTCGAGCTAGGACCCTGGGGGCTGAAATACGCTCACCCGAAGTCAATCAAGGCCCAAGTGCTCCCAGAATTCACCACCGAGTGGATAGAGGCCCAGCTGCCAGATGTCCCCGACCTGTCCAACGCATGGACAATGTACTTCGACGGCTCCAAAAAGTTCAGATCAGCCGGGGCAGGAGTCATCCTCATCTCCCCCAAAGGCGACAAGCTGAAGTACGTGCTACAGATGGACTTCCCAACACCCTCCAACAACGAGGCTGAGTACGAGGCCCTAATCCATGGCATGCGAATGGCCAAGAACTGCGGCGCCACTCACCTCATGATCTACGGCGACTCCTACCTCGTCGTGCAGCAAACCATGAAGGCCTGTGACGCCATCGCCGACAACATGATCGCCTACAGAGACCTGTACAACCAGCTGGAGGGCACCTTCGACGGCTGCGAGTTGCGGCACATCGGCCGCGAAAGCAACGAGGAAGCCGACGCCCTCGCCAACCTGGGCTCAGACAAGGCGCAGGTGCCACCTGGCGTCTTCCTTGAGCGCATCACGCAGCGGTCTGTCAAACTTCGACCCACGCCCGGATCCTCCACACCATCAACGAGCACCGCCGACCCGCCAGGCAAAGAGAAGGAGCCAATGGAGGTTCTGCTAATCGAGCCCACCTGGACGAGCCCATATCTGGCGTACATGCTGCACCAGAGACTGCCAGTCAACTCAGTCGAAGCCAAGCGCATTATTCGCCGCTCGAAAGGCTTCACCATCATCAAGGGGGAGCTATACAAGCGAAGCATCTCAGGAGTCCTGCAAAGGTGCGTTGATCCAGTCGACGGTCAAGCCATCTTACTCGAAATTCATACAGGCACCTGCGGGCATCACGCCAGCAGTCGTGCCTTGGTGGCCAAAGCCCTGCGAGCCGGGTTCTACTGGCCCACCGCAATGCAAGATGCCGAAGAACTCGTGAAGAAGTGTCTCGGCTGCCAGGAGTTCGCCAACAAGCCGCACGCGCCAGCATCGGCACTGAAGACCATACCACTCGCCTGGCCCTTCGCTCAGTGGGGGCTCGACATGGTGGGTCCACTCAAGAAATCCTCGCCAGGGGGCACACTCACCTCCTGGTAGCAGTCGACAAGTTCACCAAATGGATCGAAGCCGTGCCCATCACAAGTTCGACTGCATCCTCAGCAGTTAACTTCATCAGGTCCATCATCTTCAGGTTCGGGGTGCCGAACAGCATCATCACCGACAACGGCACGAACTTCACAGCCGAAGAATTCAAGGACTTCTGCTCCGAACAAGGCATCAAGCTCAACTACGCATCAGTCTCGCACCCGCAATCCAATGGGCAAGTCGAAAAGGCCAACGGCCTAGTCTGCAAAGGCATCAAGAAGCGCCTGCGAGTACCATTGAGGCGCGCTGCAGGCGCCTGGGTCGAAGAGCTGCCATCTGTGCTTTGGAGTCTACGCACCACACCGAACAGATCCACCCAGTACACGCCATTCTTCATGGTCTATGGTGCAGAGGCGGTCATGCCTTGCGACATCAAGTTTGACGCACCTCGAGTGGTGGCCTACGACGAGTCTGACGCAGAAGAAGCACTCGAGGACGACATGGACACCTAGACGAAGCGCGACATCGCCCTCACCCGCTCAGCCGTGTACCAGCAGGACCTGCGCAACTACCACGGACGGCGACTGCGGCCAAGAGCTTTCGTTCCAGGCGACCTGGTCCTTCGCCTCAAGCAGAAGAAGGTGCACAAGCTCGCCTCCCCATGGGAGGGCCCATACATTGTGACAGAAGCAATCGGCGGAGGAGCCTACCGCCTGAAGGACTCGAAGACAGGAACAGTCTGCCACAACCCATGGAATGTTGCGCAGCTGCGACGCTTCTACGCCTAGTCGACTCCCCTGTTGTAACAAAGCATACATGTCAAGGCGGCAGGTTTCAGACGCACTCTTTCCCTTACCAGGGTACCTGAGGGGACTGGAAGGGTTTTAATGAGGCGGCCTGCTCGCAAAAATCAATGAAGTGATTTGTGGAACAAGCTCTCCCCTTTACTTTTTCAGTCAAAAAGCAACATAAACCTAGGCCGCCACTCGACGCACTCGGGGGCTGCGCCGCACAGGTCAACTCAAAAACCTAGGCCGCCACCCGAAGCACTCGGGGGCTGCGCCGTACAGGTCTAAGTCAAAACCTAGGCCGCCACCCGATGCACTCGGGGCTGCGCCGCACAGGTCAACTCGAAAAATCCTAGGCCGCCACCCGAAGCACTCGGGGGCTGCGCCGTACAGGTCTAAGTCAAAACCTAGGCCGCCACCCGATGCACTCGGGGGCTGCGCCGCACAGGTCCAACTCGAAAAAGCCTAGGCCACCACCCGAAGCACTCGGGGGCTGCGCCGCACAGGTCTAAGTCAAAACCTAGGCCGCCACCCGACGCACTCGGGGGCTGCCGCACAGGTCAACTCGAAAAAGCCTAGGCCGCCACTCGACGCACTCGGGGGCTGCGCCGTACAGGTCTAAGTCAAAACCTAGGCCGCCACCCGATGCACTCGGGGGCTGCGCCGCACAGGTCCAACTCGAAAAAGCCTAGGCCGCCACTCGACGCACTCGGGGGCTGCGCCGCACAGGTCCAAGTCCAAACCTAGGCCATCACCCGACGCACTCGGGGGCTGCGCCACACAGGCCCAACTCGAAAATCCTAGGTCGCCACCCGAAGCACTCGGGGGCTGCGCCACACAGGTCTAAGTCCAAACCTAGGCCGCCACTCGACGCACTCGGGGGCTGCGCCGCACAGGTTCAACTCGAAATCCTAGGTCGCCACCCGAAGCACTCAGGGGCTGCACCGCACAGGTCTAAGTCAAGAACTATGCCGTCACTCGACGCACTCGGGGGCTGCGCCGCTAAGGTCCAACTCAAAACATCTTGGCCGCGCCCGAAGCACTCGGGGGCTGCGCCCTACGGGTTCGACTCTCAAAGTCCTAGGCCACACCCGATCCGCTCGGGGTTGCGCCACACAGGTTTACAGAAGTCTACAAGATACAATTTACTCACTCGGGGGCTACCCCCACCTCGGCATACATACACTCATATTTCCACTTGGAAAAATTGATTTTACAAGATAACGGTATACAACAAACAGTCTGTTACTCTTATTCTACAGGCTCGCCCTTTGGCGCATCAAGTGGCCCTACAAGGTGCTCGCTAAAGTTCTGGACCTGCTGAATCATCTGGCGCGCAGCCGCAAGAGTATCGGCATAGTCACCCTCTCCAGGCAAGCCGTCAAGCACCTTGTGCAATGGAAGATTAGGCCGGTGCAGTCGAACGTATGCCAACGCCACGTTCGCCCCGGCAACAAGTTGAGTGTGCACGACTTCCTTCAACGCACTGCCTTCACGGAACCTCTCCAGAAGCGCAGTCAGTCCATTCGGCTGCTCGTTGTGAGGAAAGTACACCTTGTTGATCTGCCAGAGGGTTTTTCTGCAACCTTCCAAGAGCACAGCAGCCCGCCAGGTGCGATCCAGCATTCGTGCCAGTACACTACCTCTGGATCTGTTCGACCAAAACTGGCGCGCTTCGGGTGAGTCACCGGCGGCCTCTTTCTCTACTCGCTCGTCCACTCGAAGCTGCTCAGCCTTCCAGTCAGAGTTCACATCTGCATCAAGGCCAAGCATTAAGCATAGCAGGAAGACACAGAAGCCGAAGCAAAAACGCTAGAAGGCCAACCTTGCAGCTGTCGACTGATCAAGTCCATCTCGCCAAGCAGAAACTCTTCACGCTGGGAGAACGGCGCAACGGGCCGCGACCTCAATCGCTCCAGCTCCAACTCAGCACTCTTCAGCTTCGACTCGAGCTCAACCACCTTGTTCCTCATGAAGGTGATCACTCTCTGGTCATTTACGCTTCGCACAGGAGCTGGAGGAGCTTGACGGCGGCGACGAGTAGGCGCAGCCGAAGAGGTGTCCTCCTCATCGTCCGCGCCAGTCGTTCCAACAACATCAGGAGCTTCGCCCATATCAGACTGCCAAGAATTGACAGCGTCAAGCCAGGAAAAGAATCAACATAATTCATCCAAGCCAGATATCAAAAAAGACTCGGCGGCTGCACCCCCGAGGGAGCGAATTCACATTTCATCATCAGCATGTTCACTCGCACAATATAATGTGCATTACAGACTCAAGCCCAAAAGCAGAAGCATAGTCCTAAAAGGACAAAGTCTACACTACAGACTCCGACTGGGACCGGCTCTTCCTAGCAGCAGCCAACTCGGTCATCTTAGCAATCCTCTTCTCGAAGGTGGAGACAAGCTTCACGGCCAACTGGCTCGCCTGCGCTTTCACCCCGCTAAGGGACGCGGTCTTGCCATCAGGCTTTCGAGGGAAGTCGCTGACAACCTTCTCAAAATCGCCTACGACTTGGTGACCAAGAAGCAGCTGGAAAGTGAGCTCTGAGCCGCGTACCGTCTGCGCGCGCGTGAAGTCCGCCAGGACATTCGAATTGCCTTCGAATGGAGCCGCGAGTGCGTCAACAGCAGCTGGTGGCGGCTTGTTGGGGAAGATATTCCGGTGCACAGTCGCTAAGGCCCCCGTCGACTTCTGCAGTGCCGCCGTCGACTGCTGCAGCGCTGCCGATGCATACGCGCAGACGCGGTCGACGAAGCTAACAGCCTCCGCCAAGCCGACACTCTCGCTGGAAGTCCCTTCTGGAGGAGCACCTCCGCAAGTCTCTGATCAAAAGAAATCCACACCCGTAAGACGTCAGAAGTCGAAAAAGGCAAAGTAGGCACTGAGCCGAAATACTTACTTCCAACAACATCTGCGAGTGCGAGCAAGCGGTCGACCTGGGTCTTCTCCAGATCATCCCGAGCTTGTTCACGCTCTTGGGCTTCACCCAGCGACTTCTCCAGCTCCGCGACCCGCGTCTTCATGCTCTCCTTCTCGCCTACGGACCAACGGAGCAAAGTTAGCAATAAAAGGCAGTCGACGCGCCCCTCGAGCACAAGGGTTCACACTCACTATTCGCCTGCTCCAGAGCAGCGCGGAGTTGATCCCTCTCCTGCTCCATGCGAACGAAGGCTGCGGCTCCCTCCACCTGCTGGCGATAAAATGGCTGCGGGAAACACAAGACATCAATCTGCGCCCGACTATTCTAGTCACGCACATCTTCGGGGGCTACTCCCATCGGGAGCGCTGTTCGCGCACCCGATACATATTTTGCAGAACGAGTCAAAGGACACTTACATGCTCAAGCAGCCCAGCGTCAGCCGGAGTCGCATCAGCAGTTTTCTCCGGCATGGAGGAGGTCGAAGTCTTCAAGGCCAAAGCGTCACCCGCCTGAGCCTCTTCTCCGGTCGTCTTCGCAGTTTGCTCAATCATGGGAGCATAAGTGTACTCCATCTCACGAGGCGAAACAGCAGTGCCAGTACGGTCGCTGTGACAAGATAACTATTCAAGGACTCGCAAATCACAACGCAAACTCGACATAAGCAAGGCAATGGTTACGCGACTAACCTGGCGACATCGACATCATCTTCACTGCCCAGGGAGACAGAGGCCATCCTCGCAAACTCAGTCGGCGGTGCAGAGCCAAGGGGAGGCACGGCCAAAGGCTCAGCCAGGTCACTCTACGCCTAGCGCCTGAGGACGACCCGCTCGCCTCCTCCTCGTTCTCCACACCCGCCTCCTTCACGGGTGACGAAGCCGAAGCAGAGTCGCCACTTTTTGCCTTTGCCGCTTCAGCAGCGGCTCCTCATCTTCATCATCCTCCTCCAGCTCTTCACTCGGGGAGGTGGCGGAAGGAACTTCATCGTCATCAACCTCGTCCTCCTCAGGGAACTCAGCCTCTTCATGAGGTCCATTCTCCATCAAAGGGGGAAGACTGACATAGCTCGAACGACCCTGTCAGCAATGAAGCATTCGAGTCAGGCAACAAGATTCGACAGAAGAAGACACAAGACAAAAGCAAAGCAAACGAAGCTTACCTCAGGCACAGGGTTCTTAGGCCCATACGGCTCGACTGGGCACTTGACATTGCAAGGGTCAGCGGCTCGGAGGCTGGTGATGCTCCTCACCTTCGACTCGACTGCGTCATCATCGAGCTCATCGCCAACATCCTCACGCGCCCACATCGGGTGGACGCGAGTGCGGAGCGGCTGCACACGGAGCCTGAAGAAGGTGGCGATGAGGTGAACTCCACCTGTCTCGCGCCCAAGACTTTTCAGAAGGCCACGAAGAAGCGTCAGCAAGGGCTGAGTCGCCTCCTGTCCTCCTTCGACAGCGGGTGCGCCCACGCATTATTCTTCCGCAACTCGCGATCAGCCGCGAAGTCGGGAAGCCCTTCCTGGTCGCACCTGATGTAGAACCACTTCTTTCGCCAGCCCTGGACGGAGTCGGACTTCTTCATCTGAAAGTAGGAGGTGTCGCCACGCACCTGGATGCCGAAGCCGCCGACTGGATACACCTGCTTACTCTTCCCCACGTTCCTCCTCACGAGGAATAGAGACTTCCATAGCAGCCAGTTGGGTGCGATTCCCAGGAAGCACTCGCAGAGCACGAAATAGCTCGCGATGCTCAAGACGCTATTGGGAGTCAGATCGTGGATCTGAATCCCATAAGCGTACAAGAGACCACGGACGAAATCGTGGAGGGGGAACCCGAAACCCCGTGGAAGGAAATCCACGAAGCAAACGCGTTCCCCCTCGCGAGGGGAGGGGAATACCTCTTTCCCAGGAGCGCGCACCATCGCCTGGTCTACCGGCGGCAGCAATCCCTGCGCGCGGAGGGCCTCGAGGTCGGCCTTCTTCACCGACGATTTGACCCAGTCGCCGCCGGGCTTCTTCATCACGCTCGCCTCGGCGGTGGCGACGGCGCCAGCACCAGGCTTCCCCTCTTCATCGCGGCCTTGCTCATGGAGGGCGGAGGAAAGAAACTGGCAGAAAAGTGCAACAATGGCAGAGACAGAAGCAGTGGAGACGATGACAGAATGGGGATGGATGAACTGTTCACCGCCGCGGTGAAAATTATATACCGCGCGGTCAGTCAATCCTGGCCGTCCCTGCTGAAACCGCTCTCCGCAACAGCGTCTGACCGTCCACGTGTCACGCAGAGAGGGCAACCGTCGCTGGCCACGCCGCCCACTACGCACGGGACTCAAGGCGCCATCATCACACCGCGCAATTTTCGCGCCCAACGGTCAGAAAAAAGCGGCAACCGCTGTCTCCAGTCAATACTGACAGTGGGACCGCACTGTCACGTCCCATCGGACACAGAGTGCGTCAAAAACGTCAGCACTGACGTCAACCACGAAGGCGTAGGAAGTAAGCCAACGGCTGATGGAGAACTCGAACAGTTCATTCGAGTGCAAGAAGATTCAGTAAGCTCTCAGAGCTGAATAAGTTCGTACAGTAAGCCAACGAGCTGATTGAGAACTCGAACAGTTCATTCGAGTGCAAGAGCATTCAGTAAGCTCCAAGTGCTGAACAAACTCGTGCAGTAAGCCAAACCGGCCGAATACACAGTAAGTCACACAAAGCCAGTCGCGACTCCAAGTCGAGTCCCTTCTTTACTCCCATCGGGAGCAGGCTTTTCGACTAAAGAAAAATTGAGTTTAACCTCAATTGCAAGCAATTAAGCTTAATCTCGGGGGCTACTCCCATCGGGAGCGCTGTTCACGCTCCCGAGTGACTCAGAACAATAGCAGTCGAAAAATCACCGACTAAGGCCATACTCACAGTATTTTACCCTGCAGTCGACAGTTCGACTAAGGGACCCTCCGTAAGCCCTGAACGGCCGGAGTCGACTAATTTTACTTGTCCCTTTCAGGAACTCGAAGGGTGTGCCCAGGCGAAAGGAGTCCTTTGCCCGACTCTACGATTCGACCAAGCACTCGGGGGCTCCTGTCGTGGGGCTACCCTTCGACTATCCCACGGTGAAGGTACCTGGGTCACGCCAAGACTATAAAAGCCCAAGGAAAGCCCAGCAAGGACAACGTGTGGCCCAAGTTAGTCGACTAGGTCATGCGGTTCATACCTATCTTGTAAGTGCCATCAGCACCGTTCACCCGAGACCTAGCCTACCATATAAAGGCTAGGAGGGTCCCTCGTTCTAGGGTACGCTCATAGCCGCCACCACAAACCCTAGCGAGATCGCCATCTCACCATTGCAGCCACAACTTGCCATCAATAACCAGACAAGCAGGAAGTAGGGTGTTATCCTCCGGGAGCCTGAACCTGGGTAAAACGCCTCGCTTGTCAGCCGTCGTGATCACCAGCGCTCAACTCTCTCCCCCTCAATCAACCCGGGGTGCATAACCCAGGGATTTGCCGAGTCCACTCCTCTTCACCATCCAGGTCGCCGCCAAGATCTGCCACATCGTCGTCCAGGTCGCCGCCAAGATCTGCCACGTTGCCGCGAAGACCCGCCAAGCTCGCCATCCGGATCGCCGCCAAGACCTGCCACCTCGCCGTCCAGGTCGCCGCCAGGATCTGCAACGAGTAAAGGTTCCGCCATGAATAACAGTAAGAGCAGTTTTCTGTTCGGATTAGTCTACATTCTAGAGCAGTTTTTTGTTCGGATTTAGTATACATTCCCACCGTTGCAAAATACTACTAAGCATATAATTAAGCATTGGCTGTGCATATAATTGAGCATTGGTAAAGCAAATGGTGCTTTGTTTTCTGCGAAACCATGCTTCTAAAGCAAATGATGTGGTCAAGTAGTACTAATAAAATACAACGCTAAATTATCTGAAATTGTACAAGATGTAGATTAAAACAAAACGGAGGGAGTAAGTCTTAGGTCCACAGATTAGGTTACTCATGTCGATATGTTAAATTATCAGTACTACATGATTCCGTCTGGTGAATCTGAAATGGTACTTCGGCCTTAGAATAGTAGAACAATCATGTTAGATAATTGTGGTATGTGTAGCGACTGGTCCATTATATGTACCACACAATCTTATGCTTATGTTATGCTTGTTTTTGTTCAAATTTTGTCTGCATTCTACTATAGAAATCCATTCCACCTCAGTAATTAAGAAATAAATTAAAATCACATGTCCCCACCATTGCAAAATTCTACTACTATCCATATAATTAGGCATTTGTAAAGCAAATGGTGCTTGGTATTCTACGAAACCATACTTCTAATACATGCATGTCTGTGGTCAAGTAGTACTAATAAATACAATACTAAATTGTCTGAAATTGTACAAGATGTAGATTAAATCAGAATAAAGGGAGTAAGTCTTAGGTCCACAGATTAGATTACTCATTTCGATCTGTTACATTATCAGTTCTACATAACAATCTATACCAGTAATATAATGTAGAACAACAAATGCATCCAGTGGGAGAAACCCGGAAATGAGTACCTTACTTTGTAGCTGTAATACATTCTTACCAAGTGTTTTTGTGCAACTTACTTTGAGCTTTTTATTCATGTTAGAACCACAAACAGAACCTGGTGCTGTTCACAATCGCAAGCGCGTCAATGCTGATATAGTTGAAGGCACAACACTTGAGTCTCCGGTAGAAAACAAAAGAAGTACATACGCCAAACTCAAGCGGCCAGATGTCCAAGGCGAGCAGCCAGTTGCCCATTCCTCCCATGGCCAGCTGGAAGCTGCCCGACACACCGAGGCAGCTGACCACGCTGAGGAGGCAGCCGCCCAACACGAGCAGGCACCTCCCCATGTTGAGGTGCCACCAGTCCTAGGCAACCACGGTGAGGAGGCAGCCGCCCAACATGAGCAGGCACCTCCCCATGTCGAGCTACCACCAGTCCTAGGCGACCACGGTGAGGAGGCAGCCGCCCAACATGAGCAGGCACCTCCCCATGTCGAGCTACCACCGGTCCTAGGTGAGGACACTAGTATAGAACGACACATCGGAAACGGGCCAAAAACCCCTTCGGAAACGGAGAAAGGGTCCATGTCCCCGCTTCCGTGACTGATGTGAAGGACCTCATCGGTAACGAAGGCAAAAAACCGTCACCGATGAGGCATAAGTTTGCCTACGGTTGCCGACCAATCTCCGTTTCCGATGTATCGGTTCATCAGTAACGGAGATTCTATTTTACTCGTTTGCATTGAGATTTCTTCAGAAGCCAACAGCAGGAATGCGGTTGCCAATTGACATTCAAAATCTCACAACACAAGCTCAAATACTAAAACGGTAACAGATTTCATTCATATCACAATGTAACTTTACATTTCAGCCACAATTTCACCTTTACAATTGCATCACAAGACGTGACAAACATAAGAGGTAAAACGATAACAGATTTCATCTATACTAAGCCTATCATGTCAAAGGACGGAAAGAATATATGATTTCTTTCCTACATCCTTGTCCACAATCCTCGCAGGTGTCACTCTAGCAATCTCTTCTTATGTCAACTTCTTGAGCGAAGGATGTTGAAGCTTTGGACCCTATACATTAGTAAATAGAGTTACAATTGTTAAATACATATGCTAAAACAAATACACTATGAATTTAAGCAAACTGAAACGATATCTTACCTATGTCTTGAGGTGGCTCTTATTGATGAACCGGAGCAGCCAACACATGGCTTGTCAACAAGATATTGCGATGTCAGCAGCTTCATAAGATGCCTGACACCGATCATCCTTTCCATGGAGGCCACCACCGGCTCTGGATTTTTTATGCAGCGTCACCGAAATCTAATCTAATACGTCACCAATGTGACATTTCGGTGACACTGTATAAAACACTCTTACTTAAAAGAGTATTTTATGCAGTGTACCAAAACGTCACAATAGCGATGGTGGATATGTATGGTGGAGTTTGAAAGAGAATAGATTGATATCCCTAAATGTAAATAAGGATTTATGTTAGTTCTGACCCCACTAGATAGAACGAACAATTTAACACAATAATATGAAGTATATAGTAGTATTGAGTGTGTACTGACCTGTGTATATAATTGAAGGACATTATGGGAAAGTTAACAAACACTACTGTCTTGAGTAGTGTTCATTGTTTGTTCTGTGTCTCCAACTTTTTTATGTAGTGTCACCGAAATGGACTCCTGTTTTCACATGGACTAGTTAGCTAAACTACAACCGGTTGCAAATGCACAATAGGCAAGTTAACTACATCAAGAACTTATCGAGATAGAACTACTGGATGTGAACTGAACTACTATCAACAAGTTAGCTAAACTACAACCGGTTGCAAGTGCACAATAGGCAAGTTAACTACATCAAGAAATTATCTAGATAGAACTACCAGATGTGAACTGAACTACTATCAACAAGTTAGCTAAACTACAACTAGTTGCTCTAGATCATGTGCACAATGGGCAAGTTAGCTACATCAAAGAGTGGATCTGATACCTTCTCCACGTCGCCGTTGGATTGATCTAGCAGATCCGGAAGTGGTGGAGGCAGAGGAAGCGGACAGAGCGACGACCTCGCCGTATCGGGCGAGATGCCAAAGACCTCGCCGTGTCGGGGGACATGGCGAAGACCTCGGCGTGTCGGGGGCGATGGTGAAGACCTCGCCGTGTCGGGGGAGATGGTGAAGACCTCGCCGTGATAGCCGTTGTCTGGGCGGAGACGGCGCCGGTGATGGCCGCAACGCCAGGAGCCGCCGCCACGAACATATCTAGCATACTGGGACAGAGTGAGGAAAACGAGTGAGTGTTAGGTTTTGCTCTGTACGCCAATATATATTGGTAAAACATAGGAAACGGTTATTTAGAAGGACCGTTTCCTTTGTGTTTCTTCCACTGAGGTGTGGGACCTACTACTAGCTACTTCTTGATTTTCTTGCGCCTGCTTCCACGCAATCCTCCTCCTTCTCCGTCGCCGGGGTTCCCTTCTTTGGGACCGACGCCTCCGCCTCGTCCTCCTCCTCCTTCTCACGGCCTCGCTTGTTGGGGGCCATTGGAGGTGGTGGCGGCGGTGGCGGCAGCATATCGGAGGAGGTGGCGGCGGCTTTCTTCTCCGTCGCCGGGATTCCCATCTTTGGGACCGACGCCTCCGCTGCCTCGTCCTCCTCGTCGTCCTCCTCCTCCTTCTCCTCTTCGGTTGACTCCTCATTAGAATCAACCTTCGGCGGGCCCAACATCAAGGTGGGATCATGGAAGTTGGCGTATTCGTCGTCGCTCGACTCCGGCGTCGGTCCTTCAACGGACTCGCCGCTGACGGGGGGACTGTCGTGCGGTGACTCAGTGTGCTCATGTGTGTCGTTGCTGCGAGGCATCTTCGCTAATCAGTAGGAGGGAGCGAGCGAGCGAGAGAGAGAGCAGATTCTGTGGCGTCTTGAGCTAGCAAGGATTGTGGCTTTTAAGGAGTAGTGGGCGGTGCCACTACGCCATGGCATTTACTTGCCTCGCTTCGAATTCCAAGAAGCTTGAACGCGACCACATTGGAAACGGACATATCGAAATGACCGTTACCGTAGAACCACATATCGGGAACGGAGGCGCACTGGGAACCGTTGCCAATAATATGGGTAATGGAGTTTATACTTTCTCTGTTACTTATGTTGATGGGCCAGCCGCGGCCCAGGTCAGGTTTGTACGCACCGGTCGCACGGAAAGCGCGATTCTCCGTCGCCTAACGCCTGCCGTTTCCATAGAGGGGTATCCGATATGTCATTCTGTACTAGTGGGAGCGAGACAGCGTGTCCAACAGAGGGAGGATCAAACTTGTAATTCCTCAGGGAAAGACAAGGTCAGTGAACCCAAAGATTGCTTCCATGTTTGCTACTGTGTGTTGTGTAGCTGTGAAGGATACTGTCCCTATCTTCTCCCATTGGAAAGAGTACAAGGGAAGACCCGAAATATTTTCTATGTACATCGCCCATCTGAGTGTATGTTTTGTAACCCAACTTCCAGTTCATTCCATGAAAAAAACTTTCCAGTTCATTCTCTTGATGTTCATAAAACTGAAGAATGCTCTAAATTTTGTTTCAGTCAAGATTTATTTTGAACCTCGAAGACCCCAGGACTCATCAAGCTCTTCTAATGAATCTCAAGAACCGTACAAAACAAAGACGCTATTTCCTGAAGGGCGTTCACTTTGACAATGTTCAAGACAAGAGTATGGTTCTACGGACACCTCCTTTTGAAGTACAACACATGAGAGATGACGACTGGTGCAATTTAGTCGCTACCTGGTTGACACCCGCGAAACAGGTCGTGCCCTTGTTCACTCAACCTTGCCACTTTTCCAGTTCTATATTATGGACTGTCACTAATATGTTCATACTCTTTGTCTATGTAGACGGCTTGTGTGAAAGCCATATCGAGCAGACAGCGCGTCCGGTTCCCTTCTGCCATAGGTTCTTGCAGCTACGAGGTTTGCTGCGACATGGGGGATCACTTATTCAAATTGTCCAGAATCAAGCACGACTTCAAGAAGCGGACCTTCTGTTCGCCTGTGAAAAGAGCAATTGTAAGTCCCTTAGAATTATGTACATCTGGAATCAACAGTTTACATGCATGCGCATATTCACTTTGACAGCTATTTCACCAATGTGTGCCATCTGATAGTTCTTGTACATGCATGCTTACTTCTTGTCATCTCCTAGTTCTTGTACATGCATGCTTACTTCTTACATGATCTGTTAAAATCTGCAGTAGATCATCTCAGCATGGTTCCCAACTATGTTTTGTACACGCTTGTCTTCAGCTATAACACCTCACGCTTATGCTTTTACTTGCTCTATAGGATGAAATTAAAGACAAGATGGCACAATCTACTTCAGGGGATGGTGCTGTCGAAGAGATTCTTTCTGCCGCCGAATCTGTGTTAATGAGCCGTCCAAGAGCATCAAAGATTCAGCTTCAGCTTCTACTTGATTCTGAGAAACAAGGGAGGACCAAACTTCAGACTGTTGTTCATGAGTTGAATCAGTCGAAGGAACAAGCTGATGCTGAAAGGATCCAGTATCATCAAGACTTGCAACTTATGAGGGAGGAACATGAAACAATGAAGCAGGGTCAACTGTTTTGCAATACCCTTATTGCGCAATTGTTGGCTAAAGGTTCTTCGACACATGCAACAGATTAGCCCTGCGTGAGAAACTCTGGAAACTCATCGCATTTTGGTGCCCTCCAAGAGTATGTTGTTGGTTGCCTTTGAGAGGCCGAAAACTGTATGTTCAGTGCAGGTCAACCACTTGTTGTCTGTTGAACTGTAAAACATGGCCTCTGGCTTTTGATGCCTATGCTGGCGAGCAAGGCTCTGACTAATTTGAAAATTATGTATTTGCTGCATGTTTTGTGTTTGCTTTGATGCAAAAACTAGTAGCGCTACGACGAATCGTCTTTCGAACGACGACAAAACGGGAACGTCGTGTGATCGGTGACATCACGAACTACGCGCGACGGAAACTTTCTGTCGTCGACAGAGGACACATGTACACGTATGATAGGACCACGTGTCTACATACAGATGCACGGCCGACGCGACGGATAAAACAAACGTCGAGAGGGATGATGACGTCACAACCGTAGCGACGAAAACTATTTTTTGTCCCGGATATGTCGACATGTGTCTGCTCGTCGGTGGAACACGTGTACGCACCTGATTACCGCAACAGCGCGACGAAAAAACAGAAACGTTGCGGCACCATGACGTCATCACACGCCGCGACGTCTTGAAATCGTCGAGCATAAGACGACGTCATCAAACGGCGATAACGGTCGTCTGCCACGTGGCACATGCCGCGACGAAAAAAAACATGGTCCTTAGATGGGCCATAGATGGGCCGGTCCGGTTGCTCGAGACGATTGACGGAACGTCGTGGATCCCTCGCGACGTTCAGTGGTTCGCTGGATCGTCGTAGAATCGTCTATGACTAGAGGTCCCTGACTTTTTCATTACGTCGTGTGAATCGTCAAGGATTGCTCATCCTGACGTTTTGGAGCATGATCGCCACGTTATGAAATCGTCCCGGATGGCCGAAATTTTTGTAGTGTCCCTCAATAAAGCATCAAGCATGAAGTTGTAGTTTTCCTATTTTGTATCTTATATGAAAACCGTACTATCAAGAGGGGGTCCGTTGTGGAAGTTTGGGCGGAATCGATCTTGCACATCTATTATGCACAAACCACAAATGCACTCCACAGCCATCCCATTCCTTGAAGAATTGCTTTGTTTGGTGTTGTTCCCAGGCACCGGTAGTACCGGCTGGGAGGTTCCGGTAGTACCGAGCTAGGTACGGGCCTGGTCCTGATGAACGCCATTTGCTCTCTGTTTTTTAAGGGAGTTAAGCGGTAGTACCGGGCCCCGGTACTACCGGGCCGACGCGTCGCCGAGTCAAACTTCGGGCTTTGACTTGGCTGTTGTCTGCGGTTCGGTACTACCGGGCGTTTGGGCCGGTACTACCGGGCCTGCGCGGACAGTGGCCAACGGCCACATTTTTGGTGGACCTATATATACTTGGTCTTCTTCTCCAATGAAGCCAAGCTTTCTAAAATACGAATCCACCATTGTTGAAAAGCTTCAACCTCCTAGATCTCCCACTCCATCAGTCCAAACACCTTCATACTTTGAGGAGTGACGGAGGAGGTCTAGATCTACACTTCCACCAAAGCAATTTCGATTCCCCCCACTAATCCCTAGCGGATCTTGTTACCTCTTGAGTTCGTTGAACCCTAGACGGAAGTTGTGTTCTTCGTGGCTTTGAAAGCCGCGGGGAAATGCCGGGAGCCTCCAATTGAGTTGTGGAGACGTGCCTCGGCTTTGTGATTCTTGCAGCTTTGGGAGCCGCGGGAATTTGGCGAGAGCCTCCAATTCGGTTATGGAGTGTGCCTCATCCTTGTAAAGATTTGTTGCCGGCCTCGAGGGCATCATATAGTGTCTCGTGGAGCTCCTCATTGGAGGATAACACGAGGAAGATACGGTGTGCCATATCAAGGCTATTCGGGGATCACTTGTGACCCCGCACCGCTCCAACGGAGACGTAACTTCCATTGGGAAGTGAACTTCGGGAATCATCTCCGTGTCACCGTGTGGTTATCTCTTTATCTACCTTTACTTGTATTGCTAGCTTATCTTGCTTAGTGTATCTTGTTAATTAGTTTATTGCTCATCATATAGGTTTGTTCACCTAGTTGCATATCTAGAGAATTTATATTTGAGCAATTCCCTAATTTGTTAAAAAGAAAGTTAAAATTTGTAGTTGACTATTCACCCCTAGTCAACCTACTCGATCCTTTCACTCTTCATGTTACCATTTCAGGTCCTCTTTGCATTAAAGGGTTTCATAGAAATATTGGAGGATTCCAATCCATAGATATTTTTTCTAAGAAATCAAAGAAATGGCTTCTCCAAAAAATAAAATATGAATTGCATTCCTACACCTCAATCCTATATGAATTTCAACATCACTCTAACCTATTTTTTACACTCATTCGTGTAGAATCGAGACACTTTTTCTGTGTGTTTCCTATGTTGCATCCAAATGACCATTCCTGTGATTTTTCTCTATTTTACATCTACCATCCTATCAATTCCTGTGTTTTTCCAGTTATATGTTTCGGCACATTCAAACCATGATCGAGCATTCGAGCAGCAACTAAATACACAGGTTTTTTGTTATTGCGTAGACTACATACACCTGTGTACTCAGTACTGAGTGTACTGCTGTCAACAAAAAGTACTGTACCTGGAACTAAAACCGCCATGTCGACGTGATCATCAGCGGTAGAAACGGCCCGTCCCGTCCAGCTCCAACCCAATCCTGTTCCGCCTCCTCCGCCCCCATTCATTTCAATTCATTTCCCCTCTTCCTCCTCCTCCCCAATTAATCCATCCGCGACCGCCGACGCCGCCGACTCCCTCTCCGGCGTGATCCCCGTCCCGAACCCCCTCGCCCCGCAGTTCAAATACCTCGCAGCCACCGCCCTCCATTCCCGAATCGCGGCGAGATCCCCACCAAACCCTAACCCTAGCCTCCCACCATGAAGGCCTCCATCAGGTTCCGCGACGACGACCATCCTCTTCTCCGCGCCAAGGTGCCCATCGGCGTGCTCGGCCTCCCGTTCCTCTCGGGCGTCTCGGCGGGCGGCGACGCCAAGGATCTCCGCTTCGACCTCTCCACCGCCTTCCCCTCCGGCCCGGCGCTCCGCCTCTCCTACCACCCCAACGACCCGCTCCGGCCCTTCGCGCTCTCCGTCCGCACGGGCCTCGGCGCGCTCGGCTCCCCCGTCCGCGCCCCCTTCGCGCTCGCAGCCGAGTTCAACCTCCTCTCCTCCAACCCGCCCGCCTTCCAGCTGCTCTTCAAGCCCCGCATCGGCGACTTCTCCCTCGCCAACTCCGTCCGCTCGCCGGTCGTCTCCGACTCCCCCGCGCTGCTGCCGCCGCCACACAAGCTCGCCGACCTCTCCAACGGCGACGACCACGAAGGCCACAAGGCCTTCTCGCTCAACGGCAACGGCTTCGTCGTGGCCGCCGGCAAGAGCGCCAGTGGGGTGGGCATGCTGCTGTCCGGGATGCGCCTCACCACCAGGAGCATGCTGCCGCTCTGGAACAGGGCCAGCCTGCGGTTCCAGTGGGGGCTGCGTGTCCCACCGGAGCTGAAAGCCGCGCTCGCTGACGATGGATACGGGCGGAAGGCGGGGAGCCTGGCTGTGAGCAAGCTGCCGCTGCTGGTCATGTACAAGATCACAATTGAGCAGACTCCACGCCGGCATCTGAAGCCTGGGGACAACAAGGGGACGAAGAGCGCACCTGTAGCAGATGGAGAGGAATTCTCGTTGCTGAAGAGGCAGCTGCAGGCCCTGAATGATGAGAGCATCATGCTGAGGCATTCCGTGGACGGCCTGCGTGCTGAGATCGGTGTCAGCCGAGCTATCTCAGCTCCCAGTAAAGGCGAGGCTCGAAGGATGCAGGCGACTTCGCCGCCTTCACAGCATCCTTTCGCTGTGAAGTCTGATCTCCATGGGAATGGTAAGGAGCTGGCAGCCAGTGCTCCAAATGATGCCGGCGAGGAGTTGAAGAAGGCCCTAGAGGCCCGGAGGAAGTAAGGCCTTCCTGCTTGCTGACATTGCAGCAAGCTCTGCAACTTTAAATGGGCGCTCGGTGTTCATTTGGTGCTTAATAATAGATTTTGTTTAGACAGTTTGCATCCTTGATTGGAAGCAAACGAGATTCTCGTAAGGTGATGCAATAATTTTCCATGTCGCTGCTCGTGTTAGGATATTAGTATCCGTCTATGTATAAACCTGTGTTTTGTCTGCTTTTGTTAACCAGAATCTGTTCTGGAGGCTTTTCTGTAACTTCGTTGCCATGATAGCTATGTGCAAATGTAGCTGTAGCTTTATTTCAAAGCACCGATGCTCCAAAGTTGCCTGTATCTAGTCGCAGGTAAAATCTGAAGCCAACTTTTGCAATTGACCCGAAAGTGTTAGGAATCAAGGTTGAAAAGGAATGATATGAAGAAGGCTTCTGAAGATAGAATTTGTATATATGAAGAAGGCTTCTTTGTTTTTCCTTGATCTGCTTGCATTTGACACCCAAACAGGTACCTCAGTAATGAAGGTAGTTGGTCTGACATGTGTAGTTGCAGGTAGCAACATTCAGAACTCAATACTTCAGTACTTCGCTCATTCAACCAGGGAAAATATTTGAATAGTTGATATGAACATTCATATTTTCATTTGCAATATTTAGGTGGTTGGCTTCGCAGTCTGGCCTCACTTGTCGGTGATAAACGCCGTGCTCCCAGATCCAGATTGCGTTTTTACATGCTTTCGAAGTTTGCAGTATGCAATCTGAGAATCATGCTTTCCGATGGTGAGATAGATACTTTGTCTCAGAGTGATGATTTTATTCTTTCTGATCTGTAATTCATGCACAGTGATGCGACGCAACAGTTTCGTTTTTGTATTTTGTAACTTATGCGCTCTTCTCTTCAGAGTTCAGACCAACTGAACCGGTAGTACTAGTAGCTGATCAGGGGCAGTATAGGCATTACACGAAAAATAGCCAGAGGTGGGCCCCAGTTTGAAAATAGCTCTCCCTCCCCCACCACCTTGTCCTGAAAGGCAAAAAGACCCCTGACAAACGAAGAAATCTCCTTCGCGTGCGAGCCGTGCACCACGACTCCGAGATGCATCTGTCAGTCTAATAAAGATCAAACCGAGGTGAGTTAAGAAGAAAGGAAAAAACAATTGACGAGGAAAAAATAACAGGAGAGGAGGAGGGGGAGGGAACCTGAGACGGCACCACCACCACTAGCAGCAGGCAGCTCCTGGCTCGAGCGCATGACGGACGGATCAGACGTGTCGCCGGAGGCGGGCGGCGAGATCTGGGGCACGCTGGAGGAGCTCCTGCTGGCGTGCGCGGTGAGCCGGCACGGCACGGCGAGCTGGGACTCGGTGGCGACCGAGGTGCAGACGCGCAGCCCCGTCGCCGCACGGCCCCGCCTCACGCCGCGCAGCTGCCGCCTCCGGTTCCACCGCCTCCACCGCCGGTTCTCAGGAGCGGAGGCGGAGGAGGAGGAGGCCGCGGGGGAGGACCCCGACGCGTCCGCCGCCGACGGGTGGCTGGACGAGCTCCGGCGCCTGCGGGTCGCCGAGCTCCGGCGCGAGGTCGAGCGATGCGATCTCTCCATCGGGTAAGTCACGAGGAAATCGAATCCGAACCACCGTTCGTTTGAAATATACCCTTTCACCACGCGCTCTGCCGGCCGTTCGATGGCGAATTCGTCATCGGAGCACAACAATGTTTTCCGTGAGAGGAGTAAAACAATGTTTTGTTTTGAGGTTTTCTCAGGACGCTGCAGAGCAAGGTGGAGCTGATGAAGGAGGAGCGGGAGCGGAGCGTGTCGGGGGAGGCGACGAAGCCGGCGGAGGGGGTGGAGAACGTGTCGAGCGAGGAGCCCGGGCGGTCGTGCCGGGAGTCCAACTCCACAGATCTGAAGCACCGGGGCGGCGGCGGCGTGAAGGAGGAGGAGGCGTCCGGGGAGTCGATGGCGGCGTCCAAGGAGAGCTCGGCGAGCCTGTGCCGGCGCGGGCGGAAGGCGGGCGACGGGGAGGAGGAGTCGGAGGAGGCGCTGCTCGACAGGGTCGCGGCCAGGTTCGGCCCCGTGTTCGAGCAGCTGCAGGAGAGCAGGTAAAAAGATCTTGGTGGGAATTACCGCCCATGTCCTTGGTGCTTTCTCACCGGCCGGCGTGCGCTAGGTTAAAACTTACCGGGGTAAAATCGGAAGGGACAGGGATGTCAGGCGGCGGGTCCCGCCTTGGGGACTTGATTATTGGTACGGATAGGGCGGAGTAGTAGTGATGAGGCAGCCCGGTTAACGTGACCGTAACGAACGTGTCTGTCACCGGCCGGTTGCTTCCGAAATGGTGCGGTAGGTGGGCGTAGCAGTTCCTGCCTGCCTGCCGCTGCGTGCGTGCGTGCGTGCTGATGCACAAGAAATTCTCTGCCGTTCAAGTCATCACAGCACCGTGCCATTTGCTAGCCCTCGTCGGCAGCGCAAGGCTCGATCTAGTTCGGGTTCGTGCCGCGGAAGAGAAGTCTTGAGCAATAGTATCTCATTGTCGGATGGCCTACTTCAGAGCTTTTATAAAATTTGAACATAGGTTTCGTTGTATCTTGTGCACTCACAGTTTTTCGTAAAAAGTATGACCATATGTGGCAGATCATAAAAAAGACGAATAAAATGCGAATAACGCATGCATTATTAGAGATCCATATCAGGTCTCGCTGCTCAAAAAACAATTTTCAAAATATCAAAATATTTTTTTGGATGTTACTTTATGTTAGCACAAAATGTTTCGAGAAAAAACAATATTTTGTGACCTGTGTAAAAAGATAAATATGGGTGCTCTGACACGGGAGACTTTTTTTTATTGTTTGCACATGTCACAAAAAATGTATTTTCTTCGTGAAATTTTTGTGCTAACACAAAATATTATGATGTATATGCGATTTTCTTGGATTTTTAAAAACTGTTTTATACAACAGGTGTATTCATCATGTTTTGTTAGCATTTACAAAGGCAACACCATAGTAGTATTGACTTGACTCTTTTTCTTCTTTACAAAGGCAACATGTGGTCTTATTTTTTGATAAAAGATTTTATGTGCAGAAAATATGAATTAACTTATGCGCATGATTTATTTCGTATTTTTTTGAAAACTCTTAAGCGGGACAATGGATACAACAGTACAACTAGTACAAACCTTTTGCCGGTTCGTTTATCCGTCCACGGATACCGATTCCCTGTCACCCGCACTACTTGTTGGGTGCCGCGTAGCGATCACGATCAGGTAGGGCGCCGTCTACTTCCAACCAGACGAGTTGCCTCCGCACCGCAGATATTTTCGCTCGATTTTTTTTTCCACTCCAGTTGCATGATTCCTTCTCGATTGTTTACTCACGTGCGACGCCGTGGTGTGCAGGAGAGCGAGTCGTACCGGGGCACGATCAGGCGGCACGTGGACCTGGACGCCATGCGCCGGAAGCTGGACGACGGTGGCGGCTCTTACCCGAGCTCCGAGCTGTACCGCGACTTGCTGCTGCTCTGCGCCAACGCCGCAGTCTACCTCCCGCGCCACGCTCCCGAGCACGCCGCCGCGGCGCTCCACGCGCTCAGGCTCGTCTCCGCGCAGGTCTCCGCCTCGCTCCGGGAGCCGACGCCGCCCAAGCCCAAGCGGGAGCTGCTGCTGGGTGGGGGTGGGACTGTTGTCGCGGCTGCCGCTCCGGCATCGGCGGCCGTGGATGCCCGGAGGGCCGAGGCGGACATTGTTGGGCCGCTGATCCAGAAGGCCACGAAGCCGCTCATATTCTGCCGCAAGAGGAGCTCCATCGCCAAGTCCGCCGCCGCCACGGCTGTTGCGGCGGCCGTCGCTAGAAAGGAGGCTGCAGAGAAGAACACCGAGGTGGCTGCGGCAGAAGAGAGTGAGGGCGAGAAGAAACCGGATGTCGTCGTGGCGGCCAAGGACAAGGCGTGGGGCATGAGGACAAAGAAGACCAGAGGCCCCGGCAAGAACTCTGCCGCCACTAAGGCGGCTGCAGCGGCGAAGGCCGCCGAGGATGACGTAGCGGCAGAGGCTGACAACAAGAAAAGCGACACCGACACTGCGGCGCCCGGTGGGCTTGCCAAGAAGCGGATCGCAGTAGACTTCCTGAAGCGGCTGAACCAAGGCGCGTCGACCACGAAGAAGAGAGGATCGCCGCTCATAAAGCGGAAGCGTGCCGCTCCGGAGCAAGAGGCGGAGGAGGAGCAGCCTAAGGCTCGGAGAGGGCCGGGCAGGAAAGGCACCGGCCGAGGTGGGAGAGGCGGCAAGGCTGGCGCCACGAAGAGGGGTGTCGGGCGGCCGCCGGCGAAGCAAGGCCCTGCTCCGTTGACGCCACCCCGGCCAAGAGGGCCAAGGTGAACAACAGGACTGAGCGGTCCACTTCTTCGTCCAGGCGAGGGGGGAGGAAGTCGTAGGATTTGAGTGTTTTAGCTGCTAGCCCAATGACACATTCTGCTACAGCTAGCCGTGTTACTTTGCTACCCTCTTCTGGCATCGAAAATCTTTGAAGTTATCCTTTTGGTATGGAACGTCTGCAGTTTAAAGTTTGAACTGGTTTGCCCAATGACACATTCTGCTACAGCTAGCCGTGTTACTTTGCTACCCTCTTCTGGCATCGAAAATCTTTGAAGTTATCCTTTTGGTATGGAACGTCTGCAGTTTAAAGTTTGAACTGGTTTGACCAATGACACATTCTGCTACAGCTAGTCGTGTTACTTTGCTACCCTCTTCTGGCATCGAAAATCTTTGAAGTTCAAAGTATGAACTTGTTGCCCAAAAAAAACCTGCTGCTGCGACCATTCACAAAGCCACGGTGAGGTATTGCATGGGGATCATTATTACATGTGGACGTAGTACTAATCTGAAGTCTGAGTACTTTGTCAGCCCAACCAGGAGGAGACTAGGCGTCCCCCGGGGATCTGGGGAAAAGATCACCCGGGTCCCCCTGCCAACACGTGTCCTCCTCTCTTATCCCAAATCCCACCAAATCCCGCTTTTGCTACAGTGTAGCAAATAATCGCCCGCTTTTGCTACTATGTAGCAAAAAGCGGTTCGCTTAGAAATACAGAAAAATAAAAGACTGACTTCGCCGGAGACCTCACCGGAGACCTCGCCGGAGATTTTGTAGCAACAAAAAGTTGCTATTGTAGCAAAATCGTCCCACTTTTGCTGGATTGTAGCAAAAAACAGTTCGTACACAGAACATGAAAGGAAAAATTCTGGCCTCGCCGGAGACCTCACCGGATACCTCGCCGGACACGTGGTAGCAAAAAGTTTATGCTATTGTAGCAAAAAAAAAAAGTTCGATTGTAGCAAAATCAACATCGCCGGAGACATCGCCGGTGACTCTCGCCGGAGATATAGTAGCAAATTTTTTGATCTATTGTAGCAAAACCAGATAACAATAGTAGCAAATTTTTTGATCTATTGTAGCAAAATCAACTTCGCCGGAGACATCGCCGGAGACCTCGCCGGAGATATATATAGTATCAAATTTTTTGATCTATTGTAGCAAAACCAGATAACAATAATAGCAAAAATAAAAGTTATATTGCTTCATGTGGCAAAAAATGAGACTTTTTTTTTGCTACCGTAGCAAAAATGGGCTCTGGGGGACTATTTTTTGGACCGAAAAGTTTTTGCTACATGTAGCAAAAATCGGGATATTTTTTTTGCTACCGTAGCAAAAGCGGGATTGTGGACAGAAAAGAAGGGACACGTGGTTGGTATGGGACCCGAAGGATGGGAAGCTCGGATCCCCCGGTGACTACTATACTTTTCCCAACCGAATGCTTTGAATTTCTAAAAGAATACAAATGTTGAAAAAGAATAGAATGCGGTGAGCGTGGATCGAACACGCGACCTTCAGATCTTCAGTCTGACGCTCTCCCAACTGAGCTATCCCCGCTTGCCTGTTAAATTACTTACAGTGAACTAACTAAGCTAAGCATTATTCCAACACAATGTACAAACACGATAAATCCAGAATATTTTTTCTTTTAAAAACCTTCATCAATCACCAGTGAGCACAGTCAGCCAGTTTAGTTTGTTTTCGGGAAGGAACTTCAGTTTGCTGAACACTTATTGTTCAAAATACATAGCTAAAAGCTAATAGTAGAAAAAATACAATATTTTGTACATTACAGTACAAAGTCCATATGCCAACTGCAAAACTCAGTGCACACAGATTGCGGCCAAAGCGTTACTCAGCTGTCCGTACAGAGCACAAGAATCCTGTTCAGCTGAGTTAAGTTACTAACAATCTCTAGAAGATTAGAGTTACTTCTAGCTAGAGGAAATACCACCAACATTATCACTTGCAGGAAAGGCACCTGATAAAGTTTCTCCATCCCAACCGATTCTTTTTCTAGCTCTGAATTTCGAGCTGCCAAACAGACTCATCTTGTAGAGCAACTCCCGCTCGACCGTCTTTTCACAGTCCATTTTTTTTTCATCAAATCACTTCTTTGTCCAGGAAGCTGGTCCAAAAAAAAAGTCCTACTACTCTTCCAACTTACCTCCTGGTAACGACTAACAGGCAATGCCGTTCCCACCCATGTGGTCACCAGCAGGACCCATTCGGCCTTCCGTGGCCCTATCCTCTGTTATAGGAAGTCTCGTCAGTGAAATAGGTAAAGCAGTAATGATGAGTGCAAATAACCAGTATCTAGGAAGACTGACTACCAAAATTTCTGTAAGAACTCTATAAAATCCATCTAGGGCTCTAGGCAGGATTTCAATCACCCTAGTTTCTACTGGTTGAGATAATGCATGGTAATCATCCAGAACGCCAGCACACCAATAGAGATAATATTACATGCCAACTCGATGCTATTATTTTACAGTGCTTTCCAGAAGTGACCGACAACTTACCACTTTCACCATCTGATGCTTCGTCAAGACTGGCAATTGCATCGAGTAATGACTGCTCCTGGTCCTACATGGACAATCACTTCCCATTATTCTCAAATAAAAGATTTTACGGAACTATAAGCAAGCCTTCCCCATCATAAACTACTTATGACAGGGAACAACACAAGATATACAAGTCAACTCACAGTGAGCAGTTTCTTTGCCTTTTCAATTTCACGCATATTTGGATTTGACAATACCCTCTCCACCTGTGTCGAGAACATATAAATTGTGAGGAACAAACAGTATCTGAGTACCTTCTGATGTCTGACCCTTCAAGAGAAATGTACCTCTATCACAATACTTTGAGTGTTAGGCACATCAATTTGTCCAATATTCCTGTTGATCCCATTTTGTGGTTGAGATAGCCTCCCTCTGCCCCTGCCTGGCCCCCTGTACCGTTGTTGCTTAGGTTTCTCTTCAACATAGGACCAGAAGGACCCCAAACATCATCATGTTCCCATCTTATATCTTCAGGTGCCATCTGTCAAAGGATTGTTTGCCCACTGATTATTTATTTACTAAAAACTGGCAATCAAAGATTCTGGGCAGTTTACGCTAGTAGAATTTAGTCCCCGGTAGATTAGACAGCTGGCTAAACATACATAAACATAGAATCAAAATTTTCATGCAAAAAACAGATAGTTAAATAGCTTAGTTATCGATAGCCGAATTTCAGCCCCTATGGATCACTAAAGGTATCATGTTAGGACATTTAAGACATGATATAATACCACTCAGAATAAATTGTGACAAAAAAACAACAGCTCATAATTTAATCTTTAATTTTTATGGTATTGGGCATAGGACCTCAAGTATCTGGTTATTTTGCTTTGGTAAGTCAGTAGATTAGCAAAGAAATGAATAATTCACAGCAAGAGATTCAAAACAGAAAACAGTATGGTTAAATTCATAAAAACAACACGGTGAGCAGTGCTAAGTAGATAATGAAATCAGGAGACAGGGAGTAATAAAAAAGAAAGATATATAACAATCCAAGCATCACAAACTTAAACAATGCTTACATCACATAGCCTAACAGATTCCCATGTCTCTGTTGTTTTGCCCATGTCATAGACAAGAGCATGTTCACCCTGAAAGGGGTCAAGAGAGTACGTAAAATTACTTAACACAGAAACATATCTGCATCAAGGAGCAAATAGTAGTAAATTTAGAACAAACCGTTGCAGGATTGTAACGGGTTATAGTGGCCTCATAGAAGCTGTTGTCATCTGGCCATCTTGTAAAAACTTTCCGGCTAATCAATGAAGTTGGATCCACAGATGGTAATGCCAGTGGTGTGGTCTGTACATGCATCAACAGATCGCCATAAAATTCACCCGAAAGCAAATGAACATGACGCATAGTACTTCCAAACCTACCGACTTAGCCCTTTTGCCCTTTGATGCTGATGATGGTCCCCACTTTGCAGAAGAAGGGACGGAGTGTGAAGATATAACAGGGGACTGGAGGCCCGAAGGATGAGAAGGAATTAAATGAGATGGCCGTGGCCTCTTGGCAGCTGTCCCAGGTTCTCCATCATGAAGAACTCTGCTGCCACGGTGCAGCCCACTCGGGGTTCCACCTCCCTGTCTCAGCTCCCTATTGAAAATTTCCGAGAAAAGATTAAGTAAGAGTAGGACGATTAAGTAAATCATGTTCGGAAAAGAAAGAAACGGATCCTGTAAGCAAAGACCTCATTCTACGGATGGCTCCGTCGTCGTTAACCTTGTTAAGTAGCTCTCTATGTTCCTCATCAGAAACTCTCAGTTCTTTCCTGAGTTCAGAAATCAGGCTTTCTTTTTCCTGCACACAAGCATAATTATTAACTTTCAGCTGCAGGACAAACAGTGAATAATTAATATATTGGCACTAATTTCAGTTTGCTAGTATTTACCCAAGACAATGCATCAGATTGCACTTTGAATGCTCTAAGAACACCAGTGTATGCCTCTTGCTCAACCAGATGCACTTCGCTCTCCAAATCATTGTGTGGCCTAGCATAAGCAAACAGTCCAGTAGATGCTCTCCATTCATACTGAAAGATCTCCCTCTTGGTCCTCTATTTTGCGATGGGGCGAGATCATCGTCTGTCCCTGCAAGCAAGGAAATGAATCAATGACGCAGCACCAAATATACAGTTCGACCACGAATCATGATAATACGATAGGCTAGTACAGGATCGAACCATTGGATGGCACCTATGATGAATTTACAATCTGGCAAGAGGTTCAAGAATCTCACGACTGTTCAGGAAAAGCTACATTTTCATACATCAAGTAATCAGTCTACACTACCAAGTATTTGGTAAAAGGATTTTTTTTTTGTCTCGCAACATCTGGGGTTCAGGATTGTTTGACAAATTTCACAATATTTCAGTTATCTATCGGGTCTGCTTTGTTATAGAGTACAGGATATTGCGATGCCAACTATGATGAATCTAACAATTCGGCAAGAGGTTCAAGAAGCTCACAACTGGTCAGGAAAGGCTAGGTTTTTACACACCAAGTAATCAATCTGCAGTACCAAGGGTTTGGGAAAAGGAACTACTTTCTCTTCCTACAGCAATCAGGACCATGCAAATGTACACATCGTTTCATAAACTTGGCAAAATTCCAGTTATCCATCCGCTTATCTTTGCTATAAAGCAAGAGGCACACTTTGTACCTAGTGACTATCCACATTATTTGGTACCCTCAACCTCACGCGAATCCCCTCCAGCGAGGATTTTCTCCAGGAATCTACCAAGCTAACGCGAAAGAACGGGGCTTTCCCGTCCAGCGGGCCAAAAACAGCGGCGGATTCGAGGCGACTCACCGCTGCTGTCATAGTGGCTGTACCCCATGGGATTCATGGGCGCGCCGAGGCCGGAGGAACCCTAGAAGCCGAATCCGCCGCAGATCCCGGCGGCGCGGGCGGCCCGAGCGCGAATCCGGAGGCGTATGGACGGACCGCGGCGTGGCTGGGGGCGCCGGCGGCCGATCTGGGGAGGTTTCGGGGCCGGAATCGGATGGGGATTTGGGGGCGACGGGGAGCGGGCAGGTAGGGTTCAAGGCGATCGGGGAATTTAGGATGGGGATTTTTCGATTTGCCCCCTGGGAAAGGTCGATTTTGCTCCGCGTTTGGTGTTTTACATGGTGGGATGATTGTTTTAGGGGGGGGGGGGGGTTTATGCTTATTGGTGTGGCGTACGTGGACTTTTGGTGGCCGTCGGTTTAGGTGGGGCCAGCGCGTGAGCTGAAGTCGTGGCGAGTCGTACGTTGGAGTTCAAGCACGAGTTCTTTTTTCTTGCGGAAATACGAGTGCAAATTTCTTTTCTTAAGTGTGGATGAATCGCGAAACTCGGCAATTGATGGCGGTAGTAGCAAATCAAGCTTGAAGGAGAGGAAATTAGGAGTATTTTTAAAACAATTAGCTCTGAATCTCTTCTTTCTCTCTCCTAGTTCCACAGCTGCACACTCCTTTCTCTCTCATAGTTTTTGGGGCGGAGATGAAGAGGACGGAATTTGTGGCTCTGTGTACATAGTACATCCTCCGTATCAAAATATAGGATTTTTTGGTTTTTGATGTTTTTCCTGATTGATTCGTACACATATAAGAATAATTTTAGTGTGTTGATTCACTCATTATAAACGAATCTAGACAAAGTCAAAAGGCTAGGGAGTAGGAGTTATAGAATTGTTTGTTCTTATTGGTTCCACCAACCGTTCAACATCCCATGGCATCATGCTGAGGAGATCTTGGTTGTAGATGTGACAGAGGGCGGAGCCTCTGACGAGAGATGGCAGAGCTTCGATACCCATTCCGAATAAGCTCGATGTTAGAGATCTCTACCTCTGCGTACTCAATTAGACAACCATGGAGGTGGATCTTGTGTAGTCAGTATACAGGCTGTAGCTCGAGGAAGGACCGAGAAAAGTCAAATGTGAAGTTCATCCAAGAAGGACATGTTTGCCAACGTGATTCTTGGACGAGGGAGGCCACTCCGCGCTATGCTTGTGGAAGGTGTCACAACTTCTTCGCCCAAGGGCTGATTTGGGGATCTTCAATCTCATCTTTTTTTTTTGACTTTGTCTTTTAATTTAATTAACACCTTTTCTTATAACAAGATTTGATTTGAGTTGCTTACAGAGCCTACCGCTCTGTTTTCTTGATTGGATCTTCAATCTCATCTTGACGTTGTACCAAGTGGCACTTTTTCATGGATTTCTTTACTATTAAAGGAGAATCCGTGGTATGATGTCACACTTTAAACGGTGTCATACTTCTATCAAATTACAATCCACTTTGCCACCTCACCGTTTCCACGTCAAACTATCCAAATAAAACGGTACGAGCAGCGATTCTAGCAACCGTCTCCTCTAATCTCGTCCAGCTGATAAGATAACTCAAAAGAGACTATCATTATCCGATCCAACTAGACTGACAATAAAATCGGGAGGCTGAACGGCCTGCAGGGCCCCTGCCCCCATGCCGGCACGCCGCACCCACCACGGCGGGAGTCGTTCGAGCACGAGCTCCTGCTGATCCCAAGCTGGTCTTCCCTCAAGGTATGCTCATGCAGACCATAGCGCGAGGCAAGCTCGTGGGGCTGGGGGGCAGGCGCGAGGGCGCCGCAGATGCCCGCCGAGCATGCCAAGCTGGCGCACTGTACGCTCGCCGCGGTGCTTCCCGGACACTACGATCCCGCGCTCGCCGCGGACAAGTCCGGCCTCCGACGTGCCCCTGTTCCTCTACATCAGTCCTACAAGCGCCTCATGCCGTGCGGGCACATGGAAGTCAGGTTCTTCCTCCGCGTTACTTTAGGTGATGTCGTGCGTCTTGACGCTCTCCCCGATCAAAGTCAGGTTCCGGTAAATCCCCACCTGATGCTACTAGCTATGTGCCATCTCTCTTGCATGATCGCGTCTCTTTTCCGGGTCACGAAACATTTATTTTCCTTGCTACTTAATTGCTACTCCAACGTGAAGGATAAAGGAGATACAAGGGAGAATTAGAGATCGCATCAAATAACAAGAACGATCTGATCTTAATCTTAAGTATATGTTTTCTGATGGTTTCCATATGCAGAACCAGTATAGGTTGTTTTTATTGAATACTTGTGCGTAGTACTAGCTTGTGGCCTTGAGCACAAAATGATTATTGTTTTGAGGCAAGGACCATAGAACAATTCTTCGACGGTATATTTCATTGATTAATCTGTACAGAAAAAAAACAAATAAAGGTACAACTATCCAACTCCTATTTTCTCTAACATGGATGATAAAAAGGGATTTGTTTTAAGTACCAGCTGAATCAATCCAGCTCTTCAGTTCTTCTGCAAACTTGGCCTGGATTCTATATCCAGGATAGAAAGATCTTTTTTTTGTTTCATTTTTGAAGCTATGACACTAGGTCTTTCATTATTGAATATTTTTTCCATTTCACCATGATAATGATGTTCATAGCAATGTTCTTGGAAGAGCTTGAAGAGTTAAGCAGCATTCATCGTAGAGGGATATTCCTTCTGGGAGAATCTTTGGCCCGACTCTCCTTCCCTCCCCGCGCCCGCGCCGCCCCCGCGGCGGCCGGCGCGGCCGGTCCACCTCTCCTCCCGCCCCTCCCCTCCGGCCTCTCTCCTCCCGCCGCCGTTGGCGCGAGCCGCCGAGCTAGGCTCGGGCGGTGCCGGCGGCGGCTATTCTCAACCCGCGCGTGGAGCGGTTGCGCGGGGCGGCGTGCTCCCTGGCGACGGTGTACCTCGGATGGCGGCGTGCCTGGTTAGGCCGGATGGCAACGGGCTACAGGGGTTGCTGCTTGGCGATGGTGGCGACGCGGATGGCTCGGCCGGCGGCACCCTCCAGGCCCAGATCTGGGCCCTTTGGGCCCGATCTGGGTAAGGGCGGGCCAGCTCGGGCTCCCTACTGCTGCGCTCGGTTGGATTGAAGAGGAACTCGCGATGGGATGGCACCTACGGCGGCGCGTCGGCTGCAGCGCAAGGCCTGATCTGGGCCCGGCCGGGCAGTGTGGTCCGGTGTGCTCTGCTGCTGTGTCTGGTCTGCTACTGCCTCTAGCAGTGGGGGTTGTGCCCTCCCACGAGGCTACGGTGGTGTTGTCCCCGATCTTTGGCTCGTTCTTCCCGGTCTGATCGGCCTTGCAACGGCTGCTATGGTGAGACGTCGGGATGATTCAAGACTGTTGGCGCATGTTCGTGGGCGGTGATGAGCTAGGCGGAGCTGATGGATTTTCTGGGGTGTGGTCGGGGGTCGGGAGAAATCCCTGTCGGGTTGACCGGCGCCGACGTGTTGACGCCTCGGGGAGCATGGTGGGAATTCTTCGGAGAGGGCGCAACGGTTGCGGATCATCTTCGTTTTCGTCGATCTAGCGTTGTTGTCATTGTTTTCTCTTTTTATTTCTTTTGTTTCTCTTTTGGGCGTGCTTGTGCTGTTTTGCCCCAGCAGTGATCGATTGTATCGGTGGTTGCTATATTTATATAGCTGGGCGCAAGCCTGTTTCGTGGTGGATATTCCTTCTGTCTGAGAGAATTGAAGCCCGACACTCACAAGAAAAAAGAGCAATCGACAAAACGATGTAGCGATGTCTCTTCTGTATTTTCATTTCATAGAATGCAATTGTAACTTGGGATGTGAAAATATTTCCTGGATAAAAGATTTCAAGTGTTCAGTTTGACGTGCAGCAAAAGCACAAAATGAAGTTGATTCCGCTGTAAGCCTCTTCACTATTTTGATAGTCCAGTTTAGGGTACTGAGAACATTGCCGCCCCACAGGACCTGTTATTCGTAATTTTGAAAAGTTTAAATTTAAAGGTTCAAAAGAATTAAGAAAAAAACCACGGCTTATAAAATAATTGCCACCCCCACCGTCATAAACAGAGAGCTGGCACCCAATTCGCCTGACTCTATATTGCCGCCCGGGCGCTAAAATTCTCAATCTTTTCATTCCATTTCTTAAACCCTTACGCCGCCGCCGCGACCTCCTCGCCTTCCACGACCATGCCACCAAAGGTTGTCGGCCTCTCGAAACCGAAGGCTCGCAAGTCGTTGGCGCCGACGCAACCGAAGAAGAAGGCGATGAGGCTAGAGCCGTAGGGCGTTCCGTTGCTGTCGTCTAAGGTGATGATGTGCGAGGCCCAGCTGTGCAAGGTCGCTTCCCAACTCCGACAAATATATCTAGAAACCATAAACCATTGTTCCTCTAAAAGCAATGAAAGCAGGAGTTATTTCAGGGAAAGCGTCGGTTCTAAGACCACTCCTTTCTTAACAGTAAAAAATATGTGGGCAATGTTGTAGAAAGCTGAGGTTAATCCATTGATTTCTCTGACTATGA
Source organism: Poa pratensis (assembly GCA_947311845.1). Lineage (NCBI taxonomy): Eukaryota > Viridiplantae > Streptophyta > Magnoliopsida > Poales > Poaceae > Poa > Poa pratensis. The sequence continues at coordinate 15,576,265 of CAMZMU010000074.1, forward strand.
ATGTAAGCAAAGCCATTGCAATTGGAAAACCTTAAATAAGGTTTGGAAAACGGTGTTGTCAAAGTCACGTGTATTTTTTCTTCACTATCCAGTATCTGTTTTTTCTTTTTTCCGTAGCAATGCACGGGCACTCAGCTAGTACTTGTAATGCGTCTTTGTGTAAGTTAAGGGTGGCAAAGTCACGGGATCCAGCTCCCAAAAGCTGTGTGCCAAACCCATCGACGACTCCTCCCTCTTCGACAAACCGAATCCTTTTTTCTCCTCCTTCGAGATATCCTATGTCGAGCATCATAGGATTGTTGGCGCTCGAGCGGTCACTGTCATGTTTTTTTTTTAAATCACGGTACTCACTCCGTTCATATGAATGAATAAGGCGTACGCGTATTTCAAGACAAATTTTGACCGCAAGAATTCAGCAAAAAATATGTACCGTACAAAAATTGATATTGTTATTCGTATTGAAAACACTTTCTAATGATTAATCCTAGAAGAATGGAGGTAGTAATGGTAATGTAGTATCATGTTTCCTAGCAGGTCGATGCTTCGTTAAACTGAATCTGTGCTGAAGCCTGAAACTATGCTGATCGCCAAAACATTTGAGTGATGCTACACGTACGACGTTTTGTGTCCGATCTCCATACGCAAAGCAGTTCCGAAAACCTTTTTTGTCTTTCAAGAATCCCTCTCCAAAACATTAGCCCATTCCACATGGCCTCCGTCCGGCGCCGCCACTCCGTCTCCGGCGAACCGGATCCCGTTTCTCCCCCTCCTTTTCCCGGCTCCACCACCTACATGTCCATCCCTCGACAATCTCTCGAAAACTGCTGCTCTTGCTCCCATCTGTTCCATGGAGTCCTGTCCGGTTTTCAGGTTCTCCGCCCGCCGGCGCGGACGCGGTTTCCTACCCTCAACGCATCCCTTGTTGGAATGCAATCCGAATTGAGATTTCGGGAGAAATCTGGGCGTCTCGCCACGTTGGATTCAAACCGAAATAGAACGAGACTCTCCACCCCAGGTGTCGTCGTGGTCGTCGCATCAGGCTGCTGGCGCTCGAGTGGCCGCTGTCCGTGCGACGGGATCGCCGCGGCCGGCAAACAAAGCCCGTGGTATATTTGGTAAGCCACCTCGCTCGCGTTTATTTCCCGAAAGATTTCTTTTGGCGAGCAATGCAAACTGTTTCATTAACATCGATGTATGTCTACCAGATTTTATTCGAGCATCAAGTTTCTTTTCATCATGAATACCAGTATGTTCCTCAAGCAGGCTGCTCTCCAGCCCAGCTCCTTCGTAATACCCAATTTTTTTTTTTTTTTGACTATGACTACGGCGGGCTCTTAGAGCTAGCCCGAACTTCATTATTCAAAAATGTTGCCTCTGAGACTTTGCAGCCTCTATAAGATAGGTTCAAATGAACCATAGTTTACAGGGGATACAAGCGAGGAGAAATAAAATAAAAAACACACACACAACAACACAGGAGAGAGGGTCACTCCAAGGGAAAATCTCAGAGACAGTTGACTGATGAGAAGGTCATCACGACCCAAGCACATCGATCACAAGGAGGATCCACATGACATGATAGCAGAGATCCAGCCACGACACTGCACCATCGACGAAGTCGAACGCCAACGCGCACCCGAGGCCACACAGCGCGCCGACACCACCTGTGTCGGGGGCATGTCCGAAGGGGCGCGCGCGGCGAGACGACGCCACAACGCCTGTGTGTCACCGACTGAAGTTAAAGGGCATCAAAGATGCCCTCACCGCACATGGGGGTCGTCGCCGTAGTCGCAGGGCGTAGCACCACCGAGTGCAACCCCAACCCCACCTGGGTTCGATTACCCGAAGGGTGAGCTAGCCTAGAGCACGCACGAAGATCACCCACTCCTTACACGCCATAAGATTCCGACAAGGATCCGACGCGAGGACCTAGCAACCGACAAGTAGAAGCAACCACCACCACTGCCATGGCTCACCTCGCATCGGAGAGAAGACCGCATCCATGGCCGCCATCTGCAGAACCATGGAGCACACCAGCAAAACACTAATGGCAAGACAGAGGTGGCTCTACACTCAGCCACGACGCCCCCCGCGTAGGTAGCACGTCACCACCATGCCCGCCATCTGCGAAGCCACATCACCTGTCCTCCCCAACGGCGCCCCGCTGCAGGAAGATGACTGAGAGTAGAGGTTGCGACCCTTGCAACCACCGGAGAGCAGGACCTAGCGCCGTCGAAGCCGACGGCGTCCCCAGGGCCGGGATCGACTGCCGGACAACCGGGGCACAGAACACCGAGGACAGGACGACCACGCACAAACACGAACCCAGCGGGAGCAAAGCTTCCCGGCAGCCGGAGGCGATACGGGCGTGGCATCCCGCCAAGTCCATCGGGCCAGCAGGCCCTAGAAGCGTGCCACCACCGCTGCTGCGCCGGGGGAGCACGGAGCTCAGCACAGCGCCGACCAGCAGCGGCCGCACCACCACCGCGCGGCGGGGCAGCCCGCCAGGCCCATCTGCGGCCCAGATCAGGCCCGGAGAGCATGAACGGCGCAGAAGCACCCGCATCCGCGCCGGCGCGGCGGCGCACGAGACACGCAGGGGGGAGGCGCGGAAAGGGGCGGCGAAGGAGGAGACAGCGGCGGTCTCCAAAGGCGGCCTCCTCCAGGCCGGCCGAGCAGAGGCCGAACGACGAATCCCCGCCGCCCCGTTCACTGGCGCCGCGCAGCATTTGTCCGCCGGCAGCCTCAGGGGGCGACGAGGGGAGGTATGGGGTGGGGGGGGGGGGGGGGGAGGTGGCGGCGGCGGCGGGCTAGGGTTTCCGCCCCCCGGTCGCTGGAGGAGCGACGCGAGGAGCGGGACTGTTTCCGTAATACTTCAGTTGTTAAAAAACATGATTAGTTGGGACGAGGTCCACATGAGACTGCTCAAAACTCATTCAACTACGAGATGGGAGAAGACGGAAGAGTCATCTCTATCCAGTGTTCCCTCTCCTCGTGTATGCGCATTGAACCACCACAAAAAAAGTCATGAAACAATCAGAAAAAAATGACAACATTGATACTAAATGCACCTATCATGCCACAAAAGTTCGAGCTGAAATCCAGTACAAAGTTTGACAAACAAACAATACAAATCCAGTTGTGAACTGAACCAGCATAACTGAACTTTTTATGGAAATTTGAGCTAGGTTGAGACATCTTTTTATGGACGGAGGGAGTACTCATTAGTGTTGTGTTCACGACTGACTGTTTTTCTTCCTTCTCTCTAGGCAGTTGTATCAAATCTGGACATGAGTATTGTGTCATGGTGGTTGGTACTTTCTAGATACATATTGAATCAATGCTGTTAATGTTTTTTCAACTTAGTGCATAGCATTTTGGTTCTGATACTAGCACGAAAACATTGTTAAAGGAGGAAGCAGTAAATATGTTCCCGGTAGGCAATGTCTTGCTTAGCCACAATCAGTTTGGGGATGAAACGGGACGGATGAGGGCAATGGAGGCCTGGCTGATGGGATCCACTGTGTCATGTTCTCCTTTTTTATGATAGTGACATGACCCGGGTGGAGATAGATACAGTTGCTTAATTATTGTGTGTATTAAATTGAAACATGTGTTACTCCGCAAACTTGGACAATGGAAATAAAATCATTGTTTGAGCTCATATCCATGATTTTTTCCTTGTGTTAATTACCATGTGTTTTGAGTTCAGGTATGCCGATTGCTTCAGTGGCTAAACGAAATGGCTCGCCTGTCAACAAGAGTATTTTTCAAGGCGGCAAAAGAACGAGAAGTTCAGGGCCAGAACTTCCAGAGGTACTTCATAAATATAAAGTTGCTGACAATATAAGATATAAATTTCGAACTGTGTATGACATTGCTGCTTTTGTTGGGATCACTCAGTATTTAAATCCTTCGTTATTTCAGTATAGATATTTCATTTATTTATTTTTGCAAAAAAAGGAATTCCGTGGCCTCTACATCGTGCCGATGTTTCAGTACATACTTAAATGGTCATGGGTGCTCTATTGCACAAATTGTTACAAACAGATATTTCAGTACTTCACTACTTCGTTATTGCGACAGTAAACGAGTAAACTGCAGCTTCGTTAGAAGGTAGCCATCATATATATTTCTCATATATGTCATACACAGTTTATAATAAGAAAATACAGCATTCACAACCCAGACATCTTTGCCTTACTTCCTTCGGTGTTTCACTTTTTCCAAAAAAAGAAAAACCAGATTCTGTTATTTTGCACGGCACTTCACTTTCAACATTCTGACTAGCTGGGTTCATCACCTCATCGTGAAACCTTTTCCTGATCCTTGTGTTAGAATAGAATTTCGGCCATGACTGCATAGACAATGTGTCATGTGGCTATTTTTAAGCTCTAGCGTGACTACATGTTTTCTTTCCTGTGAAGACATATATTATTTCAATTAAGACAGATAGTCCTACAAATACGAACTTCTCCCTTACTTTTATGTGAAAGCTTTGACCAGTCCAGACACCAAACATTCCTCTTAAATCCACACCTCTTATTCGGTATTTGGAAACTTTCTTTCTTTCCCCTATGCCTTTCAAATGCTGTTACCCCTTTAACTGCAATCTCCAGAGTTTTCTTTCTAGATAATGAGTCTTGTCACTAGCATTCAAGCATTCATAGATTCTTTGTCTACTGAAATCTCATTGCTCTTTTGCCTATAACTCTAATATTTACAGAACCCAAATTTTCACATATAATGTTTGAATTTGTGCTTTTACATTTAGACGTATCTTACTGAAACCAAGGGCAGGGCCTATAGGTTCATTCTGAGGAGAAGAGAAATAAATGTTGGGCCCGATGGGGATACACCAAGAGCTCCAACATCAGTCTCTGGAGGGGCGAGAGCAACTGAAATCTATATCAGTTAAATTTGATTAATGGCCTATGCGATGGACTCGACTTTCTCCATTTCTGAATAACAAATGAAAGCCAACATGTTTAGAAGTTTCGATTAAATATTGGTCCCTGAATAAAATAAGCTAAAGAGGCCTATGCAATGTTACTTAGATTAAGAAGAGATCCTCTCCTATCTTCTTACACAGTTTAGAACCAGAAGAAGTATGCATATTCATACTAAGAATACGGAATGTGGTCAGTTTTGATATCTTGAGCATACTTTCTCTACCCTGTTAAAATATGGTGTACTGTAACCAAGTTTCTTTAAGAACAAAATAATATGTGTTCTATCTGCACATATTCGCTAGATCATATTTCATACTTTAGCAGTGCTTTCACCATTCTGCATTTTCTGGGAACAAGTAATAATGCTACGGATGACTTTACGGAAGCAATTGATAACTTGGTTAGGGAAAACACTATCCTTGTTAAAATACCTGATCGCCACATGATCCTGTTTTTAGGCGAGTTAAATTAGCCACTTACCAATAAAATTCAGTATTAACGTTTATCCAATTCTCTTGTGTGCAGGACATCTGGTATCATATACATTCCCTACTTCCATTGAGAGATGCAGCTCGAGCTAGCTGCGTGTCTCGCGCTTTTCTACGTTCTTGGAGATGTCATCCCAACCTCACCTTCAGAAAGAGCACAATGGGCCTGAAATCTCGGGATCCTATTCATTCCCAGACTTTCATTGATAGAGTTGACCAAATTATGAAAAAACACCGGGGCATTGGCGTGAAGAGATTCGTGTTTTAATATTATGATTCTTGTTATTTCGACACCAATCAGCTCAACAGTTGGCTTCATATCGCTGTTACTCCACGGATTGAAGAACTGGATATTTTTGTGTCTCCGGGATATGATCAAAAGATATACAAATTCCCATGCTCTCTTTTATTCGCTGGGAGTGGAGGAAACTCGATTCGGAGTCTTCACCTCAGCTGCTGCATCTTCCGTCCCATGGATGGACTTGGTTACGTGACAAGGCTATATCTATCTGAGGTTCATATTACGGGGGATGAGTTAGGGTGCCTTCTTTCCAGTTCTTTTTCTTTGGAGGAGCTTCATCTCAGTGATTGCAGTGAGATAATATACCTCAAGATACCTCGCCTGCTACACCGGCTCGTCAACCTGACGGTGTCTGATTGCGACGAAATGGCAGTTATAGAGAATAAAGCTCCAAATCTCCTCACTGTTTCTATCCACAGTTATGTTGCACACATTTGTATTGGAGATTCATTGCAAGTGAAGGACCTGCAAATGTTCTGTGCTGATGAGTTTAACCTTGTTTATCATCTCCGCGCTGAGCTTCCAGCCAGTATGCCAAATCTTGAAGCTCTCAGGATTTCTTCGGCTGGTGAGGTATATTTTGAACTTCTTGTCTTGTATTCTAAAACTGAAAAACTTGTTGATTTGATCGTTAGATGCGATCATCGTTCATATAACACTACTCATGCATTGGATATAATTCCTGTGCAGATGTTCAACACACCAGCTGTACCTGGAAAATTCCTCCACCTCAAGCATTTAAACATTCATCTTGAGGTTTATAGTGGGCCTTTTTCACCAAACTACGATTATTTTTCTGTACTCTTTTTTCTGGATGCCTGTCCTATCTTGGAGACTTTCAAGCTGGAAGTAAGTCACTTTATCTTGCATAATATCTATTCCCTATTGTGCTGCATAGAACAATTAATTAGTCCAAGCATGTTGTTCCTATGCAGGTTGTGCAGGACAGCATGAATCATGATTCAGTTGAAGATTCTTTGCATCTGAGGCAGATGCCAGGACACCGACATGACAACATCAAGAAGGTGATCACCGGCTTCTGCTCTGCAAAGAGCATGGTGGAGCTAACCTGCCATATTATTGAGAATGCAACATCACTCGAGTGCCTTACACTGGACACAATCCTACGTGATTATGATAATAGGTGTGAAGATGCCTATAGGCTGTCTGACCACAAATTCCGTAGATGCCAACAGATAGAAAGGCGTATGATCACTGAAGCTCACAAGGCGCTCTTGGCCATCGAAAGATACGTTGTGGGGAAAGTTCCCTCTACGGTCAAGTTAAGTGTTATGAAGCCCTGCAGCCGTTGCCATGTTCTTGAACAATGCCAGCCCAATGTTATAGCAACAAGAACTGTTTAGCTGTCTAGAAAAGAAATTTATCTATTGTTCAAGTATTACACAGTTACATGCGCTATCCCCCCTCCGCGCTGAGCTTCCAGCCAGTATGCCAAATCTTGAAGCTCTTAGGATTTCTTCGGCTGGTGAGGTATATTTTTAAACTGCTTGTTTTGTATTCTAAAACTGAAAAACTTGTTGATTTGATTGGTAGATGCGAGCATCGTTCATATAAAACTACTCGTGCATTGGATATAATTCCTGTGCAGATGTTCAACACACCAGCTGTACCTGGAAAATTCCTCCACCTCAAGCATTTAAACATTCATCTTGAAGTTTATAGTGGGCCTTTTTCACTAAACTACGATTATTTTTCTCTACTCTTTTTTCTGGATGCCTGTCCTATCTTGGAGACTTTCAAGCTGGAAATAAGTCACTTTATCTTGCATAATATCTATTCCCTATGGTGCATAGAACAATTAACTGGTCAAAGCATGTAGTTCATGTGCAGGTTGTGCAGGACCGCCTGAATCATGATTCAGTTGAAGATTCCTTGCATCTGGCAGATGCCAGGACACCGACATGGCAACATCAAGAAGGTGGACATCACCGGCTTCTGCAAAGAGCATGGTGGAGCTAACCTGCCATATATATTATTGAGAATGCAACATCACTCGAGTGCCTTACGCTCACCGCTGGAAAGGAGAGGGGTGACAAGAGAGATAGTGGATAGTTCTTCCCTATCTCACCGCTGAGTGGGGTGAGTGAGCCTAGGTTCCTACAGTAACACGTGCGTCTGGACATGTCCAAACACCCCTAGCTTCCTCCAAAACTGTAGAAAAATGGGGATTCCAAACAAAGGTGGTCGTTGGAAATGTGGCATCCCAGGTTTTTCCGGACCCTCCAAATATATAGAGGGGGAGCGTTGGGGGTGCCTTGAGATGCCTTTGAGCAACTTTAGAAGATCTCGCAAAAAGGCATGCCGCAAATTAAGGTGTTCGCGGTAAACAACAAAGTACATTTGCATATGGCTCAGGTTGCGCCAGAATAGATCCCGTATAATTCAAGCGGCTAAAACCAAATCTTATCGATATTGAGAAACTCATGGATTTAAACAATAGTTTTAAATTTTCTCACTTTCATCAAGTATTATTAAACGATATTCATAGTATTGAGCATTATTAGACATTTTTTTAAATTCTAAACTTGACCATATTTTTTATCTAGGTATGGGTCATTATATAACAAGTAACAATTAAACATAACCAAAAGCATGAATCATATGTCCCATGAATAAATCAAAAGAATAAAACACCATCGTCACCAGTACCACCACCAGATCACCACCGCATCCCCGCAGCACCATCACCAGACCACAAGACCATCGGGATGCGGGAAGCCGAGCAGCGTGGGGTCCAAGTGGAGGTCGAGCAGGGGCTCGAAGAGGGACTAGCTTAAACCTATGAAGAGCATCCGGAGGCGCGGGGGCACCGTTGCCGCGTCGGCAACCAAAGCCATGGTGGCTAGGGTTAGTCTCGGAGTTGCGTGCGGGCACAGAGGAACGAATTGGCGGAGGCGAATCGGTGGAGGGGGTCGATGAGCGGAACCAGCAGGTGGAAGCACCGGAGCTGTCCATCGCCGGCCGAAGCAGCAGGTGGCGACGGCGGCTGGACAGAGTCAGAGAGCTAGCACTCATACCTGCTTAGAATCACTGGCAGAAACTTAACACATGGAACATCCCTACTCTCAAGTCCAAAACTACCAATTAAGGGTCAACCAAAAATAACACATCAACATTATCAGAAGACCTCTGAGATAGAAAAAACATGTGTACATATCAACAGACAGATACCCTAGAGACAGAAAAACATACACAGACTCAGGACAGGAAACAACACGAAATTGTACAAAAAAAGTAGGCTCTAGCATTCAGGTTTGAATGACTGATAACAGCTGAAAATTGGCACACAGAACCTCCCAAGTCCAAACCTACTAATTGAGGCCAACAAAAACTAGCACAATTCAACATTAACAGAAGACCTTCAGGACCTTAATGGAAAGGTGGAAGCCTCCACTTGTCAAACAAAGTACAAAATTATTAAAGTTCATCACTAAGCTAGTAACAGACTGAAGTTCATCAACAGCTGATGGTTGGGCAAAAGCAAGGCAACTATGCTGAGTAAGAGCATCTCCAACCACACCCCTCATAGCCAACCCAAACGTCCGGGCGGACTGCCCGGACGGCCTTTGGGCCAAAATACTCTACCCAACCGAGGTCCCCAAACCGGCCCCAAACGACCGGGCGGTCCGGCACACCCCAAACCCAGCCCAAATCTGGGGCAGGTTTGGGGCCGCCCGGACGCGTCCACCCTCTGGTCGCTGACAGCGCGGACCCTCCCTTGACCGGCCTACCCGAGCCTACCGGAGGGAGGATCTAGCCTTTGACCGGCGTCAGCATTCATTGCGGAGCGGCCAGCGGCCAACGCCCAACTGCTAGCATTCATGGCGGTCCGGACACCACTATATGTACCGGCGCTGCCGGAACCCTAGTTCATCGACATCCACATCCATCGCCGCCGCCGCCGGAACCCTAGTTCATCCACATCCACCGCCCGGAGCGCTTCTTCTCCACCATGCCTCGCCGCCTCCCCACCATTTTCGCCAAGATGACGGCGGAGAAGGCGGCGCAGCTGGCCCACAATCTTTGGGTTACTCCAGTGGCTCGCGCACTGGGGGCGCAATTCTTCCTTAGCCGAATTTCTTGGCCAGACAATGAGGGATCGGATATACCAGCCTCAACTGGAATGTCCGGCCTAAATTCGGCCAAGTTCAGTGGCTCGCGCCTTGAGTCCTTCGCCGTTTTCGCCTCAGGGCAGACTTTTAGGCCATATATTTCGGTCATGATGAGAACCGAAATAACCGGTCTCCTGGGAAGAACTGGGCTAACTCTTTTCTCCACCTTTTTGGCTATGATGCATATGAACTTTACACAACTAAACCTGCATCACTTTGCACCATATTAAATGAATCACTAGTGTTGTTGCCTAACATACAAAACATAAAGGGATTAGGGAACTGTTCTTTCACTATGGCAATAGCCATTTGCTTGTAAATTTTTGCTGCATTGGCGATACTACACTGACAAAGTGGAAGAATTCACAAAGTATGAGACACATGACATATATAAAACCCACATTATCACCAATAGTGCAACCACTTGTTTGGAGCATTTTCACTAGCTCCAAACAACCACTCCACCGACTATAAGATTGATTGATGACATCGTATCAGCTTTGTAAATATCTCAACGAGCAAGGTGATGGTTCTGGCATCAAACGATTAAACTTATGCTCGCTGCATGGCCACTATTTCTTATCGGTTTCATCATTGTTTGTCATTGCAAAAAGTGTCACCCACACCCACGCCCTCACCAAAGCAATATCCTTAAATTCCATGTAATTCACGGTTTTTGCCGTATTCTTTGGTTTGAGAAGCATCAAACACATCCTTCATATCTTTCATATCAACAGTAATTTTTTGCTTGGATGAATCTAGTAGCATATCATCGATGTGTAACGCGACATCCTCCTACATTCTCACATACGAAGGAGGTACTGCATTCAATCTATACAATGCAAAAATAACAAACTAGACATCTAAACCAATCTGATACATATTTGAAGAAGAGGGGTATCATTTATGCCTCTCGATCGATTCGTCGTGGGTGGCAAAGTCGGTGATGCTCAAGCTCACTGGTATCAGAGGTGAATGAGGAGGAGAAGCTCCGTGAGCCGCCACCTTCTTCATCTTCGCGAAGCGAGCAAATTTTGCCGACGAATTGGTACATATGGAGACAGTTCAAAACTTGGCCCCGACACCGGAGGAAGTGCGAAGGATGCGGTTGTGTCGTCCCCGACTCCCGTGATGATGTAGTTGCCTTGCCATTTGCTTTGGGTGCGGTGGCAGGAGGTGTAGGCGACACGGTGGAGGCCGCTATGGCGGGATATGCGAGCGGGGTGGGAACAATTGATTACGGTTTTACTCGATAGCCAAATCGACCAATGATGGTTTGGTGTTGTCCTCGCGGCGCTTGTGTGGCGAGTGAAGATGGACGATGCATCGGCAACATGATATGAGGTTGTGACGATGCATAAGCGGAAAGGCGAAATAGTGAAATGTTTCTCCCACCAACCAAGCAATCATTTGAGGTAATAAACCAAATATTGGACCAGACGCGTACCGCTTCGTCTCAAGTCTCAACCACTCATGTGATCGGAGACGGTTCCTAGGTCCCAGATAGAGGGATTCTCGCCAGCGATCCGTCGCTCCCTTCCCCTCCATTCGCCGCCTTGGTGGAACGAGAGGGAAGGGAGCTTCGGCTCTCGTTCGTGCGTGTGTTTTCGTCCTAAGTTTATAGGTTTTCGAGTTTCCTCCGTCGGCATTATGGTGGGGCTGATGTTGATGGTGCTAATAGGAACAGTGATCTTGCCGCCCGTGCTCCTGCTCATCGGAGGTGTTGCAAGTGCTGGCGATAGGCTTGTGAAGTCCAAGCCGTTGGAGTTCAGTCTGCCGTTGCGTCTTGCATGTGACAGTGGGGGTGAGATGCTCTTGGAATGCGACGATGATGACTGATGCGGATCTGTGGAAGATGATGGGGATCCGGCCACCCGTTGAAGGGTGGGGTGGCGTTGCCCCAGATCCAGCGTTGAATAGGCTCGGAGGGCTCCTCCGGCTGATGTTTTTATCGGGCTAGATTTAGTCTCACCGGGATGCTGACTATCGCGGCTGCTCGTTAATGCCTCATGATAAGGGCTTTATTCAATGTCAAGTAGAAGGACATGGATGCTTGGTAGTTACAACAATGACGTTGTATGCAACAATATAATACTCCCTCCGTTCGAAAAAGGATGTCTTGGATATATCTAGATTTGGATGTATGTGTACACTAAAACATGTTCACATACATCAAAATCTAGATATATCTAAGACATCCTTTTCTGAACGGAGGAGTAGTTTGTATTCTCCTATTTTCTGTTATTTGTATTCATCTCAACTATGTATCCATACTATTGAGTAATTGAGTAATGTATGTACATACTCACAAAAAATACATAAAGAGCTGTTTTGCAAGATCTGATCGGGACTTTGCTTGCTCATGTCTGTTCCATCAGCCCTGTCCGGTTTCCTCACGTAGCAAGTTCTCTGCCGGCAGCAGCGACGCGATTTCCTTTGCTCAGCGCCTTGCCTTGTTCGATTCAAATTCGGCTGAGATTTCGGGAGAGATCGGGACGCCTCGCATTGCAGGATTCAAACCGCAATAGATCTGCTGGCGCTCGAGCGGTTGCTGTCCGTTCGAGGGGATCGCAGCGGCCGGCAAACCGAAGCCCGTGGGTAAGCCACCTCTTAGCACGCCGCCGGCGAACCCAAGCCTCGGTTTGCTGTTTACGGTTTATTTGCCAAGAATATTTTTTTGGGTAATCAATGCTACTGTTTTATGAACATCGATCTAGGTCTGCTAGCCATGAATAGCACTACGTTCCTCAAGTAGGTTAGCTCTCCAGCCCAGCTCCATTGCAACACCCAATTTCAGTTCGAAAATTGATTAATTTGTGGGGATGTCCACATGAGACTGTAGTATATAATCTCAAAACTCATTCAAGTACCCAGTGAACATGAGATGAGATGGGAGAAGAGCCATACTCTCTCCTCGTGTATGCGCATCGAACCACCACAAAAATATTCAGACAGTCAGAAACAATTGCAACATTGATACAAGATGCATCTATCTTGCTACAGAAGTTCGAGTTGAATGCAATCCATAGTTGGACAAAGAAACAATACAAATCCAGTTGTGACTTGTGAACAGAACCAGCAGGGATTTAATTTGATACCAATATAGTATTCACGGCCGAAGGTTTTTCTTCCTTGTGTGATGTGTTAATTTCCATGCGTGATGTGTTGCAGGTACGCCGATTACTTCAATGGATAAACAAAAAGGCTCACCGTGTCAACAAGAGAGTAGTTCTCAAGGTGTCAAAACAACGAGAAGTTCAGGGCCAGAACTTCCAGAGGTACTGCATAAATATAGAGTTGCTGACAATCAAAGACATAAAGTCTTAAATTGCTTCCTGTGTGTATTGCTGTTTTTCTTGGGATCTCTCTATTTTCATGGGTGCACAAGTTGTCACGAACAGATATTTTAGTACATTCAGTACTTAGTTATTATGACAGTACAGAGGTAAACTGTAGCTTCCTTAGAAGCTAGGTATCATATATATATTTGGCACACACAGTTTAGTAAGAAATACAGCAATCAAAACCTATACTTACTTCTCACAGTGTCTCGTTTTCCACAATCAAAACCAGATTCTGCTCTCTTGGCCAACACTTCACTTTCCACATTATGACTAGCTGAGCTCATCCCGTCATTATGAAACCTTTTACCTGAATTTTATGTCAGAACATATTTCAGCCGTTGCAGCGTGTCATATTGGCATTTATACTCTCTATCTAGCAAAAGATTTTGGTTTCTTAAAGACATGATTATTTCACTTCAGAAAAATAGTTCTGATGTGTGGAATGAGAAAAATAAAAGAAATTTCTCCCATTGGTTATGCCAAAGCTTCTACCGATCCAGCCCCAAACTTTCCTCATAAATCACACCTCTGTACTAAGAAACCTCTTTCTTTTCCCCATGTCATTCAAAACCCTTTACTCCTTTGACTACGTTGTCAGCCTGATGATTTTGTCACTAGCATTCTATTGTGTGCAGGACATCTGGTATCATATATATTCCCTACTGCCACTGAGAGATGCTGCCCGAGCTAGCAGTGTGTCTCGCACTTTTTTCTGTTCTTGGAAATGTCATCCCAACCTCACCTTCAGTAAGAGCACAATGGGCCTGAACAGTCGGCCTTTACTTCTTAAGAAGAAGAAAAGTCGGACTTTCATTGAAAGAGTTGACCAAATTATGAAAAACCACTCAGGCATTGGCGTGAAGAGATTCAAGTTGGAATACGAAGGTTCTTATTTCGACACCAGTAAGCTCACCAGTTGGCTTCAGACTGCTGTTACTCCAGGGATTGAAGAACTCAATATTTCAGTGTATCTAAGGAAGCAAGAGAACTACAACTTCCCGTGCTCACTTTTATTTGCTAGGAGTGGAGGAAACTCGATTCAGAGTCTTAGTCTCAGGGGTTGCACCTTCCGTCCCACAGCTGGACTTGGTTGCTTGACAAGGCTACATCTGTGGCTGGTCCATATTTCGGAGAATGAGTTAGGGTGTCTTCTTTCCAGGTCTTTTGCTTTGGAGGAGTTGGATCTCATGTTCTGCTATGACATCATTTGCCTCAAGATACCTTCCCTGCTACACCGGCTCAACAAGCTGACGGTGTCTGCACGGGGAGTGATAGTTATAGAGAATAAAGCTCCAAATCTCTGCACCGTTTCAATCAGAGGTGATATAGTACACACTTCCATTGGAGATTCATTGAAAGTGAAGGGCCTGGAAATGTCCTGTTCTGATGAGTTTAACATTGTTCATTATGCTCGTGCCAACTTCCAGCCAATATGCCAAATCTTGAAACTCTGACCATTTTGTCTGTTGGAGAGGTATTTGAAACTACTTGATTTGATCATTGGATGCCACTACCATTTATATAACATTGCTCATGCATTGTATATGACTTGTTTGACATATTTGTGCAGATGTTCAGCACACCATTTGTACCTGGAAAATTTCTCCACCTGAAGCACTTGGACATTACTTTTAACGTTTTATTACTTGGGGCCTTTTCCCCAGGCTATGATTATCTTTCTCTAGTTTCTTTTCTGGATGCCTGTCCAATTTTGGAGGCATTCAGGCTGGATGTGAGTCACCTTATCTTGCATACATATACTATCTGTTACCTTATGGTGCATAGAACAATTAAGCAATTCAACTATTCTGTTCCTGTATGCAGGTTAAGCAGGCTCGCATGAAGCATGATTCTATTATTGAAGATTCGTCACATCTGAGGCAGATGCCAGGACACCGCCATGGCAACATCAAGAAAGTGCAGATTGGCGGGTTCTGCTCTGCCAAGAGCATGGTGGAGCTAACCTGCCATATTCTTGAGAATGCAGCATCACTCGAATGCCTTACATTGGACACTATATGTGGTCAAGATGCTGCTTATAGGCTATCTGACCACAAATTGGGTAGATGCTTCTGGGTAGGCCAGCGTATGATCGCGGAAGCCCACAAGGCGCTCCTGGCCATCGAAAGACACGTTGCGGTGAAAGTTCCCTCCATGGTCACGTTAAACGTTCTGAAGCCCTGCAGCCGTTGCCATGTTCTTAAATCGCGCAAACCCGACGTTATAGCGACAACCGTTGTCTAGCTCTCTAGAAAAGAAAACTTTCTATTGTGCTGTGTTGTAAAGTCACATGTGTTTTCTTCTATTGAAGCAGCACAACTGTCCAGTTTGTGTTGTGTAGTACTACACTGGTCTGTCACTAAGCTATTCAGTCATGAACTCATGATCATATATAACTCAAGGCCATTCGTGGTGCTGCCGGTGTGTCCAGCTGTGTTTGAACTACTGGGGCACCTTTCTGTTTGTACTTTGTACTGTTGAATCCCATCTGAAATTCGATGGTAACTACTCCCTCCATCCAAAAATAAGTGTCTCAAATTTGCAAAAAAGTGAATGTATCTATACATGAAACATGTCTAGATACATTCATTTTTGGACAAACTTGAGACACTTATTTTGGGACGGAGGGAGTACCTCTGTTTGTATGTACCTTGACGCACAAGTTCAGGCATCTCGGAGAGAATCCTGCACGGCCCGGCGCGGTTCTTGTTCCTCCTGGTATGTTCAACTCACAACCACTAGGGAATCAAATCTCCAGTTCCAGATCTTCACCTGTACTAGCAAGATCGATCTTGCGTCGGGAGCTGAGAGTATTTATTGGTAGATGCATTAGAGGCAGATTGCACTCCTGCATTTGTGCTTCTCGCACGGCAATGGTGGCATTAGACGTCTGCCATTCTCCTCGTGGCAAAGAAAAGGCAAAGAAAAACGGGTAAGCAGTTATCATACATAGCTGAATAATATCTTTTTCTAAATCTCTTATTACCGAAACTTCCGACGAAAGGCAAAGAAAAAGAAATGTTTTTCCGTGAGCTTTCCAAATGTTCCGGACAACCCGTGCATATGCTACCTACTATCGATCGAGCATCATCCTTGTGCAGAACCAAAGAAACTTTTTAGTTATTTTCATATTTTCGATAACTACCATTGTTTATCAATTATCACGTATTCACGTTGCAAGTTCCGGCGTGCCACACTCGTGCATCAGTGCATGCACAAGCCTGAATCCTCTCAAATTCTCAACAGACTACAGACCCGTGCCCGTGCTGCAGAGAGGCAGAGGCGTGCCGCACAGGCACGAGTTATGTTCGTAGCACTCCGCGCCGTGCAGCTCCATGAACCTCCCCGCCGGGATCTCGCCGCAGAGGCCATTGTAGCTGACGTCGAAGTGGTCGAGCCTGACGTCCAGCAGCGACTTGGCCACGCTCCCGTTGATCCTGTTGTGGCTGAGGTCCAGGAACCTGAGGTGGTGCGGGAACCTAACGTCGGTCATGTCGAACTCCAGCTCGTTCCACGACAGGTCGATCTTGGCCGTCTGCTTGGCGATGCCGAACAGGAACAGGGATGGGTCTCCGGCGAGTTGGTTGCGGGAGAGGTCGAGGGTATCGACGTCGACGTCGCCGAGGTCGGCCGGGATCTCGCCGGTGAGCCTGTTGTTGGCCAGGATCAGGAACCTGAAGCTCCCGCGCAGGAGACCCGGCGGGATGACGCCCGTCAGCATGTTGCCGCTGAGGTCCAGGTACCGGAGGTTCGGGAGGCTGCTGAGGGAGCTCGGGATGGGGCCAGTGAGCTTGCCGTCGGCGATGACGAGGGTGCGGAGGGTGGTGATGCCGGCGAGGAAGCACGGCACCGGGCCGGAGATGGAGGTGCCGGCGATGTTGAGGTCCTCAAGGCGCGTGAGGTTGGCGAAGGAGGGAGGGATGGGGCCGGACAGGCCGCGCACGGACTGCACCTGGAGGATGACGAGCTCGGGCAGCTCGCCCAACGCCGGCGGCACTGGGGCACGGACGCCGTCCAGGGAGGACAGGGCCAGCCCCGTGACTCGGCCTGCAGCGGAGCAGAAGACGGCGGGTGGCTCCCAGGCGCAGCAGTTGGTGGCCGGGAGCCACGAGGAGAGCTGGACCGGGTCGCCGAGCTGCGCCTTGATCCTGAGGAGCGCGGCGCGGTCGTCGCCGTCGCAGTCCATGGCGGTCGCAGGGACGACGGTGCAATGCACCGTGAACAGCACGAGGCAGAGCAGTGCATGGCACGAGGAGAATGGCAGACCAGACACCATTGCCGCGCGCGAGAAACACAAATGCAGGAGTATAATCTGCCTCCCATGTATAGCAATATATACTCTCGAGTCCCGAGCCAAGATCGATCTTGCTAGTACAGGTGAAGATCTGGAGCTGGATACAGTTTCTCTGGTGGTTGTGAGTTGAACGTACCAGGGGGAACGAGAACTGCGCCGGGCCGTGCAGGATTCTCTGGGAGATGCCTGAACATGTGCGTCAAGGTACAGAGAAACAAAGGTAGTTACCATCGAATTTCAGTTGGGATTCGACGATACAAACAGAAAAATGGTGCCAGAGTAGTTCAAACAAAGCTGGACACACGGGCAGCACAATTGCCGGCCTTGAATTATGGTCATGATCAGCAAGGGCCAGTTTTGTGGTGCTGAAGAAACCGTGGATCACCTTTCGGCGTCGAAACTGATTTGGAATTCTACTATATATAAAAGGGCGTGTAATCCGCCCCTCCTCGTGCGTCCACGTCACTGACAAACCATGGCCGTCAGATCCCCGAAATCGATGGCCCAGATGGAGCCACGTCGTCCCACCGGCGGAAGACACTGTTCATGCCGAATTTCTGCCAATCGCGTTGCGCCACGCGTCCCGGTCACCCGCCGGTCAACCCCGTCACAGCCGGTCACCGCGCCAATTCGCACAAAAGCCTCTCGAAAACCCAGCATCGAACTCCACAGTCCAGCAAAATTCGCAGGAAAGGGCGTTTCCGTAATTACCGGAAAACTGGAGGACTTTTTTGGAAAAGTATCCACGCAGCTCTCTTCTCTCCTTCCTCTCGCGCGCGCCGGCGAGGTCGCCGCGGCCGCCGACACGCGGCGCCGCCGATACGCGCCTCCCCGCATGGATCCACGCACGCGGCGAGGTCCGCCGTCTTCCCCTCCACCTCCTCGCCGACATTCGCGTCCTGGGGTGGCCGGAATCGGCCGGATTTGTCGCCGCCTGTCCTCCGGGTGCGCCGCCGCGATTTCGGCTGCCGGCGGCGGCTCCGGCGGCCATTTGGTCGGACGCGCCGCCCATCCGGTGCGCCTCGGTCTCCTCTCACTTTTCCGCGCCGTTCCAGCCTCGCGCGCGTGCGCCGCCGCGCGGCCGCGAACTCGGGCGGCGCTCCGGCGATTCCCGCAGGGCTGACGTCAGGCCGACGTCAGCGCGGGCCCACACGTCAGCGACACGCATTTCCGAACCTTTTTCCCCGAAAAAAAACTGACGTGCGGGACCCACTGTCAGTGGTACAGAATTACAAAAAATCCTTAAAATTCAAAAAACCACAAATTCCAAACCGTTCATCGAAAAACTACAAGCAAAATATCAAAATTTACAGCAAAAAAAGGTCTTTCCACCTAAAACATCTCCATACATGTTTAAACAACTTTAAAAAAAATACAACAAGTTGTATATCTTTTTATGTTAATTGGAAAACATTTCTACAAATACCACTACCAAACATCAAACATCAAATCTACATACACTAAAGTTAAAAATCTCTTTCAAATTTCAAATTTACGTGCTTCAAATTTTCTTTCATCTTTGAAACCTACCCGGTTTCCAAACGTACAAACAATTCAAATCGGGAAAACTTCAACTTTACAAATTATCAAAAACTCAAAGTTTTTACATTACAATTTTTCCAAAATCCAACAATATGCAGCGTAATTTTTAAAGTGCAAATTACCACAATTAAACGGGCTCATAAAAATAAATGCTGCTAATTTACGCCATATAATCAAATTACAGATTCGCATCCAAATGTTTCAATATTTTTTAAAACGTACTCACTTTTATTAAACAGAAAATTTATTCAAATCTGAAAAACACTCCAACTTAACCAATTAGAATTTTTTTTTTCCAAATGCAAGCTCCTTTCAAGTTCAAATCCACGGGCGCGGCAGAACACTTTCCGAATTCAAATAATACTCATATTTCAACATGATTTTTAAAAAAACATATTCGAAAAAATTCAAATCCACGGGCGCGGCGGAGCCCGCGCTTATCCCCTAGTGTTTTCCAATGCGCCTTAGGCTTTAGGACAATGCCCACTGATGTGAAAAACATTTTCTCCAGTTGGCTTGCCATCATTTGGGCGCAAGGTTTTGGTTACCGGTCGAGAGAACCGTTACCGCCCGGTAACCAGATATCCCGACTACCTCCGGAAAATGGTCATCCCAGGCGAAAAAATCCAGAAAAAAATAGATTTACCAAAATCCTACGGCAAGTAGTCGAACCGGGAACCTTTTTTATTAATTATTTTTTTGAAAATTAGTTTTCAAATTCATCCGGTAACCGGTTGGGATTTTTCGGTTACCCCGTTAACCGGTAATCCCGACCCCCATCGGGAATTGTTTTCTACCGGGAACCAAAACCTTGTTTGGGCGACATGGGAATAAACTAAGTAGAGTGGTGGTTGCTGCGATTATGTGGACAATATGGAGAGTTAGAAATTATGCATGCTTTGAAAATAAAAAGGTTGATGACCCTTCACTTTTATTCCATTGGTGGTATTCTGGATTTAACTCTTGGTCAATTATGCAGGAAAACCAGGGAAGAGAAGTATGCTGAAATGGCCAAATGGGGCACAAAACTGGTAGAACAGTTGGCAAATGATGTTTTCCACGCGACAATAGGATGGCGTCTTGAAATCATGAGGCTGTCGAATTGAAATTTTTCTGGGAAGAAACTCTTGGTGGCTGCTACGCCAAAGAAGATAAGATAGGCGAGGATTCAGAGCTTCGAGTTTTCGACCCGATAGTCGCGATGTTTTGTGATTGAATGCCCTTAATATTGCATGCACGCAAACATATATCTTATTTTCTATAGCTGTAGTTATTTCTTCTTTTCCCCCAGTTCATCTGGTATAGACAGCTAAGACAGGCACTGTGGGCTTTTCGTAGTTGTAAAAATAGGGCGCTTTTTACTACATTCTTTTTCTTGGCCTTTTTTACTTACGGTTGTAGAAGACTTGGTGATTTCTCTCATGGAAATCGGAGGGGTGTCCCTCTTTTCCAAAAAAAAAAAACTTAATCACAAACCAGTGTAGTATTATACAACACAAACTAGACGATTCAGTCAGCTAAAGAAAAAGATACATATATAGCACATGTGACTTCACATTACTTGAAAAATAGATAGTTCAACAACCTCTTTAACAGGTTTATTTGTAAGACAACTTTTCAAAATTCTGCCATGGCAATATCATACTCAACAAGATAGTGTTTCAACAGAAGATATGTTTGTAAATATAAATTGTATACTAACTTGTACTCTTATGTGTTGTTGTCATATGTTAAATGTAAATGCAAACAGTAAACTTCAAAATTACCCGACCCGCCACTTTCTCTTATCTCTCTCACTAATCATGCACGCCTTATCTCAACTTCTTTTCTTCTAGGACCAGAAAAGGCGACGGATTGAGCCCTAGCTCGAGAGGCCGTTGACTGCCACGGCTGCGACGATGCGAGCGAGCCGTGACTGTGTCTTACTCCCTCCGTATCATGAATCTTCCACTAAAACATGTCTAGATACATGGTTGGTAAGTAGGTGGTGCGACTTATATTTTGATACGGAGGGAGTAGAAGACATGGATAGTCTAGGCATCGACCAAATGGTAATGATGGTGCTATCCTAGCCGGACTTTGGGGGTGGGGTACGGTGGCTGGCCGGTGCTAAAGAAGAGGAGGCTGGTGACGACGGGGTTAGAGGGATGGTCGGATGCGGCGGTGACCGGGCAAGGCAAAATGACCAGGCGGGGCGGCAACGACGCTGGCCACATGTGGCAAGAGACGGCGGTTGGGTTGCAGCGGCGAGAAAGATGTGTCGGTGCCAGTGTCAGCTACTCTTCGTACAGCTGAGTTTTTTTTATGGTATACATGACACATGCACGGCCCGGGTCGCCGCATATCTTCCAGGGATGCACACTCCCATCCCATCACCATTCAAGAGACCAGCATTGGATGCAGCCAATATTAACAGTTAGACTTGCAGGTATCTCCATGTGAATATGTTGGATGCGTTTATGCACACTAGTTGATATGTACAACGCACGTGATCATCTAGGGCGTCAACATAATCCTGCATGGAGCTAGCTTTGCCAGACCATGATCAATCAATCACGATTGATCACGGCTCACGCGATGCATGCTCTCGTGCACGGGCGGACACACTGCCGGTGAGCCGCATGCATCTAGCTTTGCCAGCACACGCACGGCCGCACACGCGTATGCATGCACGACCGGCCGGCTCGATGGCGAGCGCACGCACGGACGGCAGCCGGCGCACGCACGCAACTGGCTTATGCATTCACGGCCGGCCGGCATGCCAGCGAGCGCGCGCACGGACGGCAGCCGGCGCACGCACACACCGGGCTTATGCATGCACGTCCAGCCGGCATGCCGGCGAGCGCACGACGTGGACGTGAGGCTGGAGCTGAGCGTGACGACGCGGACGTGTGGCTGAGCGTGGCGTCTCACCGAGCTGGACTGGGTGTGGCGAGGCCAGACAGGCACGGGCAGACACATGCACGGCCGACAACCGAGCGGCGTGGCGAGCACAGGCACGGGCAGACGCTCAGCTGGCCGGCCGGCCGGCGAGCGCATGTACACCTGTGCGCGAAGAAGCAGATGCGACCTCGTCCTTGCAGAGGCGCGTGCGGTACTGCGCTAGGTAGAGCCAGCACTCGAACGTGCGCCGTAGCAGCTCTAGGGCGAGTGCCGGCGGCGAGCTGGGGGCGCACGCTCAAGAAGCTTGGGGAGGGGCGGACGAACGGGGCGGCCGGGCGAGCCGAGGGGAACTGGACGGGGGCCGGCGACGCGCGGGGAGTGTAAGGCGGCGTCGCGGCGGGACGCGCTGTAGCGGCGAGGCGACGCGGGACATCTTTTCTTTTCTTTTTATCGGTGGCAATCTTTTGTAATTAACGGCAAAACGAAAAGGTAGTGGCAATTTGGTCGTATTATGTGATTTGGTGGGAGGGCAAAACGGTCCAAAACGAACAATGTTGAGTTGTCAAACATTGGTACGATCTGAGCTATTTGACCGGATATTGAAGGGCTCAGATTTAAAGTATCCCAACAAGACAAATTTGTTCTTTTAATAATTGTATAGATACATCATTTAACTGTTGAATTTTGTACACATTTCCACTGGCCTATAAAATGCATCCACCAAATCACGGTCGTATCATTCGCACTGCTATATGATTGTGCCAAAATGAGATCTCAAACGGAAACCACCACCATGGCATCCCCAGTGCCACTCGAACCGGTGCACGTTGCCATCCTAGTCCTCGCCGTCTCATGCGTGGTGATGCTAGCGCGTACAAAACGAACAAAGAACCCTCCGTTCCACCGCCTCCCGCCGTCCCCGCTGGGCCTCCCGGTCGTCGGCAACCTCTACCAGCTCGGCGCGCTCCCGCACTGCGCCCTGCACGCGCTCTCCAAGTCCCACGGACCCGTCATGCTGCTCCGCCTCGGCCGCGTGCCTACCATCGTCGTCTCCTCCTCCGCCTCGGCCCGAGAGGTGCTGCAGATGCAGGACCACACATTCGCCAACCGCCCCTCCCTCGCCATCCCGAGGCGGATCCTCTACGGCTGCACGGACATAGCCTTTGCGCCGCACGGCGCCTACTGGCGCCATGCACGCAAGCTCGCCGTTCACCACCTCCTCAGCCCCGCTAGGGTGCGCGCCTTTCGCGACGTGAGGGAGGAGGAGGTGGCGGAGCTGGTGCGGAAGGTGGAGGCGGAGCAGGTTCACGGCGGAGGCGTGGTGCGGCTAAGTGAGATCCTGAGCGGCTTCGCCAAGGACGTGAACGGGCGGATCGTGCTCGGGGTGCGGGCGTCCGGCGGCGTCGGCTGGCGCGGCAAGGTGGACGTACTGCTGGAGGAGGCCAACGCGCTACTCGGGACGTTCCATGTGGACGGGACGGACGCCAAGGTGAGCAGGGCGTTCGAGAGGATCAATCAGATTCTTGAGGAGATCGTCGATGCTGCGAGCGCCAACATGCGGGTACGATGGGCGGCAGGACCGCCGTGTCACGTCCAGGCGTTCGTGCATGTGCTACTGTCACTTCAGAGGGATTCTGCCGAGCATGGGTGGCGCTTGAGCAGGGAGAACGTGAAGGGGCTACTCGAGGTAAAACAACTACATGCGGCATCCTGGAGCTGCTTCAGGGGAAAATATCGTACTCCCTCCGTTCGAAAAAGATGCCACAAAAATAAGTTATACACTGGCATTTTCTCCACAAACTATAGGATTGCATTTTTATACTCTGTGCAGAAACCCTTGGATTAGTATGCCCCAATATATAGAACTTAAACATCTACTACAAGATCTTTTTAAGACTTAAATTTTTAGAATCGAGAAACTTTCCCTTGGAGTGTGTTTTATAACATGCGATCCAAAGATACTAGAAGATCATTACAACTGTTAGCAAATTGTTACCAAAAAATCTAAGTAGCACGCACATGTAAATTTTTCTTATATCTTGACATCGTCATATTGTTAAATTCTAAAGTAATTTATCATACAGACTGTGTTAATCCGATGAGTTAAGCTGGCTAGTTATCTATCTCACCGCTATATTTATCTCGACCAATGTTTGAAAACAAAGACAGTGTGATTTTAAACTATTGTTTGCTTAGGCCAGAAGTTGCCACGTGCTTGCTATGCTACCAATATGGTATCTAACCATAGCCTAGTAACCAAATGGTGTGCAGAGGCTGGGGCGCCCTTTTCTAAAAAAAAAGTAACCAAGTGGTAACCTGATAAATTAGTAATATAATTAGGCAAACACTAAAGTTTTTTTTTTGAAGTTGAAACATGTCCAATATTTAGTTTCGTCGAGGTGAAGTTGCCATCAATCAGATTAATAGTTTGGGATATAAACTCTCTCAAAACTAAAAAGTAAGGTTTATTTGTTGTGCATTCCTTGCATGCTGCATGTATATTTGCTCTCTTAGTTTGCAGTAAGAGGGGTATCTAGCGACATGCTGCACAATAGGCTAGCATACAAGGCCTCTGCGTGGACAGTGGCAGATCTAAGACCGCAAACTTGGGGGTGCCAAAGTTAACTATACAATCTATCACCAATAAATTTTAGTGAACCAATCTACCAGCAATAAAGTTAACTATACTCACTCCGTTCGAAAAAGGATGTCATAGCTCAATTTTGTGATATCCTTTTCCGAACGGAGGGAGTATAATTTAGATTAAATATATACACTACAAAGTGTATTGCATTTTTGGAGGGCACCCATGGCACCCCCTAGATCCACGCCTGTCGTAGCAGCGTGACCATAATAAACCAAGCATACAGACGACTGCATCTTCAGCAAAGTTCATAATTAGGGTTAATTGTTAGATTACAGTCATTGTCGTGTACTTATTTTGATTAAGCAGGCTAACACACTTGTGTCACACATTCATAGTGTCATGTCAATCTGAAAATTGCATCCTACCTTGAGTTTTGTCCTGCATACTGAGCATAGTGGGCTTGCCAAATATCCCTCAAGTTACACCACCATAAACATATGACCCCTTTGCTAATTCTCGGTGGACCAAGAGTAAGTTAGACCTCGGTTGACTTGACACTGTTAAATTTGCATTGTAATTTGTGCACTTGAGAGTTGTACATCGGGTTACAATTTGCAAACGAATGTCACAATTACATATGAATCGCACACGAAATTGGATGGCAATTCTCGGTCAAAAGAAAATTAGTGGCTTCCTAAATATTAACTTTGTTGGAGTGAGTTGTAAATAGGTAACGTGTAGGGTCTAAACTGTAACTTGTCCTCACATTATAGAGGGGTTGAGAAGGATCTGGAGTCAGTAAGATAGAAGCCTAGAAAATCTCTCCCTTCATCTCCTCCTACGAGCTGTGTAAGATTAATCCCAGAAATAAATGATTCAATGATTCTTAGTGTGAGGTTCTACATGGTATCAGAGCAGGACGAATCCAGTGCTGTTCTCCTGCGATTTTGAGCGGATTCAAGGCCTCCGGTGAGGAATTGAATCAAGGCGGAGCTTGAAGGGTGTTGTGCTTCCTACGCAGATTGGCCGCGGTGGATTGGCCTCGGAGCTGTCCCAAGTTGGAGCTTCCTCTTCTGGAACCACCAATCCCTTTCTCATGGAGTCCCCTTTCTAATACTGCTCCCGGCGACGTGCGTTCGTGAGGAAGCGGTGCTGGAATTGGAGACTGGCGGCGTGGCTGTCAGCTGCTGCGGATTGAGTTCTGTGAGACTCAAATTCGAGCTTCTTCTACCTTGTGCCGTGGACTAGAAGTACCCAGGTACTACGTGCCAGAGCTGCTGTTAATTGTTCAGCTAGACTATATTTTGCTGAGCTACCAAGGCAGTCCTGTGTGACTGAGTGCTTTGGTCGTATTGCAATTGGAGGGAGTAGTACTACGTGCTCTCCCGTGCTAGTGGTTTCTTGCTGCTCTTGAGTGCTACCAGCGGTTTAGCGAATATTGGTTTTGGTGCTTCAAGCTTGTGCATTTGCAGCGTTCTTGACGAAAAATTATGGGGACACAAGCAAAGAAAAGACAGGGATTCTAGTGTTGATAAGATGTATGAAATTTTTGGCAAGCTTCTTGAACAGCAGCAGACAAAGTTGGTTCCTGAGCCATTCAAGCATACACTTGAGCCTAATCCAGTGAGATTATCAGGACCAGGCGACTACATTAGTTGGGCGCGTCACGCTCAATTAATTTTGAGTGCTAATGACTATGATTATCTACTTGTTCCTGATGAAGAAAGACTACGAAAGGTGGTACCATCAAGAAACAAATCAACGATAAAGTGCTAGTATGGCTTTTGGGAAGTATGGAACCATCAATCAGAGGACAAGTGGAAACCATGGAAACTGTCAATGAGGTTTGGTCATCCTTACAGAAGCAATTTGCAGGAAAAACTAATAAGATGCAAGCCACTCGTATCATGCACGATTTAATTAACTTGAAGCAAGGTTCTAAATCTGTGACAGAGTACGCAGTGAGATGAAAAAATTGTACAGAGACTTGCACTGTTATCATCCATTTGAACCTGTTGACAAAAAGGACATTACGATCCATCATACATGGTTCGAGTCATTTGTGAGCAAGCTTTTCCTTGATGGCCTAAATCAGGAGTTAAATCTTCGTCGTCAGTTGATATTTTCTGAACCAGAGTGGCCTACCCTTGATGATATAATTTCCAGCGTTGTTGAAGAGGAGACTCGCTTGTCTCAACCTAAGGAGATGGTCTCAGCTTAGGAGACGCTCGTGCAGCTTTATCCATGCAATCTCGTTATGCTTCAAGGTCTTTCGGTAAAGCAGATAAAAGAAAGTTTTTTGTGATCATTGCAAAAAGAACGGGCACAAGAAAGACACGTGCTTTGAGCTGCATGGTTATCCATC
The DNA here is from genome assembly GCA_947311845.1 of Poa pratensis. Classification (NCBI taxonomy): domain Eukaryota; kingdom Viridiplantae; phylum Streptophyta; class Magnoliopsida; order Poales; family Poaceae; genus Poa; species Poa pratensis. The sequence goes on from CAMZMU010000074.1 coordinate 15,603,154, forward strand.
TTGGTGGGAGAAAGGAAGATCTCGGCCAGGGGAGCTCAGGGTTCAAATAGAAGTCAAGCTAATCACACTACAGCTACAAGGGAGCTACCAGTGGTAGATTTGCAAGCTCTGGATGATTTTACTTCCAAGCTTAAAGCCTCGGAAGGCTCATCTTCCTCCCAGGGTTCCTCCAAAGCTGATTATAGTCTCCATGCCACTTCTCATCAAGGTATGGCACCTCAACAGGCCCACACTTCGACAACTCAATTGGAATCCTGGATCATTGATACCGGAGCCACTAACCATATGACAGGAGCATCAAATCTTTTACCACGTATAGTCCGTGCTCGGGTAAGGACAAGGTACGTGTAGCTGATGGGTCCATGGCACCTATTGTTGGACGTGGATCCGTTAGGTGCACCAATACATTGTCCTTATCCCATGTCTTGCATGTTCCTAAACTTCCGGTCAATTTGTTGTCAGTTAGCTCAATTAATAAATCCCGCAATTGTAGAAGTTGGTTTGATCCTACTTCTTGTGCTTTTCAGGAGCTAAAGACAGGGAGAATTTTGGGGACTGGAACCGAGCATGATGGGCTCTATTATCTTGATAAAGGAACTGATGAAGTTGCACTTGCATCTTATTTGTCTCCAAGCCAAAATTGTTGCTACATCATCGCAGGCTTGGACATCTTTCTTTTGCTTCTTTGTCTCGTATTTATCCCGCTCTATTTAAGTCATGTACTAGAGAGTTGTTGTTTTGTGATGCATGTGAACTGGCTAAACATACTAGGGGCACATATCCCATTAGTGGTTTGAGAAGCAAAAAACCGTTTGAAGTAATTCACTCTGATGTATGGGGACCCTGTGAGGTGCACTCAATTTCTGGACACCGATGGTTTGTAACATTCATTGACTGTTTTAGCCGGTATACATGGCTTTATCTTTTGAAACGCAAGAGTGATGTTTTTCCTGTCTTCAAAGATCTTTGTGCCCTTATAAAAAATCAACATGAAACAAGTGTTAAAGTTTTACGTTCAGATAATGGCACTGAGTACGTCAATCATGATTTTGAGCAATTTCTTACTTTAAATGGCATTGAACACCAGACCACTTGTGTTAACACCCCAGAGCAAAATGGTGTTGCTGAGCAAAAAATAGGCATTTACTTGAAGTTGCTCGCTCACTTATGTTTACAATGCATGTTCCAAAATTTCTTTGAGAAGCAATTAAAACTGCAACATATCTGATAAATCGTATGCCTCTTCGAACCCTTGGGTATAAAACTCCTGCAGAATGTCTATTAAACTCAAATGAATTTGTTGTTCCCCCCAAGGTCTTCGGATGTGTTTGTTTTGTGCATGATTATAGAAACTCTGTTGGAAAACTGGATCCACGTGCCCTAAAATGTGTTTTTATGGGTTATGCTCCTTCTAAAAAGGGCTACAGATGTTGGTGCCCTTCTGAACATCGGTTCTTTGTGACATCCATCGGTTCTTTGTGAGCATGGATGTCACGTTTCGTGAACATGAATCATTTTATGGGTCTAATAATCATACTGGTATTATTTTAGCACCACCTGAAGTGGAACACGAGGGGGAGAATGAAGTTGGAGGTTCTTTGAATCCTATTCTTGTTCCCACTCCAGGCGGTTCTCTAACTTTTGATCGCATTCCAAGTCAGGGGGAGCAGGAAACAATTCATGATGTTGATGATTCTTATCAGGGAGACATCGAGGATTTAACCGGAAATTCACCACTTCCATATCAGGGTGTCGAGTCTCCAGCGCATGAGGATCCAGGTACTGATGGTATCCACACAGGTAAACCGGGAGACCTCACGAGCGCTCCTCAGCGATCGACGCATTTCGGCCGTCGGATCGGGAAGTTACGGAGCGATCTGGAGCGTGCGTTCGCGGTGGCGCAACAGTGTTTTGCTCTGCCGTCGTGGTGTGCGTTCCACGGGTCACTGCCTGTGGGGCCAGGGCGTGGCCGGTCCCTCGCCGGTCCCGCTCGACAGGGACACGTAGCGTCGATCCATCGGTGCGCGTCTCCCTCCACAAATCCACTGCGCGTCCATTTTGCAGAAAACCGCCCGCAAAGGACCGTATCGTAATTTCCGGAAAGTTCGAGGACTTTTTTGCAAAATTACCCACAGAGCTCGCTCTCCTTCCTCTTCCTCTCTCTCCCGCGACGGCCCGAGGCCGCCGTCGCCGCCGGCGCGCATCGCCGCCGTTCCCGACCTCCCCGCTCGCACCGGAGACCACCACCCGAACCGCCGTCGCCGGATCCGCCTCCTGGCCGAACGCCGCGTGCCAGGAGGCCGCGGGCTCGCCGGAATCGCCGCCGCCTCGCCGTGGAGCATCGCCGCCGTTTCACCACCCCTACGGCCGCTCCGGCGACCAGACGGGGGCGGCGCCGCCGCCAAAAACCCCCCCGCGACGACGCGCACCCAGCGCGCCCAGGCACGCGTGCTGGGAGGCCGTCGTTCGCCGCCGGTGGCCGCCGCGCCGCCGCGGCCGAGCCACCGCCCCCGTGACGCCATCGCTGACGTCACCGATCGGTTGGGCTGGGCTGGGCGCTTGATGGGCCGGGCCACCGCGCTGCGCGGCCGTTTCGGCCTTTTGTTTTTTTTTTCCCTCTACCTTTTCCAAAAAAAAAACAATTTTCAGAACACATTTTAAAACCAGAAAATTATGAAAAACAGTGCCAAATCCACTAAAACCAAATTACAATAAAAAAATGCCAAAATAAAGAAATCCATTGCAACTACTTCGCGACATTTTAAATTGTTTCAAATCTTAAACAAATCTTAAACAATAAAACCATTCGTAATTTACAAAAATACATAGATCAAAATTTAATTCAAAAAATCTATAAAAAATAGCACAAACGCAAATAAAAACAGTTCCAAATCCACTAAAACCAAATTACAATAAAAAAATGCCAAAATAAAGAAAGCCATTGCAACTACTTCGCGACATTTTAAATTGTTTCAAATCTTAAACAAATCTTAAACAATAAAACCATTCGTAATTTACAAAAATACATAGATCAAAATTTAATTCAAAAAATCTATAAAAAATAGCACAACACAAATATTACAAAATAACATGTAAATAAACTCATTCCAAATATGCAATTCAATTTACTAATTGCTCGGACTAAACTTACCTCTCTTTAAAAACTAAATGAAATTAAAAGAATGCTTAGTTACATGCGCATTTCAACAAATCTTAAATTATTTTCCTCTGAATATCATTTCGAATTTAACAGTTCCTAACACATTACATCTCCTCTGACCAAGAAACAAAATTACGTAAAACATAATATTTTGGCACAACCATAATATGTTTCCTCTAAATATGGTGGTAAAAAGGGAAATTATAACAAAATCGAACTATATTTAACCATTCCAATTTAGATAACATATTTAGAAGCAATATAACTTAAATCTACCTAATCATACACCCGCATTTAAAAAAAAACGCGCAGAAAATGTATTTCCTAAAAAAAAAACATTCTCTCCATCTGAGCATTTAATATCTCGGTGCCATGATCTTTTGGTTCGTTGTTTGATGATGTTTCATGAAGGTTCATGTACACTAAGTTATATTGTGCATCTGATTCCCACATGTGTGGTCCATCATTTAGAATCTCTCACAATTTAACATTTACATGACGGTGATCATATGATGCTTCTAATGATGTAACTAATTTTGAATTTTCCAAATTTGGATCTGCCTCCTCACCGACCACCGCCTGCCGGGACTCCGCGCCGTCGCCGCAATCGCCGCCGCCGTGCCGCTGCCCCGCCGCCACGTCCACGGGCCACCGCCGTCGCTCCGGCGAACCAACGGGGGCGGCGCCGCCACCTCCGCGCTCACCGCGTCGACGCGCGTCGGATGCGACCATCCGCGCATCCCGGAACGCCGTCACGCGCCTCCGGCGAGCTCGCCGCCGCGGCGAAACCCAGCCGCCGCTGACGTCAGCGTGACGCCGCAGCTGCGTGGGCTGCCCAGTTGGGCCGACTGTTGGGCCGGGCTGGCGTGGGCTGTCCAGCTGTTTCGGCCAGCTCGGCCCTTTCTTTTTTTTTCCTGTGTTTTTTCTTTTTTCTACTGCTTCTTTTAAAACCCAGAAATTAAATTGGATTTAAAGCATAAAATTCCCCGAACACGGGTGATGTTCCAATAGATTCGAATCCGAAAAACTTGGAACACGGGAACACGGGAACACGACATCGGAAACACGGGGACACGGCATCGAAAACACGGTAACACAAGAACACGGCATCGGAAACATGGGAACACGGGAACACGGCATCGGAAACACGGAACACGACATCGGAAACACGGGAACACGGGAGCACGGGAACACGAAATCGGAAACACGGGGACACGACATCGGAAACACGGCAACACGGGAACACGGCATCGGAAACACGGGGACACGACATCGGAAACACGGGAACACGGGAACACGGCATCGGAAAAACGGGAACACGGGAACACGACATCGGAAACACGGGAATACGGCATCGGAAACACGGGAAACATGGGAACACGGCATCGGAAACACGGGAACACGCATTGGAAGCACGGGAACACGAAATCGGAAACACGGGAACACGACATCGGAAGCACGGGAACACGACATCGGAAACACGAGAACACGGGAAACATGGCAACACGGGAACACGACATCGGAAACACAGGAACACAGCATCGGAAACACGGTAACACGAGAACACGGCATCGGAAACGGGAACACGACATCGGAAACACGGGAAAACGACATCGGAAACACCGGAACACGGGAACACGGGAGCACGGGAACACGACATCGGAAACACGGGAGCACGGGAACACGGCATCGGAAACACGAGGACACGACATCGAAAACACGGGAACACGGGAACACGGCATCGGAAACACGGGAACACGACATCGGAAACACGGGAACACGGGAACACGGTAACACGGCATCGGAAACACGAGAACACGGCATCGGAAACACGGGTGATGTTCGAGATGTTGTAATTAAGAATGTTCGGTATGTTGTAATTAAGAACCTGCTTATCCCGGAGACTTATAATCTGTGTATGTAAGAGCATTGTGCTTTCTCTAACACGGGAACACGGGAGCACGGGAACACGACATCGGAAACACGGGAAAACGACATCGGAAACACGGGAGCACGGGAACACGGCATCGGAAACACGGGGACACGACATCGAAAACACGGGAACACGGGAACACGGCATCGGAAACACGGGAACACGACATCGGAAACACGGGAACACGGGAACACGGTAACACGGCATCGGAAACACGAGAACACGGCATCGGAAACACGGGTGATGTTCGAGATGTTGTAATTAAGAATGTTCGGTATGTTGTAATTAAGAACCTGCTTATCCCGGAGACTTATAATCTGTGTATGTAAGAACATTGTGCTTTCTCTAAACCTGTAAAGCTTTGCTATGCATAACTATTGTGTCATATTAAAAATGTTTGTCATAGCGTTTTGCAAACTGAAAACCAGTGTCTACGGCGGGTGGCGCGCGGCAAGCCGCGCCAAGGAATCTAGTTCCCCTTAATTCTGTAGCTCCTACTAGCACTGGGGTACAAAGTGATAATCAACTCCCTATTGTTGGCCCACAAGAAAATTTGCCCATTGCAATGAGAAAATCAACCAGGGCTCGCAACCCTCCAGAATATCTTAAAGATTACGTGAGATCTAAACATGACATAGCCAACTTCATTTCCTATCAATACTGCAGTCCTCCTTTTCAAAGCTTTATTACCTCTCTAGATTCTGGTTCTATACCATCTCACTGGGAATTAGCCATAAAAGACCCAAAATGGAGGGAAGCCATGCTTGATGAAATGAGAGCCTTAGAAAAAATGAAACGTGGGAGCTCATGGATCTACCACAAGGTAAGAAAACTGTAGGATGTAAGTGGGTTTTCTCCGTCAAATACAACCTAGAGGGTAAAGTAGAGAGATATAAAGCGCGTCTTGTAGCAAAGGGTTATTCGCAAACTTATGGTATTGATTATGAAGAGACCTTTGCCCCTGTTGCAAAGATGAATTCAATAAGGACACTCATTTCTTGTGCTGTAAATCTTGATTGGAGTATCTATCAGATGGATGTGAAAAATGCCTTCCTCCATGGTGATCTTCAGGAGGAAGTGTATATGAAAATTCCACCTGGTTTTGAACCAAAGGAAAGCACCGAGAAGGTACTACGTCTCCGGCGGTCATTATATGGCCTCAAACAGTCACCGAGAGCGTGGTTTGATCGATTTAGACAAGCTATGCTTAGGCGGGGCTATCACCAAAGCAATGCATATCATACACTATTCTATAAGCATGCTAATGATAAGGTGGCCATATTAATTGTATATGTTGATGATATTGTGATAACAGGGGATGATCTTAAGGAAATTGGTGATCTGAAGCACCACTTAGCACAAGAATTTGAAGTGAAGGACCTTGGGCATCTCCGGTACTTCCTTGGAAAAGAGGTCTCACGTGGATCAAAAGGTATTTTTCTATCACAGAGAAAGTATACTCTGGACCTGCTCAGAGAGACAGGTATGATTGGCTCGTGTCCTATAGCGACTCCCATAGAACAAAATCATCGTTTAAGCTGCAATGATGGGACTCATGTTGATCGGGAACGTTATCAAAGATTGGTCGGGAGGCTGATATATCTCACACACACACGACCTGACATTGCATTTGATGTGAGTGTTGTTAGTCAATTCATGCACGAACCAAAGACAACTCACATGGATGCTGTTAATAGAATCTTGAGGTATCTCAAAGGGTGCCCAGGAAAGGGCCTCTTATACACTAAGCAAGCGAACATGCTAGTTGAATGTTACACAGATGCTGACTGGGCCGGCTCTCTTGATGATCGCCGGTCCACTTCGGGCTATTGTGCATTTGTTGGGGGCGAAACCTTGTGTCCTAGAGGAGTAAAAAGCAGTCTGTAGTAGCCAGGTCAACAGCCGAGGCAGAATTTCGATCTATGTCCCATGGTATATGTGAGTTATTATGGCTACAAATTCTCCTAGTTGAGCTAAAACTGTATAAGCATGGACCATTGATGCTCTACTGTGACAATAAGGCTGCTATTGACATTGCAAATAATCCTGTCAAACATGATAGGACTAAACACATTGAGATTGATCACCATTTCATCAAAGAAAAACTTGATAGCGGGGTAGTGTGCTTGACATATGTAACCTCAACAAGCCAAGTAGCTGATATCTTTACCAAAGGGCTACCAGAAAAAGTCTTTTCACTATTTTGTAGCAAGATGGGTCTGTATGATGTGTTTGCCCCATCTTGAGGGGGAGTGTTGGAGTGAGTTGTAAATAGGTAACGTGTAGGGTCTAAACTGTAACTTGTCCTCACATTATAGAGGGGTTGAGAAGGATCTGGAGTCAGTAAGATAGAAGCCTAGAAAATCTCTCCCCTCATCTCCTCCTACGAGCTGTGTAAGATTAATCCCAGAAATTAATGAATCACTGATTCTTAGTGTGAGGTTCTACAAACTTGTATTCTTTCTATCGGCTCTCATTCTCTGAAAATATCTCTCACACCGTAGTTTAGTGCTGGAACAGCCTAATCGATCCTCCGTCTGTGCAAGTAACGTCATACATTGCATAATTTGGACAGGACCTGTTCGGAGCAGGGACAGACTCGACCATCATCGTCCTGGAATGGGTCATGGCCGAGCTGCTCCGCAACAAGGGTGTGATGCAAAAGCTGCAACAAGAGATCAGGCTCCACTCCACGAACAACACTGCCGATCACTCCGTCATCGTCACCGAGCAGGACCTCCCGGCGATGGACTACCTACGGGCCGTCATCAAGGAGACGATGCGGCTGCACCCGCCGGGGCCTCTACTACTGCCGCGCGAATCGATGCAGCACGCGACCGTGCACGGCTACGACGTCCCGCGGGCGACCCGGGTGATCATCAACGCTTGGTCCATCGGGAGGGACCCCGCCGCGTGGGACGACGCCGACGAGTTCTGGCCGGAGAGCTTCGTCGGTAGCGCGGTGGATTTCCGAGGACGGCACTCCCAGCTCGTACCGTTCGGAGCCGGCAGGAGGATGTGCCCCGGGGTCGGGTTCACGGCGGCCGTCGTGGAGCTTGCACTGGCCAACCTCGTGGGGCGGTTTGACTGGGCACTTCCGCGATCGGAGGATGGGGCACTGGAGGTGGTGGACATGGAGGAGGCGCCTGGGATCACGTCCCGGAAGAGGCAGCCGCTGCGCGCCGTGGCGGCACGGGTGGCCTAATAATCGAGGCTACCTAGGCAACATGTGTTGTTTGGCGATAGTTCAATTATCTTGCTTGCGAACACATTATAATTTATTCCGATAAATATTTAAGACGATAAACTCAAGTGTGAGCATTGATGGGGTAATGGAACCCGAATACCACCTCGTGAAATAGTTGTAAATTTGTTGTATATTGAACTTAGCACATGGTAATCATCTCGTCTCTATGTGAATGACATTGTACCTATTTTTATTAGTAAATAGTAGTTGCAAGGCTTTAAATTCTACTCCCTCCAATCCATGTAAATTGTCGTTAAATCTGATATATCTAGACATATTTAAGTGCTAAATGCATTCGATTAACGACAACTAACATGAATTTGAGAGGGTATTTTGTATTATCGGGACAAAAAAATTGTAGCTTCTTCTCATGTGCATCTAGCATTTTGGCCATGCTCGGCTTAGCTCGTTCGAAATCGTTGAAACAACAAGTTGGTTCAGTTCGCCTCGTTATCAAACTGATCTTAGATTTAGGACTCGCTCGACTCGTGAGTAACGTGTGTAGCTCGTTATGAGCATGCGAACACGAGCGTGTATGAATGAAACTTGTAACTCTCCTACTAATTCAGAGCAACGACATTTTTTCTACGGTTCCACACTTTTACTCGGTGGGTAGCTTTGAGCCCAATCCCAGGAGCTACTCGTTTTAACTAAGGGGGGAGTTTTGATTCTCAGCCCTACTACTCTACTTGGTGCTACGATAGAGCGGGACGAGAGACGAAGCCCAAACGCTCCTCCAAGCTTGTGCTGTGGGCTGATGAATTTGTTGACCACTATTAAGCAGGAAGGCCCCTTTCCTCCAAGCATTTGGGCCAAGTCACTTGCCCATTTTGGTTCCCTCCCAGCGCCTCCAGTCCAGTCCACGCACGACCGACCACACGGTCCACGCGCACCGCAGCATGCATGGCAGGCTCTCGTCTATTAGAAAAGAAAAAAAGGAAGCAGAGCGGCAGGCTTGAACCGGAAGCTCTGCCATGGCAGCAACACGCGACACGAGAGAGACACGCCGGCTCTGCTCTTCTTACTTCCCGTGACCGCGAGCGAGCGTGGAAACGCCGGCTTTTCGCTGCGCGAGGCCACCCGTTGTGGCGACCAGACCGCCGGTGGATTCATTCATTGGGGGACCTTGACCGGCCCTGTTCTGCGAATTCTCAGAGCTCTCGTTAAATTTTCTCCCGACTGTTTGAACACGGGCTGCGGCGCTCCCTGCGCTGCGATGCTACCTGGCTGCGGCCACGAGCTCGTACTGGCGTCAGCACGCGCGTGCAGCCATCCGGTATGGATGGGTGGACCGTGGACGGGCGGTAGATTTGAATGAAACAGGGAAAGAAAGGGTGGCGAGCGCGTGCGCAGGCGCTGGCGCGAGGCTGTCGGCCGCGCCATGGATGCACCAGAAGCAGCGGCAGACACACCACACCACCGATGCTGCCTGCCATTGACGACTCACTCTGGACTCTGCTCCCGTGAACAAAACGATTAAGAAAACAAAACGCGCTACGCACTTTACGTACTAGAGTTGCATCGATCTTTCCCCACCCGTATGTAGTGCTATACCATGCGCGCATCACCGAGCTCTGATGGCTGATGTTTCCACTGCGCGTCAGGAGAATCATGGCTGTGTGGACGCGAAGGCCGATCGAGCCGGGGAGCTAGGGCGCCACAGGAACGCCGGCCGTGCTTCCTTTCCTTGTGCCGGAAGCTGGCCACCGCCAGCAGCAACGCCGCATGATGATGAAGTCGGTGGTGCGCCTTCCATGTTCCGCATCCCATTCCGCCCTGCCTTTCTACAAGTTGGAGTTTCCTTTTTTCACTTGGCAAACAAGGGGCGGTTGGTCGAGAGTGGTGGTTAGTTTTGTTGGGACTTCGATCGTCCCTAAAAACGTGTGTCTTCCGTGAGATGACCATTTGTCGTTAACGATTAGGGGGGAAGAGCCGCAGAGGAGCACCAACTTCAGATCCTAGCTAGCAGGGTAGTATGGCCCTCCCCTACCCAGCTACCCTTGATTCCATGAGCAATGGCATCTAGGTTCTAGGAGCGCAGCTAGAGAAGTACACAATGGACTACGTCTCGGCAAACGTTGGGCCAAGGAGGAAAATATCTGGTGAAAACCAATTTCAGTGAAATAGGTAAAAACTACAAAAACAATCAGGTTTTAAATTTGCATGTTGAAACTCAAAATTGTTTCGGACAAATTCATCACTGAATAGGAGCAAAAATAAATAGTAGCTCTAAATGTTACTATAAGTTGCTGAATTTGAAATTTTTAGATCTCCTGAACCTGCAAATGAATATTTTTGGTGGTTTCCGACGGTTTCCACTGAAGATTTTTTTTGATAAAATATAAGATTTTTTTTGTGTACTTTATTTTTGGCAGAAACCGACAACCGACCAGGCATGAAAGTTGGGCTTAGGGCTGGACCCGTCGTGCCTGGCTACCCATGACCAAGTCTAAAATGGACTAGTGGAACATTAACTTTATTACCATGAAATATATTTATCTGTTATGTATATGACATCAATGTCCGCCAAATATTAGCCTCAATCACGTCCATGTAAATATATTTGTCGTCTGTGGCAGGCAGACGTGCCCTGGCACTCGCCCAGGCTTCGGGCTGCCGAACAGTTCGGGCCAAATCCTGAAAAAGCTCAAAAGCGGCCAACACATTATATTTTCAAATTCAGCAACTATATTTGACTAAAAATGTCAAATTCAGCAACTTATAGTAACATTGTATAAATAGTAGCTCTAAATGTTACTATAAGTTGCTGAATTTGACAAAAAAAATAGCATTTTAATTCTTTGAATCAATAGCATGTCCAGGCTTTAAAAATTTCCTGGGACCACTAATGTCTGTCGTATTAGGGGAAAAGATTGATATGGTCCATTAGAGGGAACTAATAATTTTTTATATTTCTTTTCAATTTAGGGGTACAACGCAATATAAGATTATCTATACGTGAACTTGTTAAATAACCCTATGTGGCAAGCATACAAGTCATACAAATAAAAATAGTTAGAAGTAGTATGAGGTAACTGTAATGGTGGAAGAATGAAAATTTCAAAGTTTTTCACACTGAAAATACGTCTTAGTGGTAGAGGTGTGTTACCAACTTTAACCTGACTATTGATGAGCCAAACCGTTGATCACAAGTTTTTTTTAAACCATGCTATGTTGCAAGTTTTAACAACATGTATAATTATATATTTGTAGTTGTGTTTGCTACTTAATTTTTTAAGTCATGAGAATTCTAGAGATTAAAATAGTCTACAATTTTCATTTTATGATGGGAAACTCCTTCATAACCTAGTTGAACAAGTATATTCATGGTCAATCATTGCCAATATCGTCTAAATTTGGTTGTCGTATTCACTAAAAAATGTTTTTATTATAACTTGGTGGAAATCTTCTATACACCATGTCCTAGTGAGATTTTTTTCCAAAAAACTTATTTTCTCACTATTTTGACGAGGGGAGGAAGGTGGGAGCATAAATAATGTTTTGAAGTTACTAAATTTATAAGGATTAGAAAACTTAAAACAATTCAAAAATTGAAATCCAACAATTTGGATAAGTGAAGTTACCATGTGTTTAAGAAATATATAAAAAATAAATTTATTATATATATTGCTTTTTCTCATGTTTTTCCTTAACAACTTTGACTAAAATGTTATTTTAAATGATTTTATTTTCCAAAAAACTTATTTTCTCACTATTTTTTCTAAAATTTTATTTTGATATGTCTTCTTATTTCTCCTTACCTCAAATTTCAAAAATAGAAAATTATAAGTTTCCTTTTTTCTCATTTTTCTGATCCCCTATATTTTTCAATTTTAATACTAACTAGGTGACACATGTGCTAATCCATCTCCACAACATTGGTAAAACCGTTTCAATGTGGCAATGGATCCAATGTAGATGATTTTGACACTTGACGGATCAATAATTATGGTGTTGTATGTTGCAGATAAACCGAACATTTGACTAGTCGAGGATCCAAAAACATACATTTTCCTAACCTAAAACCACAAGATAATCTAGTAACACCCCACAACCCCATTAACCCACGGAACCAGATGTATGTTTGGTTGGTCACCAAATGTACACTACCAAAAAAGCTAGGTTTTTTCCTGAATGGTTGCAAAAGTCCAATTCTAACATGCCGACGTCTCTTCACCCACTTTAGTTTTTTATTGCTTGTCAAACTCCAAAATAGTGTGTAGGCAAAACATAGCAAAAACAATTACCACCTAATAAAGCATCATGGGCTTAAACTTAGACCGAACACACCTAAACACACGTTAGCCCAGGCTCAAGGCACAAATTAAATCGACAGCCTTATCCGTGGACAGCCATAAACTACATGGCGAACAAAAGCATCCCTGTAGTCCAAGTTGTTTGTTCGTCCACCGTGGATAGAAGGTACGGTGACCGGGCACATTACGACGCAGGCCGTTTCCCGTTGTTGGTTTCTACGAAGGTGGTAAATCTATTGTTTCTTGCAGCATTTTACCTCACTCACTCTGCAGATTGCCCCTCCAAACAAGAATCATCAGTGCATCCACGTACACTGCGTCGTCAGGGAACATTTCACATTGGCCTCGTCTCATCTCTCATGTTAGATGTTCCCGCTCGGTGGCCAAATGTAAAACAGTAGAGTAGTAGTGGTAATTTGCGTTTGATGCTGTAAACCGCTTTCCTGAAGGTACATTCCTCCATGTTCTTACAGCGGCTCGTCTCATGGGTATATCTCCACCACGCAACCCAAGCAACTCTCCTCTCTCACGCTCCCTCACTCTCTCTCTCTAGAGAACAGTGTAACCAGTTCTTCTCTGCCTCCTGGTTTCTTCTCTTCTCTGTGTGCGCACAATCTTCCACAAAGCCTCACCGGCCGTATCTGCTAGTCTACCCAAAGTCCATTAACCGCAACAGAGTATCCCATGTAACCTCCTCTGTTCTTCACCTTGTTCTTGCCTAAGAGGAACCATAGACCGGTCCAGCCCGACTAGCCTTTGAAGATCTCCTCTCTTGCTTCAAAAAATCCAGTTGAAAGAGTTTCATCTCTTTCCAGACCCCCCTTGATAACTTGAAGGTCAGTTCCATGTTCTTCATCGTTTTTCTATTCTTTATTGATCCCTAGTTTGGACATACATTGGGGGTGATTATTTGGAGTTCTAGATGGTAGCTATAGATATGAGGCCGTTCACATGGTTCTTGCCACTTGTTTTTGGTTGGTGCAGTAGCTAGATTGCTTTGTAGTTGGTTCTCCTTTGGTACTCACCAAGCATACTTCCTTTCCTTTACACCTGGAATATTTATGGAGACCGATATGTCCTTTGATTTTCTTGGTTCTTCTGAGTGATTTTGTGGTGAGATCATGGGAACTTCGAGGGAGTTTCTGTTTTTTCAACCCCAACACCAGATGGCATGTATCTGTAAGGACACGCATCGTTAAATAGCCTAGCTGCAAATGAACAGCTGCTTAATCTGAACCTTCTTCTAGGCATTTACAGTAGGTCCTTCTGCAAGCCACCGACTCCGACTTTGCTGATTTGAGATGTTGAAATCATGTCTCTTTATTCAACAGCTATTTGTGTGATTCTTTCCAAGCTAGTCTGACTCGATTTGTTCCGGCTATTTGCAGTTCTGTGATTAGGTATCTCCATCTGTTGGTTAGGCTGCCTGGATCCTGGATGGGTAGGCCTAGAGGTGGAAAGACCAAGAAATCGATGGATGTTGTGAAGGAGGACGCCGGCAGCGAGGCCGAGGAGGTGAGGCCAGCTTACAAGAGGAGGGGACGCCCACAGAAGCTTCGCAAGGATGACATCGACGATGAGGAAGAGGACATGGCCAAGGTTGAAGACGACGGCGACGACGAAAAGATGGTTACGACGAACAAGGACTCGAAGGGCGCAGCTGAGAACGAAGGGAAGAAGAGGCGGCGACAGTCAAAGCGCGGCCAGGAACCAGTGACTGAGAAGAATATCGGCGATCCGGCGAGGCCTTTGAACGGATTCCGGCAGAATGGAAGCCGGCGGAAGAGCACTCCGCGTAGAGCTGCCGAAGCAGGGGTGCAGAGCAAGTGAGGCTCTGAAGACTGAAGACAATTGTTTTACTTGCATAAAAGAAGAAGAAGAATGTCACTTGTTGTGTCTTTCTTTATTTTTCTTTCACTTTTACCTCTTTCTTAGAAAGGGTCTTGTAGTCCACGATGACCTCTCTCCCTTAGCATGAACATGCTTTGACCGTGAGCATGCTAATGAGAATACTGCATAATAGCAGCAAGTAGTTGTTAGCTGATTGTTTTGTAGGTAAAATTGCATTACTAGTAGTAGTATTTAGATTTATCAGTGTGGGTTTTTTTAAAAGCTTAGAGCATCTCCACCGGGGGCCTCTAAAGGACCCCCAAAGGCTTTTTGGGGAGCCGGACACCAAAAACACTCACCAATGGCACCCCCAAAGCCTCGCCCCGAGCGATTTTGTGTCCGGCACCCCCAGGAGGGCCTCCAAAGGAGGGCCTCCAAACTTGGAGGCCCTATTGGGGGTGCCGGACATCGCCTCGGGCATGGCCCTGACAGCGCTGGCCCGCCCGTCATCACACGACGCGCCGCGCCCAATTCCCCTTCCTCTACATTGCCGCCCCCGACGCCAAAATTCACAATCTTCCCTCCATTTCCCAAACCCTCGCGCCGCCGCCGCGACCTCCTCGCCTTCCGCCACCATGCCGCCCAAGCCCGTTGGCCTCGCGAAACCCAAGGGACGCAAGCCGCCGGCGTCGTCGCAGCCGAAGAAGAAGCCGATGAAGCGGGAGCAGCAGGAGATTTCGTTGCCGGCGACCATGAGCCAGTCCCAGCTCCGCGCCGCCGCTTCCATGCTACGGCAACAACGACGAGTCAAGGCGAAGGACAAGACGGCTGATCCGTCGTGGCCGAACGACAACGCCGCCGAGATGCTGCTGGCCATGAGCCAAAGCAGCTCTAGCCCAGCAGCATCCGGCGGCGGGTTTGTCGGGTCGCCGTCTGTCCCGGCCTTCTTCGACGGCACCTCCGGCTACCCGTCGCAGGTGTCGCGGTTTTCCCCGAAGAGCCGACCATCGATCTGAACGCCGCGCCGCTGTTCAGCGAATCGCCGGCGTTGCGGCGGACACCTGCGACGAGCCAAGACGCGACTGCTTCCCGCGGCCTTTTCTTCGGCAACCACCTTGGCCATGTGAGTGCTATTTATAATCCTGATCTCCCTCATTTATTGTGTTCCCTGGCCGATTGTTTGTTGGGCGCAATTATTGCGAGCGGCCGGATGCAAATTGTTGTTTTGTGCATTAGTTGCCGACGATGAAAATTGTGGATTTTGCTGGGTAGGACGCTGGCGCCTCGTTCATGGCTTCAGTCATCGACGACGGTACAACCTACGCCGCCAATGCCTACGCCGAGACAGAACAGTTCGGCCAGGGCGACGAAGGGGATGCCGGCCAGGGCCAGGAAGAGGAGGTCGAAGAAGAAGAGGATGGCGATGAAGAGGATGGCATCCGGAAGCCTGGAAACAGAGGCAAGACTTGGTGCGCGACTGAGGACGTCTTGTTGGCCCAGTCGTGGATGAACGTGAGCATGTGCGGCGAGACGGGCGCCAACCAAAGGAAGAAGGCCTACTGGATACGCATTCAAAAGGACTACACCGAAAGAAGGTCATATCCTCCTCATGAAGATTTGCCTAACCGCAATGCCAAATCGGTTGAGAGCCGTTGGGGCGTCATCTCGGCTCTCACTACCAAGTTTCACCATTGCAATGAGCAAATCTTACAAAGAGACGAGAGTGGCAAGAACGATGCCAACAAGGTTAGCCGATCATCTTAACTTGTAACCCATCATGTTTACATGCATACTTGACTTGGCCTTTGTTTGTGTAGCTCAAGGACGCCAAGTACTTGTACCTTGACTTGGAGTCGGATGGCAAGAAGCCATACAAGTTCATGCACGTTTAGGAGGTGGTTAAAGGTTGCCCGAAGTGGAAGAGCCATATAAAAGATGATCGCACCGCCGAGGGAGATGAAAGAAACCTGCCGGCTGCTAGCGCCGAGCGTCCCGAGATGGGAGTGAAGGCGTGCAAGGCGGCCGCCAAAGCTGGCAAGAGGCCAGGGGCCTCGGGCGCCGCAGGCAGCATCCAAGAGACGGTGAAGCTATACATTGCCGAGGTGGCCGCGTCGACTGACGAGAAAAAGAAGCTACAAGCCAAGTCCGATGAGAAGTGGATGCTCTACTTCAAGATGCAGGAGACCATGCTCAAGAACCAAGAGAAGAAGGAGGAGCGTCTGTACATGGCCACGGACACGACCGACATGAGCCCCAACCAGAAGGCCTACTTCGTGTCCGAACGGAGGCGCATCCAGGCTGAGAAGGCGGCGGCCGAAGCGGCGGAGCTCGAGGGATCCGACGAGGACGGCGAGGAAGAAGTCCAGGAGGAGGCCGCCGCGTGATCGGCATGAAGCATTGCGCCAGGGAGGCTCCCTTTTGATGGCCGGCCTTGGAGACTTGTTCTCCGGCGCGGTCGATCCTTTTTTGATGGCCGGCGTTGGAGATTGTTCTCCGGCGCGGTCGAAACTATGCCAAGTCTATGACTTGTTCTCGGGCGCGGCAAAACTATTTGATTGATGGCATCATTTGAGACATTTTTATTAATGCATGCACCGCCGTTTGGGTTACTCATTTGTGATGTTCATCGGCGACGACCACGGCATGCCCGCAAGGTGTTCGACAGTTCGTTGTAATTTCGGGGGCGTTTAGGGGGTGGGCCTTTGGGGAGTACCGCTGTGGGCGGCCTCTAAATGTTGACCGGACACATGTCCGGCACCCCCCAAAGGAGGCCCAATTGGGGGGGGGGGGGGGGGGGTTCCGGACACACATTTAGAGGCCCCGGTGGAGATACTCTTATGGCAGCTAGTCACTACTACTCATTACAGTTTTCTGAGAAGAACATAAGTAATTACTTCCCTGTATATGAGACAAAATGGCTAGTTGTTTATTCTTTTGGCATCCATCTTCTATGGAGTTGGGTAAGTATAGGTTGAGCATATTACAGATAAAAATAGCTGCTCCCATGTATCACTAGTAGTTTACACTAACATCCATAGCAACTCTAGCAGCCGCTATAACATCACTGCTGGTTGTTTTATGTTTCAACCATATTTGATCTGTGATACGTAAATTTAGCTATTGAAACTTTGCAATAAAAAATAGTTGTGTGTATCATTTCGATGCAGAAGCCAGGGTCTGTCCCTTTTTCAAAAAATGAGACATCTTCCCTGGTGATCAAAATCAAACAATAATAAAGTATGTTCTGCACAAAAGTAGTTTGGCAAAGTTTTCTGAAAAGATAACACGAGCTTAGCTATTAGAGGGTCATTTGTACCTAAATCATCTACTTCAGAAACTATACTAGGAGGGAACAAACAATATTACACGACGATGGCTGCATTACATCAGGGCCGGCCGGACGGGGATTCAGTGATCAGTCACGTTGTAACTGGCCCCTCTTATCAGCCATTGGTTCTTCATCCAACGGACATGATTAAGCCAAAAAGTGAATTCAAAATTCAATCATTTTAGAAAAAAATTGAACAAATTCCAGTAGGTTGTAGATGGTCCGTTATCTATTCTGATAAAGTTTCATGTCATTTGGATTCTCTGTTTATGATTTATTAGCGTTTTAAGATTAAAATATGAAAAGCTATTTAATTTTTAACTAATAATCCAAATGATATGAAACTTTCTCAGAATATATAACAGACCATATACGACCTACTAGAATTTTTTCAATTTTTTCCGAAATATTTGAATTGTTCAACTTTTTGGCTTAATGTTGACCGTTGGATGGAGAATGAAGTGCTGAGATGTGGGGGACAGTTACAACGTGACTTGGAGCAAGTCACTGAATCCCGATCCGGGCCGGCCCATAGGCTAGGCAAGTAGGGCGGCCACCTAGAACCCCAATAAGAGAAGGGCCCAATATGGTAAAATATATAGTTGTCACTATGGTATTGTTCATTACTCTCCTCTAAAAGATTTAAACCATGAATGACTTTTTCTAGTAAACAAAATACACTTCAATTATGATTTTTCACTTATAATAAGTTTATAAAATACTCCATTCGTTCCTTTATATTAGTCCTATTTGTTTTTAGAAAAACTCTTTAATATATGGTGTATTGCGCTCCATCTGTCATCTTGACAAAAAATAGGGATTTAATTACGTTCTTGTATCTCATGCACACTCCTCTTTTTCCCACATCAATTAGCCATAAATAAATTCGGTCAAAACTAGTGTAATTTTCTTGTCTCCGAGTGTGCTTTAATTTGCTAACACAAAACTATACTCCCTACATGTAGGAACAAAGTGAGTTGTTGTTACACAAGTATAATGCCCGTTGTCCCGTCCCTATCCACTGCTACAGGAGAGAGAAAGGAGAAAAGAGAGGCGACCGAGTCCTCGCCGGCGATTTCGCCGCTTCCCTCCGCCTCCGGCGCCGCTGCGGCGTTGTGAGGTGGGGGGAAGCTCCGGATCTCGTTCCGGCGGGTTGGTAGCTGTAGATTAGGTCTAGTTTAGGTTCCTGTCGCCTCGATCTAGAGAGGGGATCGATGGCATCGTGGAAGAATAAATCCACCTTCCTTCCTCTTCTTGGCCGGCGTCGGCAGAAGGTTGGTGTTGTGTGCTCGCGGATCCGTCGATCCGTCGAGTTGTTTGTATCCCCTTTGTGCTCGTCGCGGCGGCGCCGGCGAGTGCATCTGATAGGGTTCCAGCCCTCCGTCCCTGTTGTCGCGGCGTCGCCGTCTTCTCCTGCGGCGGCGTGGGACTGTGAGATATGTGCTTGGAGATTGCGGTGGTGTCTTTTGTCCTCCGGCGCAGGGTTGCCGGAGTTTGCTCGGTGGTTTGGAGGAGGTTGTGGTGTGGCCGTGTTCGTTCATCGGGAAAGATCTCGTCGCTACGCTTCGAGTGATTCATGCGGTCTTCTACATGTGTGGTGCTGCGCCTCGTTCCAGGTTCGGCGGTGGTCGGCTTTCTTCTCCGGCGTCTTCGGCGGCGGAGCGGAGCGGCGTCTGACCAGCGGCGTGTGCAGCGGAGAAGCTCCAGGGGACCGAGTTGTAATTTTCTTTTTCTCGAGGCCTTTTCTGCTGTTGTGCTGGGGCATGGGACCCACTTGCCATGTACTGTGTGTTGTATTCCTGGTTGTATTTCGTTGAATACATGCAGTATACTAAGTTCAAAAAAAAAGTGAGTTGTTGTTGAATATATAATTTGGCTACTACATATTTTTGAGCCAAATTAAACTAAATGATGGTGATCAGATTATTGATTAACATATATATATTTGGACTTGGTGCTAAGTTCGAAATGCAGGTTTGAACAGAGTCCTGTACAAGTACTTTGGCGACGTATGAAGCTATTTATTCAGGACAAATTTGTCAAATATTGGATGGGCTAGAAGGAATAAATGACAGGTCCTTGGTGGAATTCTGGGAAACGTTGAGCCGAACTGCAGCTGCTAGGACAAGTCCTACAAGGTTTCAGGTTCCGGGCTGCTAGCTACGTGCGTGGATTGTACTGGCCAAGGAAATCAATCTATACTACTATTACTAGCAAATTGCCCGTGCGTTGCAACGGGTTTAATTAAATCAAACATCTTATATTTGAAGTAAACATTGATTTTGGTTCTATATTCGTTTTAATTGTATATTGGCTTTCTCCTATATGTCAATTTTCTTGCATGTCGCATTATACAACAATCATGTGTTGCAACGGGTTTAAACTAAATCAAACATTTTATGTTTGAAGTAATTTTTCATTTTGATTTTATGATTGTTTCTCTAAGGACATTGTCTTTCTCCTAGATTCAGTTCTCATGCATGTCCAATCATACAACAATCCTCGCAAAATATGAAGAAAAAGTCACCACTTATTATCTAATCTTCTTTGTATACATCATGGGTATCCAAAAGTATGAAATTATGGCAGCAAAAAATCGATTATTACATGCAGAAAATACTATGGTATCACACATATTCCCAAACCCATTATCTTATATGATCCACAACCAAATGAATTTTCATAGTATGAAAATATTGGCGTAGCTTGGAGCAACCTCAAACAAATTTTCTTTTTAACAAAGAGAGACACCGGAGTCCGGAGGTGTCAACTTCATCTCAGCTGAATAGAGCTGCAGTAAATCCTGGGAAATGTAATTTTGCGATACAGAAATCACACGACAATGGTTTGAGCTAAGAGCTGAGTTGATACAGTTGAAGGAATGCCTTAGCACCTGCTGCGCACAACCACGAGCTACTCCGTTGAGGTCCTGTTGATATGGAATACCCGGAAAGGCGACCTGGTGGTAACCTGAAGGAAGTTGGCAATTGTTTGTCGGGTGTCCCATCCCATTGAATAAACGGGTGATCTAACTTCCTGGTTGCTATTGCTCTTTCAAGTGTAAGCATGTCGATCTTCAGAGCGTCGGAAAGCCTGAACCTTAAGAGTGTACTGTTGGACATCCTCCTGAACACGAAGGAAAACGCACAGGCCTGAAGGTGAAGCAAGATCAGTTTACCGTGCAAAAAAAGGAAAAAAATTAAAACACCCAAAATAGGAGTAGCTGACTTTCCGACGGGTGGATGCCAAATTAGAAGCCACCACACCGTTGGAGTCGCCGACATAGAGGAGGACCATGGATCTGGACGGCAACGGCATGGGGTGGCGCTGTCAGAGGCCGGCGGCCGGCGTGGCTTTTGACGGCGGCAGCAGGGTACGAAGTGGAGGATGCAGTCTGATTATGCCGCGCTATTCCCCTGATGTCCTCCTCCAGGCGCATGCTGTACGTATGGAGGTGGAGCTGGCCATCCACGCTCGCCAGGTCGGATTCACCTAGGTCGAGCCGGAAGTGCAGGTCCAAATCCGCCATCGCTTGGTCTTTCTCACCGTGGCTGAAACAGTAGGAGTCACGGAAGGCTCACGCACGCCCGCACAACAACCTCCTCCCCCGGCGTTCTTTGGGACATGAAGAAGATTGGCAGGGGAGGGCCGTCCCGCCAGGCGGACTCGAGTGACGGGGATAGAATACCGAACCAATCATATCACTTGGCGGTGGCATAAGCTATAATATTTTTTAATTCTACCTACTGATGCAGGGGTAAATTAGGAATTTAGAAAAAAACGGACCATCACTTGAAGGCATATTATATAGTACTAGGAAACATGCCCGTGCGTTGCGACGGTTTCTTAACTAACGTCAATTTTTATCCGGTCATGCTACCATCAAGAGTCACTCTTTTTCTCAGCGGTTGTTGAGCGCAAAACATATATGCATGGGCGTGGGTGTATCAGTATCCTTGGTCGTTGGTGAGATCAATGTCGAGATCTAAAACGGACGAATGTCATTTGGGTGTTCATTTGGAAGTTCATTTATGTGCAATTTGTGGATTTGTTATGAATTTTCTGTAGGTTGTGGACTGGCTATGAAATTTGAATCGGCCATGAGATATAGGCCTTATTTGATTGCCATGACCAAAGTCCAAGAACCAAGACATACACAATGTTACTAATTGCTACGGAAAAAAGAAGAACAAACAACTCGACCACTCATCCCCTCTGGTTTAAGTCCAAAGCCAGGAAGGTGAATAATTATATGTCATCTGAGATTGGGAAGAAATTGCATGTGTTTAATTGCTAAATATAAATCTAACTGAAAATAGAATAGGCGAAACTAAAAAAATCCATTTTTAACTCTGAAAGATTGTCACCATGTCCACTTTTATCAACAATAGCTAAAGGGGCATCAGATAATTTCTTGGCCAAATGCAAGTTCCCTGATAACACCACCCACATCAGGAGAAATAACCAGAAGGTCCTTGAAAATTATCTTGTTGGCAAGGTAGTACATAATCACATGCTAAATGTGTACAGAGTGGTGCTCGCGACCATTGAGTAAGTCAGCTTGCCAAACCAAAACAAAAATTTGAGTATTCACGCTGACCCTTCTTCATCGAAGCAGATTCAGGAACACAACACAGCCTCGAGATGCAACAGTCTTCCATGAGTAGCAACGCAGGGGCGCAAAAGCAGGCTGCCTCCCTAGACTGAATCTTGGAAATAGCTCCGTTACCTGCCCAGCATGGTGACGAC
The DNA here is from genome assembly GCA_947311845.1 of Poa pratensis. Classification (NCBI taxonomy): domain Eukaryota; kingdom Viridiplantae; phylum Streptophyta; class Magnoliopsida; order Poales; family Poaceae; genus Poa; species Poa pratensis. Next base: position 15,625,657 of record CAMZMU010000074.1, read on the forward strand.
GACTTCCGCGACAGAGCTGCCTGAGGCGCTGTTGGTCAGGCTGCAAGCGGGCGCGGTCCGTCTGCGGCGCCGCTTTGCCAAGCCCAGTCATATCTCTCGTTCATCAGGGAACTGGCCCGCGGTAGCCGCATATCGCCCGCATAGCACTCACGGCTCTGTGTCTTGTTTTCTCTCTCGTTCCCCACTGCCATGGTTAGCACAAGATAGGTCTTCTCGCTTCATTCGAATCCCCATCTCCTAGGACTATATTTAGGCTTCCGTTGGTTCTAGCCAACCCCAGATGGTTGCCGCACGTCAAGTCCAGCAACAAGGGCTAGCTGCAAATCTGATTTTCTAAATATACGGAGGGGAACCACGGTGAGGTTCCTCCGCCGCCGGAGCGCCGCCATGACGCCCGCTCCTACTCTGGCTCGGCCGGTTTCCTGACGAACCCCGTGACACTCGAGCAGGCCGTCGGGGATTTGACGCTCGTCGGCTTCGTCACGAACGCAACCGACGGGAGTACGCCGATGACCGAGGTCATCGTCCGGACATCCTCTCTCTGTGGGCGCCGTCCAGGCTCCTGAGTCGGGAGCAAGGTGCGCAGGGGCTACTGGTGAAGCTGGGTGCGTGCCACATCATGCGCACCGGCAGCGGGGAGGAGAGGATTGATTACAAGGGATTTTTTTTTCATTGGAGACGGGGAAAAGACCAACGAACAGTTATTTGACTTAAGGGTGGCATATTTGACTTACGGGTGGCATACGTGGGTAATTATTTATAACTCTAGAGGTAAATCAGATGACCTACCAAACTAAACGGCGGAAGCTTTAGTGAGAGAAAATCAACTGTTGTCGGAAATGTCGGTGCAACCTAAATTTTTTACCCAAAATCGATCGACACACGCGGAAGGAAAAAATAATTTATTTACAAAAAGTGTTGGTACATCCTAAATTTTGCACCCACATCGATCGACCAATGTAACCCTAGCCTCACTGGCAAATAGGTACGGGATATTGTTACGGTTAGTTTTTTGTTGAATATTTTTTGGTCATGGAGAAATTAGTTAATAGAAAATAAGATTTTTTTTCTTCATCTCCTTGCCATGCCGCAGCTAAATTCTTTAAACATTAAATCAAACATATGGCAACCAGGTCCATAAGGCAAAAGTATGAGGGATGATTGGAACATAGCAGAGTAACGGGGTGAACAGTTTGATTCTCTTGCTCCGGCCTCTATATGGAGTAACGCAGCCGGAGATTCAAGTCACAATCAAACTGCTAATGCGTGTGAGGCTCGTGCATGGCTGAAATCTGGCCGTGGTTGCGGGCCTCGAACTTTCCCTTGCAGATTGCAGCACAGTATCATACCTTGATCAACCATTAAGCTTCAGTACTTACAGATCCAATCGTCCGAGTACATGGTCACGATCCAAGCACTGCTGCCGTGCGCACAGGCGGATGAGGACAGGAAGCGAGCTTAGATGCGATGTGCCGGAGGGAGCATCGGTCACCTTGGGCGTGCGGTGGGCGAATGGAGTGAACCGTCAGCTGCTCTATCGATCTGTGCTCCTACGACACGGTCTCCACAAGCTCCACGTCGGACGTTAGCAGGTGACACATGCAGGGCCGTGGAGCGTGGGCCGGAGCATGGGCGAGGGCGTCATCGTGGGCATCCACAACAACGGCATCGACCCGCGCCATGCCTTCTTCCTTGACGATGGCATGCCGCCGCCGCCGGCCAAGTGGCGCGGCGGGTGCCACTTCGGCGACGACGCGCCGTGCAACAGGAAGCTCATCGTCGGTCGCTCCAGGGGGCCGCAGAGCCACGGCACGCACACCACCGGCACAGCCGTGGGCGCGTTCATGAAGGATGTGAGGCTGAACTCCAGGGCCCATGCCGCCCCCGCCGCGACGGTATCCGGCATGGCGCCGCGCGCGCACCTGGCGTTCTACGAGGTGTGCCTCGCCGACACCTGCTCCACGAAGGAGATCCTCACCGTCACGGAGAAGGGAGCGTTCCAGGACGGCGTCGACGTCATCTCCATCTCTGCGGGGGACGACACGCAGAAGCCGTTCTACAAGGACCTCGTCACGGTGGGCAGCTTCTCAGCCGTCATGTCTGGAGTCTTCGTCAGCACCAACGCCGGGAACGCCGGCCCGCTCGCACGCAGCGTCACCAACTGCTCGCCGTGGCTGCTCACCGTGGCAAAAAAAGAAACAATACCGCATCGAAGAAAATCCTCAATCGCTAGTTCCTCTTCCCGTACAGAGATGGCATGCACGCATCTTCTTCTTCGATTTGCTCAGAACTGTGCCACTCCCTGTCCATCCGTGCGTGCGCGAGGTGAGCCTGTTGATTCTCTGGCGAGCTGGGCTCGGAAGGATGCCGGCGGCGGGTGGCCGCGCTGCGACAACCTCTCCACGCCGCCCCAGCGAGTTCGCCGCCCCCGTGCTCCTCCTGGTCCTCTCTATCCGGAGCTCCTCCACGATGAGGTCCCCGTGCGCCACCGGCTCCATGGCCCGTCGCCGCCCCGTGCGTTCCCTACTCTCTGGCCGCCTTGCCGGCGCGCATCCCCGACGAGGTCGCCGCTCCCGGGCGCCTCCACGGCCCGGCTGCCACCGCGCGCTTCCCCGGCGAGGTCCCCTCGCGCCTCCACAGCTCCGGCCGCTGGCGGCCGGTGATGGATAGGTGTAGGAGGTCAGGAACGGCCGCCCACCACTCACAGACCCGTCACCTAGTGAGCAGTTTCCTCAGGCCTTCTCGCCGGTGGCCGAAATCCATCATCCGTGCCATGGGGATTGGGGACGGCCCTCCCTCGTCGGTCCAGCAGCTGAAATTAGGGGTGAGGCACAGGCGGGGCACCGGAGGATTGAGGAGGACGACCAGGAGCCCGACCAATTTATCCCTCAGGCTACAGCAAAGCAACCGGCGGCGGGGAAGGGCGGCAGGGGAATGAGACAATGGAGAGGTCGGTCGGGACAATCAGGATTGGAGATTCTTTTTTGATATCACCGAACCGGTATTGATCACTTGCCGGTGGCAGCAGCGTAAAATTTCATAACATATAGGGGTAAAATCGGAAACTTAAAAAACGTACCAACCATCACCTGTAGCCATATTAGATAGTAGAGATAGAGAAAAGAGCAAACTTGATCGGATACATTAAATCTATGCCGTTCAATATGACATCAACGTATCAGATTCGTCGATCCGTGCTGAGCTAACTCAACACATCTTATACGAAACGTTATTTTGTCTTTCGCCTGAGTTACTCCGACCGAACACCTCCGCCTCTCCCGCGCCTCTGCTTCGCCTCTCCCGCGGGCTCGCCGGCAAGCATGGAGGACACCCACACGGCCACGCCACTCACGAACGTCGGCGACCAAGGTGCAGTCGGCCGGGCGCGCGCTTTTGTCCGTGGCGGCAGCGACTACAAGGAACGGAGGAGCTGCGGCGAGCGCACGGCCGCAGCCGAGGACCTCGTCGCGTCGCAGCACGCAGCGAGCTTCTCACGCCGACGGCGAAGCTGCACGATCGCTAGGAGGCTATGCACGCCGACAGCCAAGGCGCGCGTCGCGGCATGCATGGCGCCGTCACGGGCCCTGCGGAGAGCGCGCGGAGGCCGCGCCACGGGCCTCCAGGCGAGCGCACGAGTGGAGGCGACAGGGCGACGCGCGGCATGCATGGCGCCGTCGCGGGCCCTGCGGAGAGCGCGCGCAGGCCGCGCCACGGGCCTCCAGGCGAGCGCACGAGTGGAGGCGACAGGGCGACGCCGCGGCCATCCCGACAACGAACCAGATGACGGCGCAGTCAGACGTGCGGGCCGAAATCTGCTCGGGCGGCTGCAGGGATCGAGGCCAACCTGGTGTACGACGAGTAGTCGTTTCCTGTACGATCGAGCGTGGCTAACCCAGAAGCGGCGTGGAGGAGACACGAGAAGGAGGCGGGGTGGGAGGTCGCGTGATGTACTATCGCTCCCTGGATTTACATCTATACCTTTTTTCTGCATCTACAAATTATTTCCATTGCACTGATGTACCTTCAACCTTATAGCTCTAGAGTTTGCTTGCAATGTTCATATCTGACAAAAATAGCTGGATACTACTTCGTTGATGTATCCTGCAATGGTTTGCTCTATCGTTGCTAACACAATCCAGATACTGTATGTGTGTGCTGGAAAATATTGGTACGAATCCAAGGAAGCCTGAATGTTTTGTTCATGGAATCTGGCAAATTTATCTATTCAGCACGAATTCTTTGCTGATTGAAAAATCTGACAAAAATAGCTGGATATGCATGCTACAGGTTGCAACTTGTTGTACTTTATTTGCTGGCCAGAAATGTTACAAATTACATACGTACGTGCAATTTTTGTTGTGAAAAATGCTATTTTGCCTGGCAGTGTGGACTTTCAGCAGCAACAATCATGGAGGACTCGGCCTGAGAGGAATATTTAAAGGCGCGTCCATTATATTTTGTGCTTCAACCATCCAGCACTTTGGAGATGGCAATGCTGCAACCATATTTAAGGAGGAGACAGCCCGACAAAATATTTGAGGTGTAATCCCATATCATCTCCCTTAATTAATTGATTTCAAAAGCAATTTGTCCGCACTGACAGGAAACGTGAACACTAATATGGAATGGTCTATATTCTTCCAACTATGTTTGTGCTCTTAACAAACTGATATCCACATTTCTTTGGAGTAGTAAAGAACCAGGTTTCATGATACTATATCTTGGTGTTGACGTGGAAAATGGATTGATGGTACTTTTTCTTCATCACATATGCCGATCTTAATTATTAAGCTGTGCATAAATATTGATGTGAGTACTTACAATATCGTCTAAAAATATTTCAAGAAAATGTTACTTAATGGTGATTTATTTGAAATGAGATTTAATGATGATTTATTTGACTTTAAGAAAAAAATATATTTATATGTTGGGGACGCGTGCACGATTCTGTTAGGTCATCATGACTTATGGGTATTGGAGTTACATGATGTAAAAATGAAGTATGATTTTACTGAGAAAATATGTGCATCTTAGAGATCAAGATTAGCATTTTTAATTGAAGATGGAGACGAATAAAAACTATAAAAACATAAATCATGAGTAGAATGTAAAAACTCTTGCAATATTTTATAGACGTGCACGCCCATGTTAACTAGTTACGTAAGGAAGAAAACGTTTAAATAGAGATAAAGGATTAGGTACCTGGCCGGATCAGTTAGGGATTGGAAATATTATATTCGGCTTAGAAGTCAAGACAACGTATCGTATCCTACTCCTGTACGTCAAAGACCAGACATGCCTATATAATGTGGGTATTACGGCCGATTGAAGCCCCAATCAATCGATACACACCAAAAACCAATCTACTTTTATGTACAGTTTTCCCGTTCGTTTCTCACTTGCCGAGCTCTGGTTCATCTACGGTTTGGTGATCTTTGCCGTTTTGCGCTGAAAAGCGGCCGTCTTTCCTCTCCGAAATTGAGGGATTCTTTGTTTTTTTGCTCGTAAAGTAATCGGTTCGTCGTCACGAAAGTACAACGGTTATCGTGGTGTTGCGCAATTTTGCGTGGCAACAGTTGTATAAAAAAATATGAATGTATTCTACAAGACAAAATGCAATCATGCCATTTACACAAGATAAGTCCATACATTTTCCTACTATTAGGGGTGAAAGCCATGAATTAAAGATGATAAGAAATAATATGTGTCTTACATTTTGGGATGGAAGAGTATCTTATTATACTGGGACATAGTAACAAACCAATGTGATCGGCGGCAACAAAGTTTTGTTACCATCTATTCTGTTTACGAAGTAGGTTTTACAAAAATGTATGTAACAAGATTTTCATGTTTCATTCTGTTTAACATTTTTTCCATAAACTGGCGAGAAACTTGTGTATACTAAGATGATAGCAAGCACATTGCAAAAGAGCAGTGACACGGCTAGGGGGGCAGCACGGGCCCTTGCCCCTTATGGCATTATATACAACTTAAACATTTAAAACATTAGTATTTAAGGCCAATTTCAGCATGATTTCTAGATAACATTAACTTTGTTGGGCCTAGTAACTCAGATTTGCCATGTCCATACCCCTTTAATCTCAAATCCTGCCTCCACCCCTGCATAAGAGCGTATCAAATAATAAAATTTAGATACGGGAAAAGCAGAATTTACACTTTTTATTGATGATTGCGCTAAAAAGTGTTGTTTCGAGTACAAACGATGCATATCTGACTTTCCAGACAATTTTGATAATGAGAAAGTATAGTTATTGGTTCAGCTTATAGTCTACAAGTTTTTGTGACGATCTTGCTTAATTATACACTAGAAAATCCTATTGAGATATTTGTTAGAACGTACCCTTTACAGATCTTTACCATAAATAATTATAAAATATATAGATTATGCAATGTACAATAATAGATTTAGAATAGACTTTGTATTAATTATTGTTTAGTACTTTGGAATGAATTCTCATCAAACCAAAAATACCAAACTAATATTTAGTAGTAATTCTAATTAAGTCATTTAACTCTACAAATAAGACTTATAATGAAATAACATGCTATAAATAAGACCAATAGAAGTATAAAAGTTCAACATAAATTATATTCAGTTTTTTCGCCTCGGGCCAACGATTTTAATTGACCGCCCTTGCAGTACATAGCTATGAAAACCATTATTACTCGATAACAATCGGAACTGCTATTATGTTTAGGGAGCCCAAATTTCATAAGGAACATCATCTTCTTTCCCATCATTCGTACTATGTTTAGGGGACCGAAAATGTCGGTGGTGGTGTTCAGAGATCTTTAGTGTGCTATTTTCTACATATCCAATAAATTGAGCTTTACATGTTGCCTTCAATGCTTTAGCTTGATCAGTTGAGATAAGATTACCGTTTTCTCACCAAAGAGAAGTCAAATATGGTTGGCTTGAAAAAGAAATTTTTGTAACCTCATGTCTTATCCAAAAATTGCAAGTCTTTACTGATAGAATAAGGAAAGTAGCCAGGCCCAATTCAGTCCGGACCCCGGTGAGAAAGCCCAATGTATGCTTTGATCTTGTCGTGTCTTATTAGATCTGTGCAACTAACGGTGTTCTTTGAGTACTTCTTTTTGTCTTTTCTGCCGATTCTACAAACTGCTACATCCATTATGAAGTCTAAATTATTTTAGCTTTTTTTTCAGATTCGTGTGTACCTAGACGCATGTTAGTTCTTATATTCGCTTATGGGAAATAGTGGGATGCCTAGGGTGGTAGCTACACACCCCTGATCCATCCGTTGGATTTGTATAGAGAGCACAAATTATAGTCACCGGGAGCATGCCCCCAATGGAACGACGTCAATATTGTCAGTGTAGTAATCACAACCTGATCATTCTCTCTCCCTCTCCCTCAAGAAAACGCAGACGGTATTCCTGCTTCTCTCCTACCCCGCTGCCATTTATGCTGCTTGCCTCGATGGCGTCACCGCCCATGTTTCATCCCGTGATCTGCAGCGGGGAGCGAGGGCGCGTCCGGCCACCTGCTGTTGGGAGGGAGGCTGCAGCTCAGAAAAGAAGATCCGTCCGAGGAGAACAAGACCCGTCAGTGTTTTTTTCGTTTTCCTCTTTTTCTTAGTTTTATTTTATGTTTTTTCTTCTACGCTTTCGTTTTATCTTTTATTTTATTTTTGTTTCATGTTCTTTTTAAAAAATTGTTCAGATATTAAAAAAATTGGGTTTTTTAATTTTTTTAAAATTTGCTCAGATTTCAAAATTATTCGGTTTTGAAAGATGATTAGATTTACATTTGTTCAAGTTTCAAAAAAATCATTTTTTAAATTATTCGGATTTGAAATTGTTCAAATTTTAATTTTTTTAAATTTGTTGGGTTTTTTCTGCTCGGATTTGAATTTTGTTCAGACTAAAAAACCGGGTTTAGTTTTCCTAAAAAAAAATTGGGTTTTGATATTTATTACATTTAAATTTGTTCAGATTTCAAAATCTGTTTGGTTGCTTAAATTTGATTTTTTTCATATTTTTAAACATTTTCATATTTGATTTTTGTTCGGATTTGAAATTGTTCATATTTGAAAAAAAATATCATTGTTCGAGTTTGATTTTTTTAGGATTTGGTTTTTGTACGAATTTGAATTTTATTTAACGTTGAAATTTTTCTGATTTTAAAACGATGCGGTTTTAAAATTTGTTCATATTTGAATTTTGTACAAATTTAAAAGTGATTACGAGAGAGAAAGAATTGTGCTTTCTTGTTGGGCCAACCCGCGAAGCTGTTGCTTGAGGCGACGGGAGCCAACAGCGTCGCCTCAAGGCGATATACATGAGGTCCTAACAAAACGATTGAAATGAATCTCTTTTATTTTGAGTTTAAGGAATGAGAGCTGGAGAAAGCAGTTTTGTTGGCCCAACTTTTGTATGGGCCGATCGGCCAATTCGTTAGTTATGGAAGGCGTGAAGCCCATATTTAGAGACCTACCAGCAGCTCTTGGTAGTGACTAGGAATGCCATATTTTGTTTGGAGCTGTATGGATGTCATTTCGGAAACATGACGTGACGGGGATGAGACAGATAAAAATGTTGACACAAATACGGCGCTATCTACAGATCTTGGAAATTAAGAATTCTAGCTACTACTTGTTTTAAGAAGATCAGTATTCAATATTTCTCGCCCTAGCACAGAAGACAGAAGCATTGGAATAAAAGATGGACGATTGTGTTCTCACAAAATAAAGGCACATACACGATCTCTCCAGAGCTGGAGTAAAAGTCAGGGCCATTGTGTCAAAGAGGTACACAATCGCAGGTTCACACAAAGGCATCACATCGTCGGGCACGACACATGCACTGTCATCCATTGCTAAATGGCACGTGAAAAACACACGAATGCGAGGTGATCGAACACCATCGTCCACTCGCGCTTAGCACTGTCATGGAGGCCCTAGGCATTTACACCACCACCGCCACAAACACAAGAGGAGTATCTTAACATCATAATATGGTTCATTTGCGGAAACACATACACCCCATGGGACTCTTGGAACGTAATAACAAACAAATATGACGAGCATCAACTAGTTTGGTTACCTTGCTATTCGGTTTTCGATGAGTCTTGTAAGTTTTATAAAAAATCTATGTAGTTAGATTCAACATTATTTTATGGACTGTCGAGAGACTTGTGTATACCAAGTGATAACAAGGACAATACTAGTTATCTCGTTAAACGATGGAAACAAACAAACAATTATACTTATAATAATTCAACATGCTTAAAATAATACCCACACAAGTATAGAAGTTCAGTATAAATTGTAATATTTTTTTGTCCGCTTCGTAGATCTACTGCACCGTGACATTGAAGTGGTTCGTTTCTTGTGCACATGTCTACAACTATAGTTTAGAAATGTCTGCCCATATCTCCCTTGGTAAGTAAATGATCTGCAAACAATAGGAGGAGGATCTCTACCAATGTATTCCATCAAGTAAAGCATATTTTTTGGTGGCATCAGTCATCGACACCCATTATAAACGTTCAGTTATGTCTTTATTTCTTTTGTTTGTGTGTGTGTGCTTGGTGGTATGTGTTAGACAATGTAATATGGATGTAATATTCAGTACGTATATGGTACGGAGTAGTACTCCGACCCAATACGTACATCGTTTGTACCCTGCCACGGTGGGGGCTTTTCCCACTATATAACACGTAACCGAACCCTCTAACGAGGGTATCGTTCTCTCCACAAACATTGACATGGTATCAGAGCCTCCCCTTCCATGACCTAGCTGCCAATATAGCCGCCGCCGCCGCCGCTCCTTGAGCCGCCGCCGCCGCTTTGATCGAATACCTTGCCGCTGCCGCAGTTGATCTGCCGCTGCTGCACGAAATAACCCAATATCCTGCCGCCGCCGCCAAATAGCCAGATACATCTACAACAAAATACCCAAAACCCTAGTTGCCGCCGCTGTGTTCCAGCCACCGCCGTCTACATCCAATAACCTACAGCAAATACTTGCCGCCGCCGCCGCTTTTAGCCGCCGCCGCCTACACCCAATAATCTACAGCAAATACTTGCCGTCGCTGCTGATACACTGCCCTACTGTCGCCGCAATGAGCTCATCTTCGTCGATCGGCTCGTTGGCCTCTGCCCTGGGTGCACCTCCCGCTCAAGCTCTCACGCGCGGGAATTTTCTGCTCTGGAAGGCCCTGGTTCTTCCCGCCTTCCGTGGAGCCAATGTCATGGGCCTGCTTCACGGCACTGATCGTGCACCGCCCAAGACCATCGAAGTTGAAGATGAGAAGAAGCAGAAGATCCTGATGGAGAACCCTGATTACCTTACATGGGTTGCACGGGACCAGCAAGTACTGCGGTTCTTGCTGAACTCATTGTCGCCTGACATCCTGTCACATGTCCTCGGGATGGATTCCACCGCCGAGGTCTGGGCTGCAATCAACTCGATGTTTTCCACTGCCTCAAGGACAAAGATCCAGCACCTCCGTTCTGCCATCAACGACACCAAGAAGGCCACCATGACCGTGCATGAATACTTCACAAAAATGAAGGGTTTCGCGTCAGAACTTGCTGTGCTGGTAAGCCTCTTGAAGACGATGAATCGAAATGATATTTACTTCATGGACTTGATGGATCATACAATGCCCTTGTCACTGCCGTCGATATCAACCCAGCCACTACTGTTGATGATTTGTTTGGCCTGATGTCTTCATATGAGATGCGCAATGACACTTCTGATGATTCTGTTGATGTTTTTCCATCTTCGGCAAATGTTGCTAGCCGAGCTCGTGATGCTGCCCGTTATCGTGACAGCCGTCAGCGTGATCGTCGTGATGACAGCCGCGAGCGTGGTCATGGAGATCAGCGTAGCGGAGGAGGATATCGTGATGGAGACAGAGGTGGATTGCGTGAGTACCGCGACCGCCGTGATGATGGGCATGACTACCGTGATCGTCGCAATGATGGGCGTAATTTTCGTGGTCGTCGTGACAGCCGTGACAGGGATGATTGGCGTCGTGATAACCGTCCACGTGACGGTGATCGCCGTCGAGGTGATGGAGGACAGGGCCGCAGCCGTAGTCAGTACCGCAGTCGTGCACCCACACCGTATGTTGATACTACATGCCAGATTTGTAAAATTCACGGTCATCCTGCAAGTGACTGTTGGTGGCGATATCAAGATGATCGTGATGATGATGCTGACCGTGATGATCGTGGAGATCGTGGAGAAAAGGGTGCACATGTTGCTGCTTCCTATGGCGTTGATACAAACTGGTATCCTGACACGGGTGCCACTGATCATATTACTTCGGAGTTGAACAAGCTCACGACGCACGACAAGTACAAAGGACGTGACTCTGTTCGCACTGCTGATGGTAACTCTATGCACATTAGTCATATTGGTCATTCAATTTTGCGCACCCCATATAATTACTTGCATCTAAACAATATTCTACATGTGCCAAATGCATCTAAAAATCTGCTCTCCGTTCATAAACTTGCACTTGACAACAATGTTTTTCTTGAGTTTCACCCTTTCTTCTTTTTGATAAAGGACCAAGCCACACGAAGAACCCTGTTTAAAGGTCCATGTCATGGAGGTCTCTATCCTTTGGTGCCCATCTCCACCGAGTCCTCCAAGCACGCTTTTGTTACAATAAAGCCATCTTCGTCTACATGTCATCGTCGCTTAGGGCATCCGTCTTCTTTTGTGATTCAGCAAATTCTTAGGAAAAACAATTTATCTCATTCCCCTGAAATAAATCCATATGTATATGACTCTTGTCAACTAGCCAAGAGCCACCAGTTGCCATATCCTGTCTCCACCAGTGTTTCTACTGTTCCATTGGAACAAATATTCTCTGATGTATGGAGTCCTGCACCTCTTTCTGTTGGCAAACGTGCATACTATGTAAGCTTTATTGATGATTTTAGCAAGTTTACTTGGATATATTTGCTTAAGAAACGTTCTGAAGTTTATCAAGTGTTTCTTAATTTTCAACAAATGGTTGAACGTTAGTTTGATAGGAAAATTGTTACTATGCAAACTGATTGGGGGGTGAGTATGAGAAACTTCATGGGTTCTTTCAAAAAATGGGCATCACACATCATGTCTCTTGTCCACATGCTCACCAACAAAATGGTTCTGCTGAACGCAAACATCGTCATATTGTCGAGGTTGGACTTGCCTTACTAGCCAATGCATCTATGCCTCTCAAGTTTTGGGATGAAGCTTTTCTGACTGCCACCTATCTCATAAACCTACTCCCTAGCAAGGTCATTCAATTTTCCACTCCCACCGAACTCCTTCTTAATACCAAACCCAATTATGATGCTCTACGCACCTTTGGCTGTGCGTGTTGGCCCAACCTTCGTCCTTATAACAAGCGCAAACTCTCCTTCCGCTCAAAAAGACGTGTCTTCTTAGGCTATAGTCCTCTTCACAAAGTTGTCAAGTGTCTAGATGTTTCTACTGGACGTGTTTACATCTCTCGCGATGTTGTTTTCGATGAGAACATTTTTCCTTTTGCTGACTTACATCCTAATGCCGGCTCTCGTCTTCAACGTGAGATTTTGTTACTTCCTTTTGACACACCTTCTCATAATGGGGCTGCACATAATATTGATGACCATATGCCTCCTACTGTGCCTACTAATAATGTGCAACAGGAATATCAAGTACCAGAAGAAAATTTGAGTCAAACGGAGCTCAAATCACTTCAGAAATGCAATCTGAACATGCTTCAGGAAATGACGAAAATGGCGCAGAACACGAGGTCGATTCACCTGATCATTCCTCTGACGGACATTCCTCTGGCGGCTCTGATCCCCAAGTTGATTCCCCTACAGCCTCGCCCGCCGCGTCACACTCTGTAGCCTCACCCGCTGCATCACCGGTCGAGACGCCCATGTCCACGCCTCCTGCATCGCCACGTAGCGGAAGCGACGACCGGCCCAGTGCGTCTGCTGGCAGCACGTCAGGAGAAGATTCGCTCCCAGCTGGATCCTCTGTGGTTGGTCCCTCCGTCCATGCAAGCACACCGTTGCCCTCAGGATCTCCTGTGGATAGCCCTGGCACAGAAGATTCGGGTAGCCCCGGCACAGAAGATTCTCCTGCATCTGTGGAACAACCTCCTGTTCCACCAGCTCCAGAACCACGTACACGACTACAAAAAGGTATACGTCAACCTAAAGAATTTAAAGATGGCACTATTACTTATGGCAAGGGCAGGAGGTTTGGTTTGCTTTCTTCTGCAGGTGAACCAAATACGTTGACAGAAGCACTTGATGATAATAATTGGCGTCTTGCAATGGAGGAGGAATACAATGCACTGATGAGTAACAAGACGTGGCACCTTGTCCCTCCAAGCAAGAACAAAAATATAATTGACTGTAAATGGGTGTATCGTATTAAAAGAAGAGCAGATGGCACGATTGACAGGTATAAAGCCCGCCTAGTTGCAAAAGGACTTAAACAAAGGTATGGGATCGATTATGAGGATACTTTCAGTCCAGTGGTGAAGATAGCAACCATTCGTACTGTTTTAGCTCTCTCTGTCTCTCGTGGGTGGAGTTTACGGCAGCTAGATGTCAAAAACGCGTTTCTCCATGGTGTTCTGGAAGAGGAGGTATACATGAAACAACCCCCAGGTTTTGAGAATTCTCACGCTCCGCACTATCTCTGTAAACTTGACAAGGCTCTCTATGGTCTCAAACAAGCTCCTCGCGCTTGGTACTCCAGATTAAGTTCCAAGCTTGATGCTCTTGGTTTTATACCCTCCAAGGCAGATACTTCACTGTTTCTCTACAACAAGTCAGGTATCACTGTGTTTGTTCTGATTTATGTTGATGATATCATAGTCACAAGCTCCTCAGATCATGCTATTACTGCTCTAGTTCGAGATCTTAATGATGATTTTGCCATAAAAGACTTGGGAGACTTGCATTTCTTTCTAGGCATTGAAGTGAAGAAGATAGACAATGGACTGATTTTAACTCAGGAAAAATATGCTAATGATTTACTTGTGAAAGCAGGCCTGCGTGACAGCAAGCCAGTCCCAACGCCGCTCTCATCTACAGAACAGTTGTCCCTCACGGCTGGAACGTCCCTTGGTCCAGATGATAGTACACAATACAGAAGTGTTGTTGGAGCATTGCAATACTTGACACTGACACGTCCAGATTTGTCCTTCTCCGTTAACTAGGTTTGTCAGTATCTTCATGCTCCAACCACAGAACATTGGACAGCGGTTAAACGTATTCTCAGATATGTCAACAATACAATATCACACGGTATCACATTTCTCAAGTCTTCCTCAAATCTTCTAAGTGCCTTTTCAGATGCAGATTGGGGTGGTTGTTTGGATGACTGACGATCCACAGGTGGTTTTGCTATATTTGTTGGTTCAAATCTTGTTTCATGGAATGCTCGCCAACAAGCCACAGTTTCTCGTTCTAGTACTGAGGCTGAATACAAAGCTTTAGCAAATGCCACAGCTGAGTTAATTTGGGTTGAAGCCCTCCTTGGTGAGCTTGGGGTAAAACTGAAAGAAAAACCGATTCTCTGGTGTGACAATATAGGTGCTACTTATTTGTCTGCAAACCCAATCTTTCATGCTCGCACTAAGCATATTGAGATTGATTTTCACTTTGTTCGTGAAAGGGTTGCTAGTAATGCTTTGGATATTCGTTTTGTTTCCAGCAAAGATCAAGTGGCAGATGGTTTCACTAAAGCTTTACCTGTTAAAGAGTTAAATGAATTCAAGCGTAATCTCAACCTTTCCAAGGTTTAGATTAAGGGAGTGTGTTAGACAATGTAATATGGATGTAATATTCAGTACGTATATGGTACGGAGTAGTACTCCGACCCAATACGTACATCGTTTGTACCCTGCCACGGTGGGGGCTTTTCCCACTATATAACACGTAACCGAACCCTCTAACGAGGGTATCCTTCTCTCCACAAACATTGACAGTATGTGGGTATGAACTTCATATCTCTGTGTAACATGGAATAGTTTTTTTTGTGTGTACTTTGTAGCAGTGGCGGAGGACTCCTACGGGCGAGGTAGGGTGGCCGCCCTACCTTGAATTTTGCCAAAAGATCGTGTATACGTATGCATCTCTGACATCGATAGCAGATAAAGATTTTCCAGTTCGTCGGGGGTTGGTTCCTGCGTTCCTGGGCAAGAAAGAGAAGGGAAGAGGTGGGATGACACACGCTTGGTTAATGGGCCTATCTGGCCCACGTCGAAAGCACGACTTGTTGGAGCAGCGCTAGCCTGGCCGTCAACACCAGCTCGGTTGTTTGACCGGTAGTTTCTCAGCCAAGCAAAAAAATGGACAGTTTATTTCTTCCAAGTTTTTGCAATTTTTCGGTGGCTATCAGCTGTGCGATAGGCATTATAAAATTTAATAGTTATATTCATATCGAATTTTCTTTATAAATTGGTGATCTTTTTGTCGCAATTCGTTTCATGGTGCAAAGTTCGCCCGACCTCAATTTTTTTCCTTCCTCGGCCACTGCTTTGTAGAGTAGTCGTCAGCGCCAAAGGATCCACGTACGATCGACCCTCGACCATAGCGGCGGCGATACGTGGCCTGCTGCAAGCAAATAAACGCACGCACGATCCTGCCAGCCACCGTCTCAGAATTCAGATCACGGAAGCCGTCGTCGTACTCGCTTGCTCCCACGAGCGTACGTACTTATTTGCAGATGGAAGTGAAAGAACACGCGCGCGCAACAAGAAAGGCATCCTATCTACCTTCCCCTTTCAGCATCTCACCTACGTGCCGTCCAATCCTCTCGGGCCTATCTTGCAGCGTCACAGAGTCACAGGAGCTGAGGACCAACGGGCGGCCGGTTGCAGTGCAGGAGAACGCATCGGTGTCGTACGTAGGTAGGCGCGCGGGCGGCGGCATGCATGCATGGGACCTCGCTCGCACGGCCGACGCTCAACGAACCGTCCCGACTTCCTCTGGGCGGCCTAGCTATGCCCGGTTGAGCTAGCTTCTATGGCTGTATCCGGCACGGTTTGCTCAAGGAATTCCAATCCTGGGCAAAAAAAAAAAAAAAAAAAAGGAATGCCAAGCCTAGAGCAAGGGCAGCAAAAATCCGGCACGGTTTTTCTATGTTTTTATGTGTAGATATATCTAATGATGTTGGTCAAAATTAACACAGTTATTTTGGGACTGAGGGAGTAGCTGATATATACGTCAAATTTAGCACAATTGTTTTGTATGCGGGCATCTGCGTCTCTACCGTGTTTCGCAAAAAATATTAGAAATTCGAACTTACGTCTTGCATTCATGATGAAAAATCTCGCGAGTCTTTCGTCGTTGATACGTCCACCGCTTGCCATACCGTGGCTCGCCGGCTGGCGCGGTTCATGGAAATGGTGCTATCTGCATTTTGATTCCTGAATTGTAAAAGCTTCTAAGAGAAAAATAATTTATATTGTGAATTACACAAAAATGACAATGTTAGAAATTCGAAACTAGACATTGTTGACTTTACCTAGATTGTACATTTGACATGTTTCGTAGCTCAAAATGTAATTTATTATAGGTTAAGATTTTACATGCTCATAGGATATCTCATAGAAGATGATTGATTTTTAAATATTTTTCTAAACTTTTTAATATATTTTTGAAAATAGTGAGATCACTTGCTAGCCGCGACAACCTTAAGAGACAACCTTGTTGCACAGGTTTTTCTTTTGTACAGCAAGACTTACGGCCTAATATCAAGTGCAAACTGGACCACAGGGTGCGCACAGACATCCCTGCCCCGGCCCAGCACACACAGTCACAGGCGCACAGTAACGCTCCAGCACGGGAAGCCCTTCCTCGGCCTCTCCTACGCCGGCGCGGAGGCCCGCGTGCGCCAGCGCCAGGCATTCATACCACCAAGATCAAGCCAGCATGCCACAGTCACCGGTGGCATCAGCAACAGTTCCGGCGGCATCGTGTAGTCGCCTGTCCCGCATGACACGGTGCCCGGCCCCGTGGCCGTCGCTCTCGCTCCTGCCGCTACCGGCCGCGCTCCACTCCGATCCGGCCAATATTCGGCGTTTGTCGCTGTCCGAGAAGGCTCTGGCGGTGTGCAGGGCGCGACGTCACCCGCGCGCGCGCCATGGGGGAATTTGCCTAAGACGACGCTCCCCGGCGTCTTTTCGCGCGAGACGGCGACCGCCATGGAACGATCGAACGGACAACGACACAGGAACTGTGCAAGACGCTCGCGACGGTGATCACTCGATGTGGACAGATAGATTCGCCGGCCAGCAGACAGAGAAAACAAAGGCGATCGAGCATGCTATGTTGCGGACGTACGTATGCTAATTTCACGCATGTATGGGTATGTGCACGAGGAAATGACCACGTGGTCCTGCCGCGTCCTTTGCGTGCGTACGATGCAGGTTAGAGCGAAAATGCGGAGGAGCACCCGGCGACGGCGCCCCCTGATATCTCACCGTCCACTTCGTTAAGAGCGCGCGGTCAGGATGGACCCGAAAATTGTATTACTATGTTTATTCGCGACCATCATTTCGTATTAGGGGCTGTATACAAGCTCCCACTACGTCACGTACCCAGATCCGAGGCAGTCAAAACTGCATCCAATTCTTCAAAAAGTGCCACCTAAAGTTTTTTGAGGCAGAAAAAAAGTGTTAGGTCTGTTCATGTTGGCAAATGTTTTTGGAGGCAGTTTTCAAAAGTGCCTCAAAATTTAGTTACTATCACTAAAAAAGTGCCTCTAGTTTCTATTACTAGCACTATAAATAGTGCCTCAAAATTCAACTAGTAGCACTATAAATAGTGCCTCAAAATTCATTTGCTAGCACTGCAAACAGTGCCTCAAAATTCAACTTCTGGCACTTCAAATAGTGCCTCAAAATCCAACTACTAGCACTTCAAACACTGCCTCTAGTTTCTATTACTAGCACTATAGATGCACTTCAAACAGTGCCTCAAAATTCATTTGCTCGCACTTCAAACAGTGCCTCAAAATTCATTTGCTAGCACTTCAAATAGTGACTCAAATTTCTACTACTAGCACTATAAACAGCGCCTCAAAATCCAACTACTAGCACTACAAATAGTGCCTCAAAATTCATTTGCTAGCACTTCAAACAGTGCCTCAAAATCCAACTACTATCACTTCAAATAGTGGCTCAAATTTCTACTACTAGCACTATAAATAGCGCTTCAAAATCCAACTACTAGCACTACAAATAGTGCCTCAAAATTCATTTACTAGCACTATAAACAGTGCCTCAAAATTCAAGGCAGTTGTCATATAGTGATGTAGCATTTCAGCTACTGGCACTTCAAACAGATTCATAACATGCACTTCAAACAGATTCATAACATGATGTACCATTTCAGTTCTCATCAATAAGACAGGAAGGTCCAAGATTCATTCTAGCAGTTCAACAGAGTACTATAAGGATATAAGACAGTTTTCATATAAGACATGGGTATGTTTGTCCAAGATTAATAAGACAGGAAGATCCAAGATTCTATGAGTTCTATGAGTTTTCTGTGAATATCAAACAGTCCAAGTTTCAGTTCTTCTTCTTCTTGTAGTCTTTTCTCTGATTTCTCCGTGTCCAAGCTTCAGTTCTTCTTCTTCTTGTAGTCTTTTCTCTGATTTCTCTGTCAGTAACCAATTTTGAATCAGAATTCATCTGTGAATCAGATACTAGCTCCAGTACAGATTTCCTCTTTTGTTTGATCTTCACTTTTTGTATGTCTTGTACTTTGGGACCTACAGTGGCTTCCAGACCATTGGCTCTCTCTCTCTCAAGAATTTTGTACCTGTTTGCAGATTGCTGCTCCAGGGAGATTGTCGATCCATCAGATCGTCTATTCTCTCTTAAGCCTTTGTCGATGCTACAAAACATCTTGGCATCTTCCTTGCTCATATCTTCAGGCCCTACCTGCAGTATTATTTGAAAAAAATCAGTGTTGTTTGCACTGTTGTTTCACAAAATCATCCAAATAATATGCTACATTGGTAATAACACTTACATACTGCTTTGGCCATGCTATGGTATGCGCTTGAGCATGCCCCAGTAACCTCAAATTTCCCTTTGCTTGTGGCAGCCTAGTTGAACTATTCAAGACCATGTTGACTGTAACATCAAGGTATTCTCCTCTGTCACTCATAACAGTTCCTAATGCTACCACTTGTAGACTTTTTGGAGATGTTAGCTGAACATCCATTCCTGGTTTGATAATTGTAATTAGACTACTTTCAGAAGCATCATAATACAATAATCTAGGGTAAGGAAGTCTAAGACTCTTGATACAAGTTAGCATAAGCTTATCTAAAGAGTAAAGAGACCCATTCAGAAAAGGATATTTCTAGACCTCTTAGGCCCTGATTGTGCTTGTAACATCAGAAAACCTTTTAGCATGATAACAATATTATTTATTAGTCAAAGTTGACCATGCATGCAGTCACAAACCTCATTCGCATCTTTGCAAAATTCGGTCTCATTCTTCTTTGGCCAGCTAACTCTCCAGCACCTGATTGCATCAAATTAAATGTAGAAATGAGTTAAATGAGGGGTTGCACAGTCATGGGTACTTAGTTATTGCGGAGGCTTGTGATTGCAAGACAGAATGGTACACAAACCTTTCTTTACCAAGCTGGCGAGCAAGTTCTTCAGCAAGAGCCTGCCCTGGAGGATCAGCATCTGTTGCCAGTATAATTCTAGATGCCTAATATATAGCAAAACATAATCAGTAAAATGAAACCTGCATATTTCAGCAGTAGAGTTTGCAAAATATCTTCTGAAATGAGAAAAATACCCACCGGGTCAATTAGGTCACAACTATCTTATCCTATCTTTACAGGGAATGTAAGAAGATGTTAGGTCACAACTAAGTTTCAACTACAGATCGAACTATACTAGCAAGTTTGCAGCAGTATCAGGAAATAGTTCTAACATGGTCTTTATCTGGGAGTTTGTCGGATACTCGTGCTGGTGCACCATCTGGCACACTCACACAGTTACGATAGCCAGCCTCTTCCATGGATAGTTTATCAATTTCACCCTCAACCTGCAATGCCAGAAAGGAAAAAAGGGCTAGTAAGAAATTCTGAACCCAGGCTCAAATGGATAGGACAAAAAAAAAAACAGGAGAATGTCGCATGCCAAATCTATAACATACAATGATAACATCGCGTGCATGCTTTATATCGTCCAGACTCCAGACCATACAAAATTTTATCTGTGTTCGCCTCCTGGCCGGTAAGAAGAAGAATATGAGTATTATATAAAGTATAATGTAAGCACGTAACCTGAAAAGGACAGCACAACAAACCTGCGAAAATTTCTTAGAGACTTCCCTGTATTTGCAGCCAATAAGAACTTTATCACGTCTGTAGGTGAAAGCAATAACGATCTGCAAATGAAATACCATAAGTATGTATTACAATGTATGCCTGTCCACAGTAAAACTGCATCAACAGTACAGTTATACCTTGTTGTTCCATTTACGTTGCGATACATTGTTCCTTCGAAGTGTTTCCGGCGATATCATTCTTTCAGAAAAGTATGTCACGAGCTGCGAGAGATAAACCATTTTCAGAATATACCCATGTGCGAAAGATTTTACCAGCAGAAGAAAAGAATGCCGAAGAGAAGTATCAAGATGGTTTCAATATCATTTGTAGAATATGCCAAAGATGCCTAACTTAATAACACTTTCAGTACCTCATCACACAGAGGCTCGAGACGCAGATCCTCTTCACGAATCTTTCTGTAAGCCTTGACAGCGGTATCTGCTTTGACTTCCTGGCTCACCTTGGAGATTCCATCAGGCTGCAGAGGCAAGAGTTAAAGACAGAGCAAAGGGGTATCAAGATGGTTTGTTACTTTCAGCTTTCCTTAGTTTTGTTGGTAAACTCACCTCGGCATTGCCTTTCCAGCCACATTTCGCTCTAAAACAAGTCCATGTTGCACTTAGACTGAAGAAACAACATATAACAGAGATTAGATGCCAGATAGTCATATACCTTAAAAAGTCCAACAACTGACAAGGTAAAAAAGGAGCTATACATAAGAACTCACCCATCATTTCGGATGAAGACACTGAGGCTTAGTTCCTCATTTGACCCCCCCTTTGCACTAGTTAACAGAAGGGAAATCACACTTAATCATTTGTTGTCTGATAGATCAAAATATATTGCAGTACAATGGACCACCAAAACAGCATATACATATTTACATCGTGTACAGATGTTCTATAAGTTAGTCATCAAATTGATCATAATTTACAGCTACTTCACTCTTCCCTCAGAACACTCCTTTTCTAAGGATAGTGAATACTTCCAGTGAGCACGACATGTGAAACGGAAATGAGCTAATTAAACCAATCGGGGATTAAAAACATGGACATGAAGTTTTTATGTCTTCAATCCATGAACCGTTTTAGCTTACTTGCTTATCGGAACTAAACACGTCACGCAGAAAAATAGCTAACGAAAACAACAACAACGATGCTTGGTATCATGGTAAAAAAAAAGGGCACTCTACCGTTGGGCACAGCATCCGCTGGAAAGTGCCAAGCCTCCACTGGGTCATATTGATCCCCTCATTTTTCAGTATCTGGACTAGCTTCCCGAGCCGCTCCTCGCAGGCCCTCTTCTCCTCCACCGTACGAACTGTCCGTCCCAAAATGGCGCCACATTAACAACAAACATCGACAAAAAAAATACATCCAAGTTGTTCTAGAGCAGAACCAGCAGTTGTTTTGGAGCACCAGGAGTCATTACCAATCCTGGAGCGCGGGACGTTGGGGCCGGCGGCGGGGGCGGTCCCGAAGCAGCAGGCGAGGTCGGACCGCCCGGGGAGGCGGGGTGCCCCCGAGGCGAAGTGGAGCAGGCGGACGCGGCGTGGGGGAAGCGGCGGCGGAGGAGGAGGAGGCCCGAGCCCCCGGCGGCGGCGGAGGTGGAGGCCGCGATGAGGAGGAGCGAGTGGAGGGACGGGCGCGGCGGCATGGGTCGCACTAGGGTTTCAGGGCATGGGCGGGCGGGGGAGGTGAGGCTGGGGTTTGGGGTGGTCTTTTTTTTTTTAGTTTGGGGTGGTCTTGGGGAGGAAGAAAGAGAGGCGAGGAAGAGGATCCGCTGGGCCACAAGTGACGTCACACGAATGTAAATGCCTGCAGGCTTCGTAATTGCGCACAGCTATACAAGGTGAAAACGTGAACGAACAGAAGGGTACCTATTTCTATTTTACCCCCATCTCATCCCCTTTTGATGTTCACATCTGTTCGTCGAGTTCATCTTAGTCGACTTCGATGTCTCAGCCCCGCCTTCCGTTGATCATTTGCCCGTTCTGCCGCATGGCCAGGATCGTCAGCTTCATCTACCTCGACGATGACTGCAGGCGCGTTATGATCTACAAATGCGTCTACGTGACGGTAAGCAAGCAATTTACTTATGTAGGGTTTATATTTTTCTGTACCACTCGGCTTTTTCAGTGATCCCAAGTTGTCGCTTGTTTTTGCAGCAAGCTACGATCGATTCCCCCACAGTGTTGCAGATTTCTGCAAACAGAGGACGAGTATGCGTTTTTCATCACTGGAGTGGGGATCGGGTTGTTGTTTGAAGCTTACAACTATCGTCCGACACACTGCATGTGTGGAACATATCGTATATCTTTCAATGGTGTCAATGGCACACATCACTACGAGGATTGTTGTTTTATGTTTGTTCTTTATTATCTCGCAGATCATTCAGCTGATAGTCAGCTATGTATGAGTTTGCAGAATGGATGCATCTTTATTTATCAACTTTTTTTGGGTGCATTTGCACCCGATGCCTTAGCAGTGGTAGACTGGGTCTACCATGTCCACTTGCACCCAAATAATAATATCTATTTTCGTTCGTTTGATCTTTTTGGACCATTTTTATATTGTTTCAGTGTTTTTTTGTACACAGCGGTATAGATAATGATGCCACTGAAAAAATAACTCGAGCAACGGAAGCAACATTTAACCACCACCGGCGGCAGTAATTGTCTTAGCCGTTCCATAGCAAAGAGCAACTCCTACCAACCGCGCACTGTGTCCTCCCCACTTTCCCCTCACTCTTCCAGGGTTCATCCCGGTTTGGAGCAGCCGCCGCAACCGTCGCTGGACTGTGTTGAAAAGACGCCGTCGACAGCGAGTTCTTCGTTCGGTGTACCAGGTTAGCGTGCTGCTCCTTCACGTCCTTTTCGTTCTTGTTTGCGGTTTCTTTCCCTTTTTTGGATCTATAGTTGCACTCTTTTGTGCTGTCCCTTTTTTTGGATCAGTGCTTTATGTTAGCACTTCACGTTCATCCGTCCATTCCTAGCGGCTCATTTTATGTATGGTAAAAGTTTACTATTCCATGTAGACCCGCTGCATGTTCGTGTCCCCCAAAAGGGTTAGCATGTATATAAGATGAATGCTTTGGAAAAGCAATATAGCACACACACATGGAACATGTATCCAATATGGATCATCTTCGCCTTTCAAGAAGGGAAATTAGTAATTAGTAGGAGCAATATTTTTTCATAGGGTTGTGCATCTATTTCTTTCTTTTCTGATCCATGCTAATTTCGCTATGCGTGTGTTGTGTGTGGCAGAAGATGTCCAATGAGAAGAAGGTCCTCATCGTTCTCCACGACAGCGATGATGAGTACCAGCACCCGCTTCCATCTTTCAATCTTGCTGCAATGCAAGGGCAACCATCATGTCAGGCACACACTCAAAACCATCCTCAACTAGCTGTGTTGGCACCCCCTCCAGCCCAACCTCAACCAGCAAGATTTGCACCCCCTCCAGTTCAACCTCAGCCAGCAGAAGCTGTACCCCCTGCAGTGCAACCACATCCAGCAGATTTGGCACCTATTATAACGAGAGGTTTGTAACCTACCTGTCACATATCCGAACAGAACCCCTCGCACGCCACAATTTGAAGCGCGCTCTAATTATTCTACAGACGTAGGTCCTGGCTACTCCGAAGATTTGTCATTTGACAAGCATTGCATATTTGCCAATAAATTGACGTTAAATTTCATCCAGTGCAATGCTCTGCTCGATTTCGTCTGTGACATCCCTGGAGCCCTGCTAGCGCTAAGTTGACGAGGGAATATCTCCCCGGCAACAGCACCGGAAACAATGCTTGTACGTCA
Source organism: Poa pratensis (assembly GCA_947311845.1). NCBI lineage: Eukaryota > Viridiplantae > Streptophyta > Magnoliopsida > Poales > Poaceae > Poa > Poa pratensis. The sequence continues at coordinate 15,649,844 of CAMZMU010000074.1, forward strand.
CACGTCAGTTGGGAACCCCAAGAGGAAGGTATGATGAGTGTAGCAGCAAGTTTTCCCTCAGTATGAAACCAAGGTTTAATTGAACCAGTAGGAAAACGAGGTTTGCTTCGAAGGTGTTGGTGAAGGAGTGTAGTGCGGCGCAACACCAGGGATTCCGGTGCCAACGTGGAACCTGCACAACACAATCAAATTACTTTGCCCCAACTTAACAGTGAGGTTGTCAATCTCACCGGCTTGCTGAAAACAAAGGTTAAACGTATCGTATGGAAGATGATGTTTGTTTGCATAAAACAGTAGAGAACAATGATTGCAGTAGATTGTATTTCAGATGTAAAAGAATGGACCGGGGTCCAAAGTTCACTAGTGGTGTCTCTCCAATAAGATAACTAACATGCTGGGTAAACAAATTACAGCCGGGCAATTGACAATTGATAAGTGCATATAACATGCATGTGTGAGCTGTGGTGTCAACTATGAGATTCATTTGGGCATTACGACAAAGTACATAGACCGCTATCCAGCATGCATCTATGCCTAAATAGTCCACTTTCCGGTTAACATCCGTACCCCTTCCAGTATTAAGTTGCAAGCAACAGACAATTGCATTAAGTAATGTGCATAATGTAAACAATACATTCATCCTTGAATAAAGCATTGCTGTTTTACCCCTAGTGGCAACAACACATCTACAACCTTAGAACTTGCTGTCACTATCCCAGGTTAAATAGAGGTTGAACCCAACTATCATGCATAAATACCCTCTCTTGGAGTCACAAGTATTCACTTGGCCAAGACTTCAACAAGTAACGGAGAGCATGCAAGATCACAAATGACATAGACATGATAATATAATATTCAGCTCCACATAGGTATCAATATAAGTCAGATCCCAGCAAACACAACATGTAGCATTACAATAAGATGATCTTGATCATGATAGGCAGCTCACAAGATCTAAACATGATGGCACAAGTGGAGAAGACAACCATCTAGCTACTGCTATGGACCCATAGTCCAAGGATGAACTACTCACGCATCACTCCGGAGGCGGGCATGGCGACGTAGAGCCCTCCGGTGATGATTCCCCTCTCCGGCAGGGTGCCGGGAAGAGCTTCAGAAACCCCCCGAGTTAGGATTGATGACGGCGGCGGCAGCGAATATGTTCTGGATGAAAGGCTCGGTGTTTTAGGGTTTTCACGCCTCGGGGAATAAATAGGCGAAGGGGCGATGTCGGCGGACCCCCGAGGGGCCCAAACCACAGGCTGGCGCGGCTGGGCCCACTGCCGCGCCGCCAGGTGGTTTGGCCACCTCGTGGCTCTCCTTCGTCTCTCCTTCGGACTCCGTGTACGTGTTGGAAAAAATAGGGACTTGGCCTTTTGTTTCGTGCAATTCCGAGAATATTTCCAGAAATAACTTTCTGAAACCAAAAACAACAGAAAACAGGGAACTGGCACTATGGCATCTTGTTAATAGGTTAGTCCCAGAAAATGCATAAAAGTGATATGAAGTGTATACAAAACATGTAGCAAATGGTATAATATAAGCATGGAACAGCAGAAATTATGGATACGTTGGAGACGTATCAAGCATCCCCAAGCTTAGTTCTACTCGTCCTCGAGTAGTAAAACGATAACAACAAATAATTTCTGAGGAGACATGCTTTCACACAATCTTGATCAATATATTGCAAGGCTCATGTCATGAATGAAGTGACTCAAAGCTATGCTCTATAGTTTGCTAACAAATAGATAAAGAGTAAACAATGAATCATATAAGCAAAAACTTTTCATGAATAGTACTTACAAGACAAGCATCAAAAAGTTTTGCATAAGAGGTAACTCATAAAGCAATAGATTCAAAGTAAAAGGCATTGAAGCAACACAAAGGATGATTAAGTTTCAGCAATTGCTTTCAACTTGTAACATGTATATCTCATGGATAGTTGTCAACATAAAGCAATATAAAAAGTGCAATAAGTAAACATGTAAGAATCAATGCACACAAAGTTGACACAAGTGTTTGCTTCTACTCCCTCCGTGTCAAAATATAAGTCGCACTAGTCACTTACCACACACATGTATGTAGACATGTTTTAGTGCAAGATTCACTAGTCACTTACATGAATCTTGCACTAAAACATGTCTACATACATATGTGTGGTAAGTGACTAGTGCGACTTATATTTTGATACGGAGGGAGTAAGATAGAAAGGAGTAGGTAAACTGACTCAACATAAAGTAAAAGATAGGCCCTTCGCAGAGGGAAGCAGGGATTAAATCATGTGCTAGAGCTTTTTAAGTTTTCGAAAGCATATAGAGAGCACAAAATAAGTATTTGAGAGGTGTTTGTTGTTGTCAACGAATGGTAGTGGGCACTCTAACCCCCTTGTCAACCAGACTTTCAAGAGCGGCTCCCATGAAGGACGTTATCTCTACCAGCAAGGTAGATCATCCCTCTTCTCTTTTGTTTACACATGTATTTTAGTTTCTTTATAGATGACACTCCTCCCAACCTTTTGCTTACACAAGCCATGGCTAACCGAATCCTCGGGTGCCTTCCAACATTCACATACCATGGAGGAGTGTCTATTTGCAAATTAAGTTGCTTACTGATAAATCAGGGCAAAACATGTGAAGAGAATTATTAATGAAAGTTGTAATTAATTGGGGCTGGGCACCCCGTTGCCAGCTCTTTTTGCAAATTATTGGATAAGCGGATGTATATGCCACTAGTCCATTGGTGAAAGTCTGTCAGAAGTAAATGACAAGATTGAAAGATAAAACACCACATACTTCCTCATGAGCTATAAAACATTGACACAAATAAGGAGTAATAAAGTTTTGAATAGTTTAAAGGTAGCACATGAAATATTTACTTGGAATGGCAGGAAATACCACATAGTAGGTAGGTATGGTGGACACAAATGGCATGGGTTTTGGCTCAAGTTTTGGATGCACGAGAAGCATTCCCTCTCAGTACAGAGTTTAGGCTAGCAAGGTTGTTTGAAGCAAACACAAGTATAAACCGGTACAGCAAGAATCACATAAAAACATATTGCAAGTATTATAAGACTCTACACTGTCTTCCTTGTTGCTCAAACATTTTACCAGAAAATATCTAGACCTTAGAGAGAACAAATATGCATCCCAAGTCTCAACAAGCTCTACGGTAGTTCTCCACTACTAGGCTTTAACTACATGATGCAAGAGCTTAAACATGATCTACTTGAGAGCTCAAAACAATTGCAAAGCATCAAATCGAAACAAGACAATGATCTACAAGAATGCATATGTCTTTTCCAATACCAACTACTACATGTAGCATTTTCTTTCTTCCAAACAAACACCAATCAATTTATTTAAACATAAACTCTCCAAATGATAATATAATGCAGCAAGAGAGTATTTATAAACAAGTGCTAACAGCTCGAAGAGATGCATGAAAAACAGGAGCTAAAAGCACTGCAGTAGCTAGTTAAGAATACTCAACAAATATAAGTGAAGAACATGAGTATTCACATGAAAAAGCGGAGCGTGTCTCTCTCCCACACAAGGATTGCTAGGATCCGAATTTATTCAAACAAAAACAAAAATAAAAACACACAGACGCTCCAAGTAAAGCGCATAAGATGTGAAAGAATTAAAATATAGTTTCACTAGAGATGACCTGATAAGTTTGTTGATGAAGAAGGGGATGCCTTGGGCATCCCCAAGCTTAGACGCTTGAGTCTCTCTGAATATGGTTGGGATGAACCACGGGGGCATCCCCAAGCTTAGGCTTTTCACTCTTCTTGATCACATAATATCACCCTTCTCGCTTGATCCTTGAAAACTTCCTTCACACCAAACTCAAGACAGTTCTCATTAGAGGGTTAGTGCATAATCAAAAATTCTCATATTCTGTAATGATACAATCAATCCCAAAGCTTCTGGACATTAGCTACAGCCACCAATGCTTTGTGGAGCAAAGAAATCCACACAAACACAGTAAAAGAGCGAATGCAAAACAAAAGGCAGAATCTGTCAAAAACAGAACAGTCTGGAATGACGAATTTTTTCGAGGCACTTAAGTTGCTCAGATGGATCTGGCCTAAAATAATGAAAGTTGCGTACATATCTCAGGAATATGCGTGATTTTTTCAGAATTTTTTGAATTTTCTACAGGGAGATAAGCTCAAATCCGTGACAGCTAAAAATCTGTCACTGCGCAGAAATCCAAATCTTGCATCAACTTTCAATATAGAACTTTACTTGGCACAACATTGCGATAAAATAAAGATACAAAGGAGTTGCTACAGAAGTAACAAAACTCCTTGACTCAAAGAAAACAAAAATAACAGCAAATAAAAACGATGGGTTGTCTCCCATAAGCGCTTTTCTTTAACGCCTTTCAGCTAGGCGCAGAAAGTGAAAATCAAGTGTTGTCAAGTGGCAAATCATTCAAATCATCAAAAGCTTCTTCCAACACACAGCTTGTAACAATGGGTATCTTAGATGTTCCTGGAGGTGTTTCATTACCTTTAACCGTACTAAAAGTTTTATCAATTTTAAGCTCATAATGAGTCTTTGGTTTTGGCACTTTAGGAACATACATAAACTTTTGCTCTCTACCCACATAAACTTTCTCCTTTTTAGACTTAAGAGAAGTAAAGGTTGAACTTAAGGTTTCAATAGCTTCCTCTAACTCATCAATTCTATGATTTTGGGTGTCATGGATATTATTATCCTCAAGAACAGTGATTCTTTCATTGATGGTGGCTATTGATTCATTAGTCTTACCAATACAATCAAGAAAATTTGGAAAAAATTCTCCATAGAGTCTAACTTATTTATAACATCCTCCAAGGTGATCTCAATTTTAATATCTTTAGTGGGTGGTGTTCCTACCAAACTTTCAATAATATTACAGGCTTCTAAAGCAGGAGTACCCAAGAAATTTCCACCTGTAAGAGTGTCTAGAACATACCTATACCAACTAGAGATACCAACATAAAAGTTCCTAAGGAGGATAGTGGTAGAGTGTTTCTTAGTACATCTATGATGAGCATCACTAATTCTATACCAAGCATCTTTCAAATTTTCACCTCCTAGTTGCCTAAAAGAACGAACTTCAACTTCAGGAGCATTCATTTTGAAAAACAAAATCAAACCGAATTAAACAAGTAACTAATTTTTTTGTGTTTTTGATAAAGAGAGCAAACAAGACTAAATAAAAATAAACTAAGCAAGACAAATAACAAAGTAAAGAGATTGGGTGTGAGAGACTCCCCTTGCAGAAGCAATTCGGTTTTCCCCGGCAACGGCGCCAGAAAACGTGTTGCTAGCGCTAAGTTGACGAGGGAATATCTCCCCGGCAAGCAGAAACAATGCTTGTACGTCACACGTCAGTTGGGAACCCCAAGAGGAAGGTATGATGAGTGCAGCAGCAAGTTTTCCCTCAGTATGAAACCAAGGTTTAATCGAACCAGTAGGAAAACGAGGTTTGCTTCGAAGGTGTTGGTGAAGGAGTGTAGTGCGGCGCAACACCAGGGATTCCGGTGCCAACGTGGAACCTGCACAACACAATCAAATTACTTTGCCCCAACTTAACAGTGAGGTTGTCAATCTCACCGGCTTGCTGAAAACAAAGGGTTAAACGTATCGAATGGAAATGATGTTTGTTTGCATAAAACAGTAGAGAACAATGATTGCAGTAGATTGTATTTCAGATGTAAAAGAATGGACCGGGGTCCACAGTTCACTAGTGGTGTCTCTCCAATAAGATAACTAACATGCTGGGTAAACAAATTACAGCTGGGCAATTGACAATTGATAAGTGCATATAACATGCATGTGTGAGCTGTGGTGTCTACTATGAGATTCATTTGGGCATTACGACAAAGTACATAGACCGCTATCCAGCATGCATCTATGCCTAAATAGTCCACTTTCCGGTTAACATCCGTACCCCTTCCAGTATTAAGTTGCAAGCAACAGACAATTGCATTAAGTAATGTGCGTAATGTAAACAATACATTCATCCTTGAATAAAGCATTGCTGTTTTACCCCTAGTGGCAACAACACATCTACAACCTTAGAACTTGCTGTCACTATCCCAGGTTAAATAGAGGTTGAACCCAACTATCATGCATAAATACCCCTCTTGGAGTCACAAGTATTCACTTGGCCAAGGCTTCAACAAGTAACGGAGAGCATGCAAGATCACAAATGACATAGACATGATAATATAATATTCAGCTCCACATAGGTATCAATATAAGTCAGATCCCAGCAAACACAACATGTAGCATTACAATAAGATGATCTTGATCATGATAGGCAGCTCACAAGATCTAAACATGATGGCACAAGTGGAGAAGACAACCATCTAGCTACTGCTATGGACCCATAGTCCAAGGATGAACTACTCACGCATCACTCCGGAGGCGGGCATGGCGATGTAGAGCCCTCCGGTGATGATTCCCCTCTCCGGCAGGGTGCCGGGAAGAGCTTCAGAAACCCCCCGAGTTAGGGTTGACGACGGCGGCGGCAGCGAATATGTTCTGGATGAAAGGCTCGGTGTTTTAGGGTTTTCACGTCTCGGGGAATAAATAGGCGAAGGGGCGATGTCGGCGGACCCCCGAGGGGCCCAAACCACAGGCTGGCGCGGCTGGGCCCACTGCCGCGCCGCCAGGTGGTTTGGCCACCTCGTGGCTCTCCTTCGTCTCTCCTTCGGACTCCGTGTACGTGTTGGAAAAATAGGGACTTGGCCTTTTGTTTCGTGCAATTCCGAGAATATTTCCAGAAGTAACTTTCTGAAACCAAAAACAGCAGAAAACAGGGAACTGGCACTGTGGCATCTTGTTAATAGGTTAGTCCCAGAAAATGCATAAAAGTGATATGAAGTGTATATAAAACATGTAGCAAATGGTATAATATAAGCATGGAACAGCAGAAATTATGGATACGTTGGAGACGTATCAAGCCCCTATCAAGGACTACGTTTACATGCTGAGCAAATCTTCTGTCATTAAGAAGAAATGCAAGTTGGTAAGTTTTTTATAATTCAATTTTCATTATTGTACCACGTAGCCATTTTTGTACCACGTAGCAGACATCATTCGTTTGTTTTTAGATTAGACGGCTACAAAATCATATATGTTTTCCACTAGCGATAACATTGGCACTGAACTGTTGCGTTTATTTTTCAACTCTGGACTAGCATCACAATCTGGTGCTTGTATACTAGTTGGTTATCATATCAATCATTTTTTCTGTGATGGTAGTCTGCTATTTTTTTATCTGGCCAAAAAAATGTGGAACTCTAATACGGCCGATGATTAATTTTATGAGGACTGAATCTGGATGGTGTGTTTTGCATAGAATGGAACCTTTTTCATATGTGCTGCCAACGATCATGGGTATCGACCACCTGGCCGCCACCAAAATTAAGAACTAGACACAAGTTATTTGTGTGCTTCTTCTTTTTGGTTGTCATCTGGTGCACACTCGAGGCAAATGTAGCCGATGATTACAATGCGGCATAGCATATGCTCAGGGAGGCGTTTTTGTGTAGGCACCTTTGAATGATGCACATCACCAAGGGTTGTGCATACCTCTAGGTGCCTGCATAGTCGTCTCTATGTGATATGTGCTTGCTATTTTATTATGAGGCAATATTCTGTTATTCTGTCCCATTTCGTTTTCTGCATGATTTTTTGCGCTATTTTTCCCGGCCAATGAAATGTGTACAGTCACAAGCAGCGCCGTGAGAGTCTCCATTGTATCTGGCACGTTGCGCAAGCACATGTTTTCGTTAGCGCCACGTTCTTGATATGGTGGAGACATTTAATGGCAACTGTGTTTATTGTATTTGATATGTGACTATATGAGCCCATTTTCTAGTCAACTGTATTCGAATTTCATCAGATGGCCATTTGTTATGAGGAACTTTGTTTGGCAATGCACATTCATTAACATGTGCATCCGATTCATATTGTTGCCCATTTGGACAATGATTATATTCACGACCACAACATATGGCGCAAGTGACATGTTCCGGCCGCGCCATGTGTTTTCCACTCATTATGTTAAGAGATACAAGTATGTTTTGCATAATGGTCTATTATTTTGTAGACTTTTCAAAAGTTACCCCGGAGTAATTTCTTCCTCGCCAAGTATGGAGTTATCCCTTAGAAAGGTTCATGGACCATACAAATGTGGCACTATAATACGGTCGATGATTAAACTATAGGCCACGATAGTTGAAAGAAGATTGCATATAGAACCAAGTGGTCAATGTTGGGACAATGTGTGGCATTACCCCCTTCGTTCTTATATGCACTCTTTTTTCCACCTACGGCTATGATGTATGAGGCCTGAATCTGGATGGTGTGTTTGGCATAGAATGGAACTTTGTTCACTTGTGCTGCCAATGATGATGGGTATCGACCACCTGACAGCCACCAAAATTAAGATCTAGACAGAAGTCATTTTGTGTTTTGCGCTTCATTTTGTTGGTTGTCACCAGGCGCATACATGAGGTGAACGAAGCCGATGATTACAATGCGGCATAGCATATGCTCAGTGAGCCGACTTGTGTAGGCACCTTGAATTATGCACAACTTCAAGTGTTGTGCATACCTCTATGTCCCTGCACAGAGCCGTCTCTCTGTGACATGGGCTTGCTTTTTTATTATGAGGCAATCTTCTGTTCTTCTGCCCTATACCATTTTCTACCTGATTTCATGCGCTATTTTTTCCGGCCAATGAAATGTGTACAGTCACAAGCATCTCCGTGAGAGTCTCCATTGTATCTGGCATGTTGCGCAAGCACATGTTTTCGTTAGCGCCACGTTCTTGATTCGGTGGAGACATTTCATGGCAACTGTGTTTATTTTATTTTATTTCATGTGTGACTCTTCATGAGGCCCATTTTCTAGTCAACTGTATTCGAATTTCTTCTGATGGCCATTGTTATGAGGAACTTTGTTGGCAATGCACATTCATTAACATGTGCATTGTTAACGATTTTTTCCCTCTTGACAATGATTATGTGCACGGCCAGAACATATTTCCCTCTTGGTTCATTTTTACTCGATGATGTGTTTTTCCACTCATGATGTTAAGAGATACAAGTATGTTTTGCATTATGGTCAATTTTTTTTGTAGACTTTTCAGAAGTTACCCCGGAGTAATTTCTTCCTGGCCAAGTATGGACTTACCCCTTAGAAAGGTTCATGGACCATACAAATGTGGCACTCTAATACGGCCGATGATTAAACTATAGGCCACGATAGTTGAAAGAAGATTGCATATAGAACCAAGTGGTCAATGTAGGGACAATGTGTGGCATTCCCCCCTTCGTTCTTATATGCAATCTTCTTTCTACATATGTCTATGATGTATGAGGCCTGAATCAGGATGGTTTGTTTTGCATAGAATGGAACTTTTTTCATATGTGCTGCCAATGATTATGGGTATCGACCACTTGACAGCCACCAAAATTAAGAACTAGACAGAAGTCATTTGTGTTTTGTGCTTCATTTTGTTGGTTGTCATCTGGTGCATACATGAGGTGAACGAAGCCGATGATTACAATGCGGCATAGCGTATGCTCAGGGAGGCGACCCTTGTAGGCACCTTGAATTATGCACACCTCTAGGTCCCTGCACGGAGTCATCTCTCTGTGTCATGGGCTTGCTATTTTATTATGAGGCAATCTGTTTCGTCTTCCTTATTTCATTTTCTACTTGATTTCTGGCGCTATTTTTATGAGGCAATCTCTTTTATTATGACAGCGCCGTGAGAGTCTCCATTGTCTTTGGCACATTGCGCAAGCACATGTTGAATTCGCTAGCGCCATGTTCTTTGATACGGTGGAGACATTTTCATGGCAACTGTGTTTATTGTAATTGTCATGTGACTTTATGAGGCCCATTTATAGCTAAATGTATTCGAATTTCTCTTGAGATACTTTGTTTGCCAATGCACATTCACTAACATGTGCATCCCATTCATATTGTTAACCATATTTCTTTCCGCTGGTCAATGATTATGTGCACGACCACAACATATTGCCCTCTTTGTACATGTTGCGCAAGTATCATGTTCCGATGGACACAGCAAAAATGTAGGTACATGGACCATACAAATTTGGCACTCTAATATGGCCGATGATTAAACTATAGGCCATGATGGCTGAAAGAAGATTGCATATAGAACCAAGTGGTCAATGTAGGGACAATGTGTGGCATCCCCCCCTTCGTTCTTATATGCACTCTTTTTTCCACCTCTGGCTATGATGTATGAGGCCTGAATCTGGATGGTGTGTTTATGCATAGAATGGAACTGATGCATCATGCAAGCTTTCCCTTTTTTCTTTCTAATTTCCTTTTCTGTTGTGGCAGGATTTTAGCGCTGAATTCTCAGATTCTTGTCTGAGCGGATATCTGAAGGAGCCCTCTGTCATCTTGGTTTCGTCTTTCATCCATGTACAAACTTTCCTCGTTACTTTGAAGATGGGTCGCGGCTCAAAGAAGAACAAGACGATGTTAGGTAAAGGGTGGCCAGATGTCGCAACTGCTTATGCACTTGAAGCAGGAAAGAAAGTTGCCTTCTGTTTCCACCCAAATGCGTATGGCATCGTCGACATGAGGCTGATGATTCTTTGAACCAGCAATGCTTGTGATTTGTGTAATAGCAAGGGATATTGCTTTTCTGTACTAGTGAACCGGGTAGTTGTAATGAGTACAGGTTTATGTGGACTGGAACCAATGTGACATCCTAATCTATGTAAGATATTCGTCCATTCTGCGATGGTTTAATGGCATCTAAAATATAAAATCATATGCAGCGGTTGTGACAATCAACTCAACGGGTTCACAGTATGTGTTGACATCATACAATATATTCAAAATCGATTTTCAAGCTATATTCTAGTTATAGGATGTACATGCACCAGACAGTGTCAGTGGGTGCATTTGCACCTGTTAGTTCCAGGCATGGACATGCAGCACATAGCTGTACTTGAGATGGTGCAATCTACAAACCATCACCCAAAAAACGGGATTAGCGCCAGCATCTTCATGCCGACACCTTGCACGCACATTTTTTGCTGTGTCCATCACATTTTCTCTGATATTTTTTCTATATGCAGAGAAGGCAGAATCTCCATTACAGTTAAAGCAAGGAGCAATAACTGCTTGTTTTTTTTCCCTCGCACCCATCTTTATCCTTCCGCTCTCACGCTCCGTCTCACTTTCACCTCCCATATCTCTCCTCCAGGTCTGTGTTCATCGCAAGAACTCCCGCCGTCGCCCCAGATCTTTACTTTCAGAGGTCGTCACTCCTGAACACAGGCGAATCGGTTGGAAAGGTTAGAAGTATCCACCCCGTAGCAACATCGGTTCTTTCTTTGATTCGTGATTATCTTGTTGGGTTTCTCGATTCACTCGTTTTCTAACACTCATGCTGGATCTGCCCCCAATGTGAAACTGCCACACGGAAGTTAGCAATTTTTAGCTAGACCGACGGATGCGCATGACTCATTTTCCATTTGTTTAGTTCACCACTTTTTTTATTCTTAATGCTCTCATTCTTGAGGATTACATCAGATCTGCTCATTAGTATGGAGCCGTAGTATGCTTAGCGGACGCATGTGTTAGCCATATATTGGTTGAGATTTAAGTTTATTGCTTTTATTTCAAACAATCAATATTTTCTTCAAGACATATAGTAGAAAGCTCACTTGTTATTACCTCTTTTCAGTCAAGGCATTATAACTAAAATGCGTTTTACAACATTGTCTTTCACTAATTGGTCTCATTGTTGTATTGTTAGCAGTCACCATGGGTATCGAGAAGAATCCTATGATCGATGACAGTGACGATGAAGAAATGCCACCAGCACCGATTGGAAACCCTGCTCTAGCTGTAGGCGAACCAGAAGTTCCTGAAATCCAAGACCTCATCCCTGTCCCAGCTATTAACCCACCAAACATTCATCACGAACACATGGTTGTACATGTTGATGAGATTGCTGTCAACCCTCCGAACATTATACTAAGAGGTTTGGAAACAGTTTTAACCCCCACCCCCCGCATTCCTAATATGCATGCTGCAACATTATTGCCTAACCATGGGAATATGTGAATCACAGGTCCATACCATTTTGGTATCATGAACTTTGATGACCACTGCGTTTTTGGCAACAATCTTCAGCTGGCGGATGATCATTGCGAGTTCCTTTCCGATTTCGTAGAAGACAACCCAGCAGATCCTATAAAGTACTACATTTATAGGATGACTCACTCTTCAGTTGCCCAAAACAAATGCAAGATGGTGAGTCACTTCCAAATACATGTTATGTGCTGGATAGTAAACAAAGGATTTATGTCATTACATATGATTGCCGTTTACATCTTTACATTTTTTTTGAACAAGCATGCATGACTGTTCCGTTATCCTTTATCTTAAAAAATGACTATTCCGTTATGGCCAATGATTAATGTATATGTTATCGCACAACATGGTGTTGTGAGAGCTTTCGTTGTATCTTGCACATTGCGCTATCAAAATTGTAGCGCCATGTACATGATACCATGGAAGCATTTCATAGCCATGTCATCAGTGGTGCATGAGGCCATTTTTTTATGCTAACGATTGTTTTAGAACCAATCATGCACCAATTGAACCAAATGCAGACATAGTTTGTTTTTACACCGATCAGTTTGTTCTTAGGTTACCAGTTGTGGATTTTACTTTTCAATATACATGGATAACACCTCTTTTTTTATGCATTTGTGGTTTCATCATGTTTGACTATATGCGCGTTCTTAGATCATTTTGTTATTATTTGCAGCAAGGTTCAATGTTGTTACATTTTTTGTTGGTGTGTTTGCAGGAATTAAATGCTGATTTACAACATCATATCTGTATACACATCTCGCAAATCCTCTACGCATCTCTGTACAGTCTGCCGGCCATCTCGAGGTATTTGATGTTACTATGAAGTTGGGACGCGGTTGCAAGCAGAACAGGGCTATGCTAGGTGCTGGGTGGTCAGATGTTGTGAGGACATTCGATATCAATGAAGGAGACATTGTGTTGTTCTCTTTCCACCCCGACGATCAGAATGTGCTTGATCTTCTCATGATGATTATGTGATCCCTGCTACCTGGAAACATTTCGTAGGCATGCAATGTAATGTGTCATATCACTAGTATGTCAGTTTCTAGTCCAGAACAACCAATTGTAATAATATTTGAAGTTTTTAATATTTAGTATGTCCTTTTCTAGTCCAGAACACTCATTTGTAATTTTTCTTGAAGTTTTTAATATCATTGTTCCCACACAGTGATCCATCACCAGTATTCCGCTTTTTTCTCACAGCGATCCATATGTTCAATCTTTTTTACCATACTTATTTTATTTGGTGTCGTGGCTATCTGGGCTGCGTTATGCATGTTAATTCGCTCCTTTCCACACACACATATCTTAATAAACACAAGCAATGTTTTTGGTTTGACACCTCAGTTTCTAAACATTTATCTTTGTGCACTCTAAATTTGTCATTTTGATTTGGCCATATTAATCCCTGGCAATGCATCAGTTTCGCCCACCGTGAGGAAAAAACAAAATGGATATTTCTGAAGATTTTTCGTTTTTGCTTTTTGCCCCAATTTGTGCAGTACTTTTGTTTTCTGTTTTTGCCCCTAAGTTGGGTAAATTTTCAGAGTGCCAAAAGCAATTTTGGCAAAAAACAAGAGCTCACAAAACACAAAACATATAGTTCAAGTAAAAACATGTCATTTTTGTGTGTGTGTGTGTGCCACTTCCAACGGTATAGCTGCAACGGTAGGCAATCCAGAAGCCAACGGTCATCATTCGTTCGTGAGCCAACGGTCACCACCACACACATGCCAACGGTCATCATTCGTGTGTGGCCTCGCCGTATCACCTACAACATCTACAACGATCATTTCCTATTTAACACCAACCACGGCGACAAGCATCTACACGATCCACACACGACTATCCACTCTCACTCTCCTTCTTGCACTCCATTGATGTCTACGCACGCTTCTATTCTTGTAGACAGTGTTGGGCCTCCAAGAGCAGAGGTTTGTAGAACAGCAGCAAGTTTCCCTTAAGTGAATCACCCAAGGTTTATCGAACACCGGGAGGTAGAGGTCAAAGATATCCCTCTCAAGCAACCGTGCAATTAAGATACAAGAAGTCTCTTGTGTCCCCAACACACCTAATACACTTGTCAGATGTATAGGTGCACTAGTTCGGCGAAGAGATAGTGAAATACAAGTAATATGGATGATTATAAGTAGTAATTGCAATCTGAAATAAAAAAGGCAGCAAGCAAACATGTAGCAGAACTGGTTGTAAACGGTGTTTCAATGCTTAGAAATAAGGCCTAGAGATCATACTTTCACTAGTGGACACTCTTAACAATGACATCATAATTGAATACATAAATATATTCTCTTCACTATGCTACTCTGAATCACACTCCGGTTGGATAACGAACACCAATTCAGTGCGTAGGTGTAACACCCCGGCCACCCCCGGGCCGGGCCTGTCACCCCTGGCAGCTCTCTAGGATCTCTAGACTGGCCCCACAGATCAACACTGGTCTTTTCTGCGCACTTTGTCCTCACTCGTGCGCACCCGGGAACCAGTTCCCGGTCGGTCACCCATCCTTGGATTACTCCGGGCCAAGCACGCTTAACCTCGGAGTTCTTTTCAGATGAGCTTCCGAAAAAGAAGTTGCAACTTGTTGACATGAGTATCCTATCAATCCTATTGAGCCCTGAGCCAGGATCTCACATCCTTCCCCCCTTAGAAGACCGACGCCCTCGTCGGTCAACCTCCAGTCCAGGAACTTCCCCTCTTGGTACACGTCTGTGCGCCCAGTGCCGGCACATGCTCCACATGTCCGCGCCCCTGACCCGCACATGCCCGTGTTGCCGCGAAGGTCGGCTCTGATACCAAATTGTAACACCCCGGCCACCCCCGGGCCGGGCCTGTCACCCCTGGCAGCTCTCTAGGATCTCTAGACTGGCCCCACAGATCAACACTGGTCTTTTCTGCGCACTTTGTCCTCACTCGTGCGCACCCGGGAACCAGTTCCCGTCGGTCACCCATCCTTGGATTACTCCGGGCCAAGCACGCTTAACCTCGGAGTTCTTTCCAGATGAGCTTCCGGAAAAGAAGTTGCAACTTGTTGACATGAGTATCCTATCAATCCTATTGAGCCCTGAGCCAGGATCTCACAGTAGGGCTACAAAAACACACCCCAAAATCTGAGTAAACAAACACCACAATTTCATGGAGACATCCAACTCAAATTATAACTCATGATAAGTATTTATGCAAACTTTAGCCTAAGAGCCACACACGGTGCGCACACTGTCATCTTTACACCGTGGGACAAGGTGACTCCGGAGATCACATTAATAAAATCACTTGAGTAGCATAATAGATGAAGAGTAACATCTACTTATTAAACTAGATTACAAAGCTCATGATCACATAAAGATCACACCATGGGAGAGAGAGATAAACCACATAGCTACCGTTAGAGCCCTCAGCCTCGGGGAGAACTACTCCCTCCTCATCATTGGAGGCAGCAACGGCGATAAAGATGGCGTTGGAGTCGATGGAGATGGCTTCGGGGGCAATTCCCCGTCCCGGCAAGGTACCGGGATAGAGAGTTATGTCCCCCGAAACTTGTTCTGGATGGCGGCGGCGCTGCGGAACTCTTCGTGGAATATGACTGATTATTTTAGGGTTTTCGCGTCGGGGGCAATATATAGGCGAAAGGACGATGGTCGGTGGAGACCCGAGGCCTCCTCACCACGTGGCGGCGCGGCAGCATGTGGGACCGCGCCACCAGGTGGTGAGGGCGGCCCACGGCCCTCCGTCGTCTCTCCTTCGGACTCCGTGTACGTGTCAGAAAAATAGGAATTTGGCTTTTTGTTTCGTCCAACTAGCAAAGTGGCCCGCGCACATGCGCGGGAACAACTTGATGGTAGTTTATAAATTCTTATATGGTCCATAAATGAGGACAGTTCTCTACAACATGATAAAAAACGTGTTGAGAGTCTGTAGAAATTTCTTATATGATTCATGTAAGCATTTATCGAGAACTTAATAAACGTTGGCATATAGCTGAATCCTTGGAGAGAATGTGAATTTCTAATAATTATGTATTCAAGTTTTAAATAATTGTATATGAAGATAGTAAATATACATTTTTTTCCTGGTTAGAGCACATTGGTGTTTTGTAGAATTAGTAGAAACAAACATGGATCGAGGTAGATTTTTTTTATCAAACCTATCTTGACACATATTGGAACCTCATATTTAGATTGTCTAAATATGAAAATATTTCAAGGCTAGACACCATACCTTTTGTAAGTAAAAGAGCGAATGCTTACCTACAGTCATACAACATGCAAATAGTAGGATATTTAACATGTGTTTCAGATTAAACCAACAATAGACAGGAAGACCATGTGCATAATATGGTGATCAGTACAAAATGAGGGACCATGAGACTAGCCACAATGGGAGTATCATAGGTGGTATCATGCATGCCATGTTGGCAAAAAGCTGACGTGTCACTGCAATTAATGAAGAGATAGTTCATAGTGGTATCATAGGTAGATACCGTAACATAACGGTTTCCAATGCAGTATGAGTCTATAAGACAATAAATGCAGTACTATATTATACCACAAATATGTTACTACCCATTGTGGAGTTAGTAACATAGACTAATATCATATGCATAATACTAGTATATGATACTCCCCATTGTGACTAGTCTGACGCGCAAAAGGTTATTTTTATATCAGGTAAAAGTAATTCCATCAGTAGCATGGAGAAAATGTTTGGAAATCCTGTTACAACATGAAAGCAAACATCATATGAGTAGAACTGGCGATGAACAAAACATACGTGCATGCCAAGCAAACAGCCGCTAGTCATCAATCTCTATTCCATAATAAATTTACCAATCAATAGTCATTAAGCATTGAACTTGTAGAAGCCTAGAGTAGAGACGAAGGTATATATGGCACCCTTATTCTGATTGGTACAAAAATCATCTGAGCAGCTATTAGGAGATTCATATGAGTGAGAGAAGTAAATTAGTCTGGCATATTTCTGATGTAGAACAAATAAAAAAGTCATTGGTCTATATTATCTTACATAGGCCTTAATATTTGAAATGAGTATCTCCAAAGTTATTCAGTAACTATGACCTGATTAATTCTTCACCATATGTATATTGATTCTCACCTTTGTGAGGGTTAGAGGGTTACTCTTGTTTTCTTTTCCTCCACAAATCACTGATAGTCTCATGAGAAATAAGTACATGACCAAAGAAAATCATACAAAAATATAGAAAGCTATATGGGGGAAATGATTGTATCTACCATTAGTGCGAAAACAGTTGGATGAAAGTATCTTTCTCTCGCTGTCAATAAGGAAAAAAGGCATCTTCTATGCCTATTAAGGATATCATCTACAAAATTCGATGAGAAAGCAATTATTTTCAATCAGCTAGATAATATTAAGTCGTTCAGAAGAGCATCAACGAATTGCAACTAATAGATGTGATCAATTATCAAAACCAATACAATATCAAAATTATGTTAGTGAGATAAAGCAAACGTTTGGAAAGCCCGTCAGAACATCAAAGGAAAGTTCATATAAACAGAACCGGTGAAGAAAACACAAACGTTGCTTACCATGAAGAGAAGAACAGCTTGTCATCAATTTGTATACCGTAGTAGTATTTGCCAATCAATAATCATTCGCTTTGAACTTTTAGAAACCTAATAAGTGAAAACAATTACATGGAACCCTTAGTCTGATTACTATATAAGGGGCTAACAGGAGATTCATGTTGAGACAGAAGTCACCAATCTGGCATACAACTTTTCCTGATGCAGAGCAAATGGAAATGGCCCTGTTTCTATTATCTTGCATGGTGTGCACAATATAATCTGGGTAATCCTTCACCACAAGGATATTGGTCCTCACCTTTTGTGATGGTTAGATGACCATTCTAACTTTTCTTTCCTCCAAAGGTTAATGATAATTTTTTGATTTATTGAGAAAAATTGATCTTTGTAAATAATTCATCTAGTACCTACCCAAAGAAAATCATATAACTATTTGTAAAATAGGAGCTACATGGCAAATTAATGGATTGTATATATCCTTACCACAAAGATTGTTGGGATGAAGCAATAGATCCCTCGCTTTAATTGAGGGAAAACATCATCTTTTATGCCTAATCACTCTATGAGAAAAAAGTATTATCTGATACACTATTAATTTCTTCAGCTAACTGATCAGATCATTTACTCACATTTCACCAAAAAAGTTTCAAAACAATAACTTATAAGACGAATAAATTTGAACTGTCAAACCTTCCCAATCTTTTTTTTTCAGTAGCCCTATTTTGTTTTGTGTCTCAGCTCCCGATCTCATGTGCTCCAGCAGCCAATGGTTTAAATCTGCTAGGTTCTGAATCATCAATTTTGTCCGATTATCTCCAGTCTCCGCTGCCGATTTCCTCTGATGTATTGACGTTTCCTTTCCTCCCTACGTATGTGCGTATATCTCTTTTCTCTTGATTGGTTCTACCCCCAGCGGCAGAGAGGTAGGCTTCTAGACCACGGTCCTATGTTGAGATCGGGAAGACATGCGAAGACGAAAGAATATGTCAGTGGATTACAAACATAGCGAGTTAGGAAAAATCTTAATCTACCTTAGTCATGGACAACCCTAAGCGGCATTGTTTTCTTTGCTTTCCAATTCCAATCGGCCCAAATGTCAGACTACCTATGAATTGCCATTAAAAATAAGGAAACATGGATGAATTAATTGAATACTTACACTTGATGTGCATGTGGCATGTGCACGCACTTGCGTTGGAGATCGGCCAGCCGGGAAGAGAGATGAATGCGTCTGCGCCGGCGCTCGCGCAGTGCGTGACGACGGGGCCATAGATTAGTACGTGCATGATGAGTTCCACAACCATGTTAAAAAAAACTTGTAAGCTGATGCGATCGTAGCTGCCGGACGACTGATCAAAGGGGATCAGGCCATGCACACCACGCGGGGCATGCATCGGACACTGCTGGTTGCTAGCTTCTCTGTTCATAGTAGACGATGATCAGGAGATCAGCGACATCCACCGCCGTCTCGTAGATCAAGATCGATCTAGTGCTCCGCAGCGGTGCATCGCCATCTTGTAGATCGATATTTTTCTCCGCAGAGCTGCAGAAAACTATTTTCTCTATTCACGGGAAGAACAAACGAAAAGGTATTTTACATAATGGCAGAGGTGGGTAATTTACTTGTACTCTAAGAGATCAATTGGCTGTGATTTACTGCGGTAAAAATAAACGGCCAGATGTTTCTGTTTTTTGTGGGATTTTCTAGGTAATTCTCTAATTTCTGGTTAGCCCATCATCTACTTTTAATATATAATAGATTCCGAGAATATTTTCAGAACAACTTTTCTGAAACCAAAAACAGCAGAAAATAGGAACTGGCACTGTGGCATCTTGTTAATAGGTTAGTCGCAGAAAATGCATAAATATGATATAAAGTGTATATAAACATGTAGCAATTGGCATAATATAAGCGTGGAACATCAGAAATTAAGGATACGTTGGAGACGTATCACCCATCAATACAACCTTTTCTCTTAGCCGTTTCTTCCATGGAGGCTCTGCACGTCGTCGACCTAGACGCGGAGGCCATCATGCTAGAAGTCGACGTTCCAGTCCTCGCCGCCCCCTCTGGAGTTCATCGGGCCTGCTGCGCACTAAGCTGGCAACACGCTCCAGTTCTTCGTGTTCGGAGGAACCGTATGCGCCATGGACGCGGCGACCAAAGTACTTAGGCACCTGTACATTGGGGAGTCCAACGTCTACAACATCAGGTCCGACGTCGATAGCAGTGGCGTCTATGCCATGATGCTACATGCAGGAGAAGCAGCCATCCATCACGGCGCCCTGTACTGGGTGGGAGACACTCTCGTTTGCTGCATCAAGGTCAACCGGTGGCTTGTCTACGACCCGACAACAGAAGGCGTCGTCCCCACTATCCGTGCCGTCCATCGTATCAACTAGTTTTGTTTCCATGTTTTCCATTGATGTGTCTACTTTGCGTAACAACAAATAATTTTCCCTTGGGCAAAAATGTTTGAATCCTAAAAAATATCATCCTTAAAGTGTCCTCCCATTGTCTGTGCCCTGGCTTAAAATGTGACTAGTTGGGTCGCGGATTGCCCACGGACGGTCAAACGCTCCGTTGCTGTCTGGTCAACCCCTTTGTCCGTCACTTGGCATGACTGGTTGGGTCAGCCAGGGGCTGCTTGGTTGGAATCGCATTGAATGGGGCCGGGTCTTTAGTTTAATATCACCGATTGGGCCCACGTGGTCTTTCTTCCCTGGCTCACTGCTGCCGCCCATAGAATCCCCCGAGAAAACCCTAGGAACCCCCATCGCCATCGCCATTGCCGTCTCCTGTTGGATTGAAGCTTTAGAGCAGGGTGATTGAAGGCTCAAAGGAGCTCCATCGACATTTCCGTCGACCGTCTCCCGTCACCCGTCGAGTGAAGGAGGGACAAGCAAGGAGCTCCATCACCATCGACATTGTATGGCCGCCGTATTAGGTCGCCGACGGTTCCAGCTCCAATCTATCAATCCCATTTTGATGGTCAGTGCCATCTTCTCTACATGTTTGATTTTACCTGTTTGAGTTCCCGAACGGTGCCTTGTATGTGAGTAGATTTGATTATCTATTTTGGCTTGCGGAACGGAGAAAACCCCTGGTTCCACCTGTTCATCTGGTTCTAAATCTCATTTGTTAAAATAGGATTCCGATGGATCAGATAGCGATGTCGTCGATCTTTGTCCTATGTGCCGTCACGAAGCAACTTTCTGTCGCACACTCACTCGTCATTCCAATCCTATCAAAGTCCCCATTGAACACGGTTACGAGGAGGAAGTTGTACGTATTGCCTTTTTCAAATTCGAGGGAATGTCATTTGTTTTTCCTTCAATTAGTGTCTGTTATAGTTTCTCCGGTTTTGCATTACATGTAGATTCTGCCATGCCCTTTACGATTTCGTCTAGAGAGCTGGGCAATTGGCCCTCGTAAGAACTGGATGGAGGCTAAGTGCCCGAAGGGAGACACATACTACTTCTATCTGGAAAGCTGGGAAATCGAAATTGAAACGAAGGGGGCAGCCCTGTGTAAGCGGCTAACTGATAGTAGGAAGACGCATATTCATACCTCGATATGTGGAACGCAGTGGAGAGCACTGTGTGTAGCCTACGACATTGAAATCGACGATGTTGTCATCTTCACTTGGGATGAAGATCAACATGTGTTCAATGTTGTAGTGACTAACGAACACAATGCTACAAAACCTTTTGTTTAGTACACATTATGCTGGTTTATGTTATTTTCTTACACATTAAGTTGTTTATCATTTTTCTGGCTGTCTTCGTCTCTTTGATCAGAGTTTAAACAGATACATAACGTCTGCAAGCCAACCCTTCTGAAGACAATATTTCACAAACCGAGAGATGTCACGTATTCAGAAATGAATGCGATATCTTCTGCTTTATTCAGAAATGAATTTGACGAGTTCTTTGAGATCCCTCAGTTCTACGTGCGCAGGATTGAGGATGATAGTTTAGATATCGAATCTTTGGTATCATTCAAACGTTTCTTATTCATTTACATTTCCTGAACTCTTTTGTCTTTTTGTACTATCCTGATACGATGTTCATGTTATTTTGATAGCATCTCAAGATTGAGGCAGTAGATGGTTACGATGTTACTCCATCGAGAGATCGAAGATTACGTCAAGTTCACGGGATTGTCATCTCTTGGCAAGAGACGATGTCGAGGTCTTTGGAACATATCGAGTGGTCGAACATTACATTGAGTTCACGGGGACCTGTGATATATTCTAGGAGCAAGCGCAGATTGGTTTTGGTGATCTATTCGTTATTGAAAGGGCATGGCATCCCCATGAGTGGTTTTGGTAACTAATGACAATCCCTATGGACTAATGGTTGCATTGAGTTATACTTGTAGTGTTTGTCCATAGACCATGCTTGAACTCCATATGTTGGATTCAAGGTTGATGCCTTGAATATATTGATATAATGAAGTATTTGGCATCAAGATCATCGAGGTGTATGGATATATACTTGATATGATCAAGAAGAAGAGTATGTGATGACCAAGTTGTTATTCGAGGAGTTATCCGATGTTTGGTCATATGTGAGTTGAGCATATTGCAAGTATGTCTTGAAGAAAAGGATTAGTGATCATTCATGGTTTTCTTCAAGACATCGTCTATTGAAAAGAGAAGAAAAGATACAAGGTTGATCAAGATATTGATCAACTCACAAAGCTAAAAGATGTACCAAGTGGGATCATGTATCTCTTGGTATGGTAAGCAATTGTCCATATAGCTTTGTGAACTAACCCATGATATGTGTGTGGCATTTATATGTACGGTTAGGTATCTTTCTATGGGCTAGCATCAAATGAAGATTTCATATAGCCCATGAAGGATGACTTCAAGTGGTGATCGTCATCAAGCTTGAGTTGTGCAAGTTCAAGAGAAGTATCTGGAAGATATTATATGTTTGAAGCTTGCCACCCATTTGGAGATAATGGTCAAGTGAAGATGTGCCGATGAGAGGCTCTCCCATAGTGGAGTATGGGGGAAAATATGTGGATCTTCACCAAGCGAAGCGCAATCAAGAAAGGTGGTCCACTTGAGAAGATCAAGATCGGCATCATCTAGTCAAGTGGAATGCGCAAGGCAAAGGTATGATCTTGATAGGGTTTCTATTTTACCGGTCTCATGTTGTTAGTCGGGAGGCCGGGTTATATGATAGATACCATACTATCAAGAGGGGCTCTCGACTAAAGCTAGCGTATAAGTTGGAGAGAGCTCAAACCTTTGTATACTTGGCATCATCATCTTTCTTGGTTCTTATTTGGTTTTTCTTCTAGTTGGGTTTTGGTACTTGTTGTGATCCTCATGACAAGCCCAAGTTCTTCGAAAATGGTTTTTGTTTGGAAAATTTGTTTGTTCTCGGCGTTGGAAATATTACCGGCCCACCTTCGAATTAGGGTCCACACCTCCCATGTGTGGTATCCCCTCTATATTTGTGACCCTTAATATTTCCAACGTCGTTATCTTTGTGGGTTAGCACTCGTCGTTATCTTTCCAACGAAATTGGTTTCACCTGTTTTGGAGTTCGAACGAGAAAGTTATCGCATTTCAGGCTGTGCTGTTTGTTGCTGCTTTTCAGGCCGGAGTCTCCGGCCTACAGGTCCGGAGTCTCCGGACCCAAGGATTTTCGTCAAAGTCTGTTTTTCTTGTTCTACCCCTGGTGGGGTCCGAAGTTTCCGGCCCAAGGGACCGGAGTATCCGCCCCAGACCGGAGTTTCCGGCCCCAGGGGACCGGAGTTTCTGCCATGCTGCTCCTCGTCTGAAAGTGGTTCATCCCCTGGTGGGGGCTGGAGTTTCCGGCCCCAGAAGGCTGGAGTTTCCGCCCCAGATCGGAGTTTCCAGTCACTAGGGCCGGACACTCCGGTGTGAAACTGGCTGCAACGGCTCTTTTTCTAAGAGGGGTATAAGTACCCCTCCACCTACCTCCAGCCAGCCAGCTCTGCCCATCACGTTTTGCTTTCTCTCTTCTTCATTGTTGCAAGCTCATTTCCTTGATATCTCCCAATCCCTCCACCCAAACTCTTTGATCTTTGGAGGATTGAAGGAGAAGATCTAGATCTATTGTTCCACCAATCCATCTCTCCTCTAAGTGAGGGGAAGCCTTTGGATCTAGATCTTGGAATTCCATTTGTTGAGTTCTTCCTTGTGCTTCCTCTCTTCTCCCCCCACAAGCATTAGTTGCTTTTGGTGGGATTTGAGAGTGAAGGATTTTGAGCACTTCTTGTGTTCTTGCCCATTGCATCGGTTGCATCGGTTTGTGTTCTCCACGGTGATACGTGGAAATCGAAGTTGAGAAGCTTGTTACTCTTGGGTACTTGGGGTGCCCTAGAGCTTGTCCTCTTGGGTACTTGGAGTGCCCTAGACGGTCCTAGTTGATCTCGGAGTTTTGGTGGCTCGCGGGATTGTTGGGAGCCTCCAATTAAGTTGTGGAGACGCGCCCAACCTTGTGATTCTTGTGGCTTTGGGAGCCACGGGAATTCGGTGAGAGCCGCCAATTAAGTTGTGGAGTGTGCCTCATCCTTGTACGGGTTCGGTGATCACCCTTAAGTGTCCCATAGTGGTTCGTGGCACTCCGCATTGGTGGAGGCACGAAGGAGATTACGGTGTGCCATTTGACGGCTATTTGGGGATCACTTTGTGACTCCGCACCGCTCCAACGGAGACGTAGCTTCCATTGGGAAGTGAACTTCGGGATAAATCATCGTCTCCAAGTGCCTCGGTATTTCTATACTCGAGCTTCTTACTTATGCTATTTATCTTGTGATAGCCATCGAGCTTGAAGTAATATATCTTGCTGTCACATATTTGCATATATTGTTTAGCATAAGTTGTTGGTGCACATAGGTAAACCTAGCTTATTTAGGTTTCGTGCTTGATAAATTAAACACTAGTTTTATTCCACATTTATTCAAGCCTAATTTTAAATCGCCTATTCACCCCCCCCCCCCCTCTAGACGACATCCTTGTCCTTTCAGTTATCAAGGTGATCGTTGAGGAGGAGTACATCGAGCTGAATTTTGAGAAGTTCAGCGAAGACGTCGAGGGGGCCGACGAAGCCATCAACTAGTGGGTTGACGAGATCATGTCAGGCTTTGAAGACTCCAGCGATACCGGCGAAGAGAGTGAATAATATTACTATGAGCTTTTTTTTGGTCGGATGTATTTTGGTCGAACACCTGCTGGTCGCGCTCTGCGCATGAACTTGCGCGTTCTAGGCGCGATCTGAGCACGAAGTGCCGCGTTCTGGGCGCGCTTTGTGCGTCACCCTAGTAAAAACTTTTAATGTTTTTTTTTATTATGATGGATAAGCTTGCCTCTGGTCATTTCGTTGCTAACTCTTATGTTGCAAGTCCAAAAACACTTCTTTTTACTCTTGAGTCCACACGCCATAGTTTGAGAAACACAATTGATACATGAATTTCCCCGCCTGGATGTATGTACACCTTTTGTATCAACCTGAATCGCTAGTATATGACATATGACGATTATGTGAGCAGGATATATATATTATTTTTTCACTTTTGTTGAATATGTGAAGCTTACTTCAAATATCTGTCAAGCCTAACTTTGACCAACATTTAAACGTTATTGTTGCCACAAATATCCCAATCAACTCACACAAAAAAACACCATTAAAAAAATCAATAATATGAATATTTCACTATCGAATTGTAACAAATAGACAACAAACAATGGCTCGCGCTAACTAGTTTTGTTGATGCTACAAAGTTCCAGTAAATCATTATTTATGTAACAAACAATAGCTCGCGCTAATGATGAAACGAACATATGTACAAATCCAACAAACAGTTTATTCAAATCAAAAGGATAATTTCAAATTCAAATAATTTATGCGCTGAATTCCATATAGTATCATGCAGCCACAAACTATTAAATATTTGGATTCTGAAATACAGAAATTATAAATTTACAGAATTATGTAAATATACAAAATCCATCCATTTTTCAGCTCTCTTTGACATCTGGGCGTGGTCTCCTTTTGTGAGACCAGCAACACCACCTAGGTGGAAATCAGCATTCATTCACACATGAATTTATGAAAGCAGTTGGGGCGACCACAGCTCCAACCCCCACTCCCTCAGTAACTCTCTTCTCCTTTTAGATTCTAAACGGTGGAAGGTGCACCCATCATCCCCACCACCACGCTCCACTCCCCTCCCAAATCCCACCTCTCTTCACCTCCCAAATCCCACATCTCCAACACCAGCGAATATGTTGAAATGGCGTGGGAGGACTTTATGCTAGTCGTCGACGAACCCATCCTCTCCGCCCATCCAGTCGAGTTCATCGGTCCGCCTGCCCACCCTGACGGCAACACCCTACAGTTCTTCGTTTTCGGAGGATCAATGTCTGCTCGGGTCCGGCGCTGACGGAAGCGGAGTCTTCACCATGATGCTCACCGAAGGTGAGGCACACAGGCTCCACGGCGACGTCTACTGGGTTGGGGACACCCTCGTCTGCTGCATCAAAGTCAACCTAGCTATCCTCCATGACTACTGTACTCCAAGTGTCTTCCCTTCTGTCAGGGCTCTCCACCGCTAAACCCTAGTTACTTTTTAGATTTATGTAATTACCGCTCCCCCCCCCCCCCCCCCCCCCCGCCCGCATCGCAACATTATGTACCCCACTCGTGTAACGGATGTATAACTATGATCGAGTAATTGTCCTTTTATTTAGTTTTTTCGTTATGTTTGGTTTTTTCTTTGTCCTTCATAATTACTTACAATTTTATTTACTACATGTATGCACTTTTGCGACATATTTATTTACTCTTTGTTGTCATTGTAAGGTTTGTTATATTTCTACCAGCACAACACATTTGACCATTCAATTTACTGAATGGCACTTTTTTCTTCTTTCTTGACAGTTTCGTTGCAAATACTTCTGAATTAGCATCCACATTTAAATAAATTTGGAGCATCTGGATTTTTAAGGGAAACTCAAAACTTTGTACGTTGTGCGGGTGTAAAACATTCCGCGTGTAAACAATTCTTGGCTTCAAGTACATATTGAGAAAACTACACGTTATCAATTCCAGGGGCATAATGTGAGAGCACAATAGTGCAAAACACAGTAGACCATACTTTTTTATTACAGA
Organism: Poa pratensis; assembly: GCA_947311845.1. Classification (NCBI taxonomy): domain Eukaryota; kingdom Viridiplantae; phylum Streptophyta; class Magnoliopsida; order Poales; family Poaceae; genus Poa; species Poa pratensis. The sequence continues at coordinate 15,676,749 of CAMZMU010000074.1, forward strand.
TCAATCCGCAGGTGTACAGTTTTTTTATGCAATTTAATTTTATGTTTTTCTATTTTTCTTTGCAAATGTCTTTTCCGTAGTTTAAACACACAAAGCAAGTTGTTTCTTCTAGTATGAATACTCACTTTTTCGCAATATTAAAAGTCATTCATTTGAAAAAAGGTTAATCAAATATATTGTGTGTACTCGAACCCAGGTAGGATTGATGAAGCACACACCAGGTACGTGTCACCGCACCTACACGCGTGTCTTTGCACTCGTTCACACGCATAAAAGTAGATCGTGTGTGTCAGTGAACAAACTTACCACCCTAGGATTAGAATTGAATGCAACACTTCGTTCTTATCACCGGAAGGAACCCACACAGATGAGCCACCGCTTCTGCTCCTCCTGGCCTGTTTAGTTTCCAGATTTGGGCGAGCAAACCCTAGATCTTCTTGTCTCACCTTCCCCTTCTCCACTCGTAGTTTCCAGATTTGGGCAAGCAAACACTAGTCCAGAAGCTTCCATGGCGAACGAGCACCTCGAGATCCTGGGCGTGGAAGAGCCGCTGCTCGCCGGCCACCCGGTCGACTTCGTCGGCCCTGCCGCATGGTCATGGGGCCACATGGTCCAGTTCTTCGTCTTTGGTGGGACCTTGTCAACTTGGCACGCCGCCTACACCATGCTGACCGAGTACTTCGACGACGACAACACCAAGTACAAGATGCGTCGTGGCGCCGACAAGACGGGCGTCTACGCCATCCTCGATGACTCGATAGCTCACATTCTCCACGGAGATGTTTACTGGGTGGGAGACACCCTTGTGTGTTGCATCCAAGTCAATCCATGGCTTGTGCACGACAAAGGTGTCCCGCACGTCCACCCCGTCGTGCGCGTCCTCCCATGGTTCTAGGCGTCATTCAGTGGCTTGCCAGAAGTCTTCACCGCCGTCGACCACCGATGCCCGCCGCCGCCTTCGTGCTACCTTATATCTCGTAGATCTCCACCTATATTTGTCTAATCGCCAATATATGAATGTTTCTATGTTCTAGTAGTATTGAATCCCAGCATTTTTCGTTGATTCTTTTTCTCTTAGCAAAGAGATGATTATTGTGTTATGAAAAGCGAAGAGGAAACATCACGAACGAAGAAACTGGTCGCACACTGAGGAAAATAACAGCACCACGAAAAAAATGAACAAAATACACCAATCTACCCGAAACAGCGTGGTGAAATATCGAAAAAAAAGTCACCCTAATGTCAAAACGTCACCGCCCAAAACGACGCGAAAATAATCAGCAACATGACAGCACGAACACCCATTTTACCCCCACAGCGTGGTTAAAATTTAAAAAAAAAGGCAGCCCACAGTCAAAACGTAACATCAAATTTAATGACCGAGGCCACCAACCTGTACCGACACGTCCTAGTGACGCGCACCCCACCCTATTAAATGCGTATTCCTGCTCGTATACCCTCGTATAAACACCGCCGCTATTTCCATCTTTATTAATGCTACCTTCCCCACGGATCGCGAAGTCGCCACAACCGTCCAGATTCGCTCCTCGCGTGTCTCCGTGAGCCAAAAGTCCGCGTCCTTACGGCAAGTAACTAGTAAGTACTGCTAAAAGCGTGGGGGCAAACCGGGCCGTGCACCAAGGCAAGGCTGTTTGATTTGGGTCAGAAAAAGGAACTGACAAATGCGACTCTTGTTTAGAAAGTTCACCATAAATATCCTGAATTTGCAAGAAGTGCTTTTGGCTCCCGGCCACAACGCTCTATCCGCTTACAAAATTTTGAAAATCATAATTTTAGGTATCATTTTTTTTGAAAAAAAAAACTCAAGTTAGCCAATGTTGTATCCCACAACCGTGCAAACTATCAAATTTAAATGTATTATATTATGGGCTACACATGACAAAGTTAGATACTAATATTTAGGTATTTGAAAAACTGTAGTCTGCCGCAACATGAAAACTGTCAAACAATCCACATCAGAGAAAGGCTCCACAACAACACTCGTTTTGATAACAACGGCATCCTCTAGTGCAGCAGAGAAAATAAGCAAGAAGTTTGTCGCGACATACCTACGCTCTGCAAGAGTGTGTGTCTTAGTATTAGCCGCTTCCGTCTGCCGTGATAGAGAAAACATGCAAACAATCTGTCGCGGCAGGGAAAGGACCCATAACATCTCGACTCGGTAGGATCACCTTCCGGCTAGGTCACCGAAAGAGACCTGCCTGCACACACATACATACATCAATGGATCCATTGAAACCTCAACACACATACAAAAAAGACCAACTAGTTTTACTCGCCTGTTGACTAGTGTCAACACTTTCATTGTCGGAATCAATCGAGGTCGCCACCACCAGAGGTCCCCTAGCCAACGCCACCCTCTAAGTCTAAGTAGACAAGATATGATCTGGTAGACTCCCTTCAACAAGAGAACTAAGATATGACTAAGTAGAGTCCAAAAAAAATCGACGTGCCAAACTCATCAACCCTTTTCAACATGAGTGAAAATACAACACGATGCACCATAGATTTAGTTGGATTGTTATTACTAGAAATCCATAGCACCCTTGCATAAGCTAAAGGGCCATTGCCCATCCCAGGTGGCTCCTAGTAGGGCACAACTATAGCATCATCAGACCATATTTTTCGTGCTCTGGTCACCATCAGGATCCGGCCCATTCCCATAATCAAAATTTCTACAAGTATGATTTATGCCAACGTCTTCTACTTGCTCCACAACCGACACCTCCACCTCAGAAGACAAGTTATAATCCATCCTTGATGAACATAGAACTGCAGGATTTTTTATGATCAATACAACCTTTTAGTGTGACACCCCAGCCTAGAGCGCCAAGCAAAAAAAATGTGCGGGTCCCAGTGCGTCGACGTGGCGTGTCAACATGTGGCATGTTCCTGACCAAGGCACACACTAGTAGAAAAGGGGGATTTGGTGCGCCCCCCTTTAGTACCCGTTGATCTAAAACCGGCACTAAAGGGGGCATTAGCACCGGCTGGGTTCGCGTGCCAGCCGGGGCCACCCTTTAGTACCGATTTGTATTAGCAACCGGTACTAAAGGCTATCCTTTAGTACCGGTTGCTAATACCAACCGGTACTAAATGGTTGGAGGCCCCGCGGCACATGCGGCCGTGGTTGGTGGCCCCACGCGGAGACCTTTAGTACCGGTTGTTATTACCAACCGGTACTAAAGAGTGGCATTTAGTACCGGTTGGTAATAACAACCGGTACTAAAGGTCTCGGCTACTATAACTCTTCTTCCACCCCGAGCCAGCTCCATTTGAGCTCGAACTCAACTCCATTTTTCCTCTCTCTTTGCTCTCCCAAGCTCAAATTCACCCCTTTTTTCTCCAACAACTTCCAAGATTGGTGGCACCTACATATATAAGGGTTAGCAACTTCATCTTCTCTTCCGGCATTTCAAGTTTAGCTCATTTTCGTGCAAGTTTAGCAAGTTTGATTTTGGTGGTGCTTGCAAGGTGTTTGATGAAATGCTAAGTTAGGGATTTCATTTGTTTTATATGCATTTTGAGCTCAAATTAAAGTATAATTTGTGGTTTTATATAGTGTCCCCTTCCTCACCGCCGTCGATCGCCCGCGCCGCTCCGTCACCGACACCACCTCGGTGAGCCTCTTTTTTATCTTTTATTTTAAAAATGTTAGTTATATGATTTAAATGCATAATTATTTCTTGTATAATTTTCTTATTTTTTTTATATGTATAGTGTCATGGTTTTGATATCCGTCCCCGTCGGCCCTCGTCCGGTCTATGATTCGGATGTGGTATATTTTTTAACTATTTATTTTGTTTCGTGTTTATAACAATCATGCCGACCAACTTGACGTAGATATATTTTTATTTAGGAGGTAGTTGAACCGGAAATTCCAGCCGACCCTATTGTCGAGTATTTTAAAAAAGAAAACGACGATTTGAAAGCAAAATTGAAGATAAGTGAAGATCTTCGTCTCCAATGCCTAGAAGAGAAGATGGTATTGGACTTGAAGATTGCCGACATCGTTGATGCTCACGGGGTCGAGCTTGCCGACGTCGTCGCTGCTACGAGAGGAAGATGGATGCAATGCGCGTCAAGCTTAAAAAGATTAGAAAATATGTCATTAGTCAAGAGGCTTGGTATCATTATGCTGTTGGTTCAATAGTTACCTTGGTTGCGATTCTGATCGCATTTGTTGTTGGATTTAAATTCTTTAGATAGTTGTATGTTAGTTTCGATTGATGTATGTTTCGTGAGAACTATGTATTACATTTGGGCACTACTCTACTTTGGTTTTAATGTGATGAACTTGTATTAATTAATTTGGTCACGTATCTCTATTCATTATTTAGCTGGTGTAATGGTTTTTGATGTATTTATGTAATGCAGATGAGCCGAGAATGGATGTACGGTGATCGACGCTGTCCCGAGTTCATTGATGGCATGCATCGTTTTCTCGATGTGGTTAAGTTAAACAAGCTGAAGAATGGTTTTATGATTTGTCCATGTGATGAATGTCGGAATACGAGGAATTACCCGAGCGTAAGAACCATACACTCCCACTTGTTGCGACAAGGCTTCATGCCCAATTATTTTTGTTGGACCAAGCATGGAGAAAGAGGGGTTATAATGGAAGACCCTGAAGAAGAGGATGATGACAACTATCCTGTGTTCTCTGAACACGGTGATACTACAATGGGGGAAGACGAAGTTGAGCTCGAGGTCATTGTTGATCAGTCCGATGATGATGATCTTCGTCGGGTCATTCTTGATGAACAGATGAAGTGCGGAAGTGAAAACGAGTGGTCGAAGTTGGAGCGCATGTTAGAGGATCACAAAAAATTGTTGTACCCAAATTGTGAAGATGGCCAGAAAAAGCTGGGTACCACCCTGGAATTGCTGCAGTGGAAGGCAAAGAATGGAATATCTGACAAGGCATTTCAGGAGTTGCTACAAATATTTAAGAAGAGTCTTCCAAGGAATAATGAATTGCCGCACAATACATACGAAGCAAAGAAGATTGTCTGCCCTCTAGGATTAGAGGTGGAGAAGATACATGCATGCATCAATGACTGCATCCTCTACCGCGGTGAGAAGTACGAGAATTTGAATGCATGCCCGATATGCGGTGCATTGCGGTATAAGATCGGGCGAGATGACCCAGGTGATGTTGAGGGCGAGCCGAGCCCCAGGAAGAGGGTTCCCGCGAAGGTGATGTGGTATGCTCCTATAATACCACGGTTGAAACGTTTGTTCCGAAACAAAGAGCATGCCAAGTTGTTGCGATGGCACAAAGAAGACCGTAAGGAAGACGAGATGCTGAGACACCCCGCTGATGGGTCTCAGTGGAGAAACATCGACAGTGCGTTTGGGGAATTTGCAGCTGACGCAAGGAACTTAAGGTTTGGTCTAAGTACAGATGGCTTGAATCCGTTTGGGGAGCAGAGCAGCAGTCATAGCACCTGGCCCGTGACTCTATGTATCTATAACCTTCCTCCTTGGTTGTGCATGAAGCAAAAGTATATTATGATGCCAGTGCTTATCCAAGGCCCGAAGCAACCCGGCAACGACATTGATGTGTATCTGAGGCCATTAGTTGACGAACTTTTACAGTTGTGGTCTGACGAAGGCGTACGTGTGTGGGATGAGTACAAACAGGAGGAATTTGGCCTACGAGCGTTGCTGTTTGTAACCATCAATGATTGGCCTGCTCTTAGTAACATTTCAGGACAGTCAAACAAGGGATACAATGCATGCACGCACTGTTTAGATAAGACTGACAGTATATATTTAGGTAACAAGAATGTGTACCTTGGTCATCGTCGATTTCTTCCAAACAGGCATCCGTAAGAAAGCCAGGCAAGCATTTCAAAGGTGAGGCAGATAACCGAACGAAGCCTACACGCCCTGATGGTGATGTTATATATGGCATGGTCAAGGATTTGGAAGTAATATTTGGAAAGGGTCCTGGCAGTCTAAATGTTCCGAAAGACGCTAACAAGCGCGTACCCTTGTGGAAAAAGAAATCTATATTTTGGGATTTACCCTATTGGAAAATCCTAGAGGTTCGCTCTGCAATCGACGTGATGCACGTGACGAAAAATCTTTGCGTGAACCTGCTAAACTTCTTAGGCGTGTATGGGAAGACGAAAGATACATCGGATGCACGGCAGGACCAGCAAAGTACGCACGAACGAGACAACCTGAATCCAGAGAAGTACCAAGGTACTGCCAGCTACGCTCTTACCAAAGAAGAGAAGGAGATCTTTTTTCAAGTCCTGAGCAGTATCAAGGTCCCGTCTGGCTACTCGTCGAATATAAAGGGAATAATAAACATGGCAGAGAAAAAGTTCCAAAACCTGAAGTCTCATGACTGCCACGTGATTATGACACAATTACTTCCGGTTGCATTGAGGGGGCTTCTACCGGAAAACGTTCGAGTACCCATTGTGAAGCTATGTGCATTCCTGAATGCAATTTCTCAGAAGGTAATCGATCCAGCAACTCTACCAAGTTTAGACGGGTGTGGTCCAATGTCTTGTCAGCTTCGAGTTGGTGTTTCCACCGTCCTTCTTCAATATTATGACGCACCTCATAGTTCACCTCGTCGAAGAGATTTCCATTCTCGGTCCTGTATTTCTACACAACATGTTCCCCTTTGAGAGGTTCATGGGAGTCTTAAAGAAATACGTTCATAACCGTGCTAGGCCAGAAGGAAGCATGTCCAAGGGCTATGGAACAGAGGAGGTCATTGAGTTTTGTGTTGACTTTATTCCTGATCTTAAGCCGATCGGTGTTCCTCAATCGCGCCATGAGGGGAGACTGCGTGGAAAAGGCACGCTAGGAAAGAAAGCAACAAGATGTATGGACGGGCATTCTTTCACTCAAGCACACTACACAGTTCTACAAAATTCCAGATTGGTGGCTCCGTATATCGTGAAACACATGGATATTTTACGCTCCCAATACCCGGAGAGACTAACTTCTGGATTAAAGGGAAACACGTGGATACTTTCGGCAGTTGGTTGCGTACACATCTCATTAATAACACACTGTTGGACAAGAGCTATACTTGTTGGCCAAGTCACCATCTTCGACTATATTGACTTTCCAAGGGTACGAGATAAATGGGAATACATTTTACACGGAAACCCAAGACAAAAAGAGCACTAACCAAAACAGTGGTGTCCGCTTTGATGCAACAAACGACGATGGGACAAAGGACACATATTATGGTTGCATACAGCAGATATGGGAACTTGACTATGGACCTTCTTTTAAGATCCCTTTGTTTCAGTGCAAATGGGTCAACCTGTCAAGCGGGGTAGAGATAGACCGGTGGTACGGAATGACTACAGTGGATCTCAGAATCTTGCGTACCGCACCGAGCCATTCGTCCTAGCCAATGATGTGGCTCAGGTTTTCTATGTGAAGGACATGTCTTCCAGACCGAAAAAAAGAAAAGATAAGCAAACCGGTACATAGTTCTTTCAGGAAAAAGAAACATCGTGGGAGTGGAGGACAAGACAGACATGTCAGAAGATTACAATAAGTTTGATGAAATTCCGCCCTTCAAAGTGAAAACTGACCCAAGCATCATGTTAAATGATGAAGAATGTCCATGGCTACGGCGCAATCAGAAGAAAGGGACACAGAAGAAGAAAAAGTGAACACTAGATATTGATGTTGTGCTGATGTGTAATAATGTATTAAACCTTTTATGTAACTATGTTCTGAAAATTCAGAAGAGAGATCTAAACACTAATTTTTGGTTCTAAAAACTCCAAAGGCTTACAAGCTGTAACAGCCCAAAGTTCGAAAACCTAAAAACCTGAATACAATTTCCACTTTTTGTTTGCATTGCATCATGGCATACTCATTAAAATTGCTTAAGTTGAATAAAGCAACACTTGAGAATTAAAACAAAGGAAGCAAAACTTCCCAAACCTCCAAACTAAATGCATTGCTCAAACTGGCAACACAAATCTTTCTTGGACTTCCAAAGTGTTTAGGAAGTTCCAAGCTTGCAGTTAAGCAATTCCCAAATTCTAAATATTGCCCAAAATAAGAAATGAATTTGGGAATCCACAATTGGTTTAATTCAACTCTATTTTTGGAACCAATATAAACTTTCCAAAAATTCAAACTAAAATCATGGGGAGCTTCAACATTATTGTGAGAGTCTCCATGAATATTTTCAATATTTTTTTGGAAATGCTTAAATACTCCAAATAAATATATTCCGGAATTTATCAAAATGGCTTTAATTAAAACCTGTGAACAAAGGTAGTCCAAAACATTTTATTTTGAAGCCAAACTTCTTGTGAAGCTTCTACCTGTCAAGGGAAGGCTTTATAATTTTTTGTAGATTTTATAAAAATGTTTAAGAGCCTCGTTTAAATTGCCAAAGTTGCTGCTGGACCTTTTTGTAATTACAGAAAATGGAGCCAGGGGTTTTCCAGAAAAACGTTGACACCTTCCTCTCCCTGTAGCGACCGCGCGGGTCAGCCGCACTGGCGCCGTGCCGTGTTCCCGTGTGCTTGCCCTGTTCACCTCCTCTGCTCCCTCCCCTGTAGGAAGAGGAGCACCACGACGCCCATCTACTCCCTCACTCGCTCACCCCGATTTTCCCCTCTCCCGTGCTCTCTCCCTTCTTCCCCAGGAGCTCACCACCCGAGCTCGTCGTAGCCGCTGCACCGCCGCCGCTTTGAGCTTCCCCGAGCACATCGCCGAGTACCAACAGCACTGCCTCGCCGTCATCTCCGTCCTAGCCAGAGGAATCGACTGGAGAAGGCGTGAATCGGCCGGGCTGCCCGAGTCTTCTTCGACCACCGCCGCCATGGCCGTGCCCGTCACCGCCGTTGGAGCGCGCAAGGAGCCAATCGAGCATCACCAAGCCGTTCGCCTCTTGGTCCCCTCCCGCCTAGCTAAAGAAATTGAAGCGGGACGCCACCGTTTCGCCGTGCCTCGACGTCTCCCCGCCGGCCGTCCGGAGCTCCGCCGCGGACGGATTCGTCGCCACCGATGCACCCCGCCGTCGCTGACCTTCCCGTCGCCTTGAGGGTGAGTTCCCAGCGCTGTAGTAACCTCCCCCTCTCCTCCTAGCCCGCTGGAGCCTCGAGCGCGTGCTCTGGCCGCCGTGCTCGTGCGCGCCAGCACTTCACCGTTCTCCTCGCGCCAAACCGGCCTCCAGGCCGCTCGTCTCTGGGCCCTGTCCGGCCTCTGGACCGGCCCACCCGGGCTGGATACCGGCCGCCTTTGCCACCCTCCCGGTCCTCTACCCGGCCCAACCGGGCCACCGGCCGGCCCAAACAGTAAAAACAGTTTTCTTTTTTTTTCTTTTTCTTAAAAGAAAACATTTGATAACTATTTGGAGTTTGATCCAAAATGTACAAATAAGGTATCAAAATGATCAGCAGCTCAAATGCTATCCAATCATGCTAATCTCACATCATGATTACAAATAATTATTTGATGTTATTCATAAATTGATTAAAGGATTTAAATTCGAATAATTATTTATTTCACTATTTATTCATCGGTACTCGGAAAATTACAAATGAGGTACCAAAATGATCGGGAGAACAAAACCTATCTAATCATGCCATGTTCATGCATATTTGAGCCACTTCCTGGTAATGTGATAATGGATGAACAATGTGGTCATTAAGCTAAATATGGGGTTGCTTCCAAATAATCGCACTAATTATTTGGCTCTCCATTTAATTTTGCTAGATAAACTAAATGATGCCATCTTTGTATAAAATTGTCATGCCATCATGTGATTGCGCATTGCATATGTTAGCATGTGCGGTGATTGATTGTTCTTTCGGTGTTGTTCGTGCATCGGTAGACCAAGGAGCTGAAGTGCCACCCCGTATTGTGACGATCCATACTATCAGCCGTATCAGCAAGGCAAGCGTAATCCCCCCTCTGAGCATGTCTTATCCTATATTTCCGCAATTATTTTCTCCACTATAATATTGCATGCGGTTCCAAATGTCAATTTTATTGGATTAGAGTATCCTATAGTTGCATTAAGATTCCGATGCCAATACCTGTTCTCCCTCCTATTATCCATAGGTTTGTATTGTTGGCCGGAGATACCACTATGCTTGTTGATGCTTAGCCATGCTTAGTTAATTGCATATCTATACGATGGGTGATTCAAGTGGAAAATAGGTGATGATATGAGTATGATGGTGGAGGATTGTGGTGATGGATACAAAAATGCTTAAAGGTGGGGATGAGAGGCCACATGGGATGTGGTGGGTTGTCTCGTTCTCGTCGCCTAGATGCGAGTTCTCGCCTACGAGCCAAGTTGAGCGTGCAACCATGCGTGGGCATATGGAACCTCGTCGACCGACTAACTTGTGGCGGACTAGCCGAGGGTCCTCTAGTTTGGCTTTCCATTTGCGCGTGCGTTGAGTTGGTGGCCAAGACGGAGATGAGGACTATGGTGTTAGGAAAATGAGTGGCCGTGGGGCGGGGTGTTCTGATCCTGGCTGTCCTACCGCCACTGATGATACTTGGTTAGTCTTAAGCGAGGTAAAGGTCGTAGCCGCTCCCACCCAGCCGGCTTTCCCCGGAAGAGAGCTAAGAGCTAGGCAATGGGCCGGACGGTACGCATGGATAAGAAGCTGGGAGGTCCCTCGGGAACCTGGCGACTTTCACATTGTACACCCCTGCAGGGATAAATCTTTTCGAAAAGCCGTGTCCACGGTTACGGATGACTTGGGAATGGACGATGATCATAGAATAACTTGAACGGAATGATTAAAACTTGGGTACTAGAGGTACCACTCACGAATGCAAGGTTGACTTCCTCGAGGGTGATTCGGGGAGGTGCCTTTGATGAACAGGTACAGGTGATGATGGTGGTTGTTGTTGAGAAAGTGATCTCAAGAAAAAAGAGTTTCTTCTTACCCCTTTTCAAAATAATCTGATTAGTCGATGCCTTTGAGTTATGTCTTTCATAAATAAAATCAGCTTTATGCAAAAGAGCCATAAAACCTTGAAAGCCAATCATCGAGCATATATTAGCTCCTAATCTTGCGAGTTCGTCGAACTCAACGTCGTTTGCTTATTTTCAGGAGAGAACTTCACCGACCTCGAAGGTGGGTTCTTTGTGGACGTCGACGAGTAGTCTGGGGTTCCCAGGTGGCAGCTTGGGACATCTCGGAACAGCTGGCGCTGGATGTTTATTTGCAGGCCTCTTAGGCCATAATTTGGTTCTTGTTGTTGAGAACAACACACTTCGCTTCCGCTTGTTGTAATGTTGGGTCTGTGACCTCTGGTTGTCATTTGCTATCTTTCTCTATTATAAGAGTTGAACTATATATTTTTGTGTCGTAGAGTTTGTGATGTGCCAGTTGTTCCACAAGTCTTGATCTTATTATTGTGCTTTGATAGTTGTGCCCGTGTTAAGGCATCGATCGGGGTGTTGTGTTGTTGGGAGAGGTGTGCCCAGCAACGCCTGCCAAAGGTTTTGGCCGGGGATTGGTAAACCCATAACCTCCGGTGGTATCGCTTAACCGGTGACACACAACATCACTGTATAGTAGTCGGGTCGGGGCGCCACACAAGCGCTCGAAAAAGTTCGATCAAAACACACGGCTTCCCCGTCATAAAGCCCAACGGTGGCTCGTGAGTGCCCTGCATATCAAATGCACCGTTGGGCTGTATGACGGGAATCCGAATGATTTGTATTCGGTCGATGAACTGGAGTATTTTGTAGATAGAACAAAACACATGGTTTCCCCTGCATACAGCCCAACAGTGGCTCGTGAGTGCCCGCATATCAAATGCACAGTTGGACGTATGCAGGGAATCCGAATACTTTGTATATCAAATGAGTTTCGAACATGCTCGAGAGGGGGGTTTATATAGGGTCATGTGGCTGATCCAACACTGGTTTTGCCCTCAAAAGAAACACACCCCTGATCCAACGGCTCACAAGTTCTTCAGAGAAACACACCCCTGATCCAACGGCTCACAAGCGGTTGAAAAAACACATGATCCGTGTGCTTCTTTACTTCCGGTTGGTGTTACCAACCGGGACTAAAGGCGGGCTTCGCGGTCACGACTCGTGTCAGACACGTGTCCTACCCCAGCGCTGGGGAGGACACATTATGTCCCCCCCTACGTATTGACCTCGTTGGTGTTAACGATGTTTCTAAAATAAACAGATAATTATTATAAATTTTAAGACAATTAATTACATAGATATGAAATAAAAAAGAAACTAGAGAAAAACCAAACAGAAACCAAATAGAAAAAACAAAAGAGAAACCAAATAGAAAAAACAGAAAATAAAAAACAAATAAAAGGCCCATTAGTACCGGTTGTATAATACAACCGGTACTAAAGGGTTGGGCTTCGCGCGCGAATTTTTACGCGGCCCAAAATTGACCTTTAGTACCGGTTGTACTCTACAACCGGTACTAAAGGGTCTTTAGTACCGGTTGTATAGAACAACCGGTGCTAAAGGGTTGTTTTGGGCAGTTTAAACGGGGAAAAATCCCCAAATCGCCTAAGTCCTCATTTCTTCGTCCTCGCACGCCTCGCCTCCTCTGGCCGACCTCGCCGTCGTCGTGCAGCCCGGCCCGCCGCCGTCACGCCCCTCCGCCGCGCGCCCCGACGCCGCCCTCCGCCGCGTACCCACGGCGCCGCCTCCACTGTGCGCGCCCCCGACGCTGCGCCCTCCGCCGCGCACGCGCCCCTCGAGCTTGCCGTCGACGCGCCGCACCGCCGCGGCCCTCCGCACGCGCCCCTCGCCGTCGACGCCGCCACACCCGTCTGCCGCGCGCCGCGCCGTCCTGCGCCCTCCGCCGCTCCACTGCCCCTGCTCCGGCCGGCCGACCTCCACATCGAAGGTAAGTTTTTTTTTATTTTTTCAGTACTATTTTTTTAAGTAGTGTTCATTTTTAGTAAATATGTTTATTTTTTCAGTACTGTTTTTTTAAGTAGTGTTCATTTTTAAGTAGTGTTCATTTTTTAAGTAGTGTTTTTGTAAGTAATGTTTTTTTTTAAGTAGTGTTCATTTCTAGTAAAATTCTTTTTGTAGTACTGTTCTTTTTTTAGTACGATCGAAGATAAATTTTGCTAAGTTTGAATTCTAGTAAATATGTGAAAATTTATTGTAGTAAATAAGTAAATATGTGCATTGTCATTTTTTTTGTTCTAGTAAATATGTGAATTTTGCTAAGTTTGAAAATTCTAGTAGCAAAGTTTCAAAATTTTAGCTAAGTTTGAAAATTTAGCTAAGTCATTTTAGTTGCAATATTGTTATTTTAGTAGCAAAGTTATTTTATTAGTGTATAGTTGCAATATTGTCAAAATTTTGGTTGTTATTTTTGAAAATTTGAAATGTAGCAAATTTAGCAAAGATAGAAAACTATTGTATAAGATATTTATGAAAGCAATGTTATTTTTAGATGCAATATTATTGTGTATAAGAATATTAAAGTTTCGTTGCTATGAATTACAAATTTGCAGTGACATTGAGCTATGGAGGACGATGCCCCCATCATCGATGCCCCGGCCTTCATCCGAGACTTGGAGAAAGAAGAACGCTTTCAAGCAATTATATTTGATAAGACCCTTGGACCCAATTCCAATGGAGAAGAGACCGATGAAGAAGACGGCAAAGAGTTCAGCGCGAAATGTTTGAACGACTCTGGTGACGGACTTGAGTTACAAAACTTCAGAGACGACGACGACGAAGAAGAAGTGCCGGTAGAAAACTCCGTACAAAAGTCCGACAAGGTATATATATTAAGTCTTGTTGATCACTAGCTAGATGCATTAATTGATTTATATGTGCACTTATTAATGAAACATTTTTCTTTCAGCCCTCTGGATTTAAGTCGTCAATCCCTACACGAGGCCCGGCCCAAGGGTTAAAGCTGCCAGATGGTGCAAAGTTGTCGATCGACGAAGTTAGCATAAAAGGCAAACAGGAGAAACCCGATGGAATCTACACTAAATATGTAGCTCAATGCGGAGTTCTTGTTAGGGACATGGTCCCGATCACCGTTGCAGAATGGAATGAGCCGAAGAAAAAAAACATTGGCGCAAAATATCTAGATCAAAGAATTAAAGATACCCTTTGGGACTCGATATTGGGTTCTTTCAGCCTACCGACAGATCTCCCAGAGAGGATGAAAGATAAAGTCAAGGAGTGGACTCTTAGCAAGATGGCCGAGCAATTCAACAACTGGAAGAAAACATTGTGGATAAAATTTTGGAACAAAGATATAGTTTTCACTGGACATCTAGAGAAGCTAAAAGATGACTGGGCTGAATTTGTGGCTCATAAGAAATCGGACGTCGCTGTGGCCCGATCGACCCGAAATAAGTTGAATGCTAAGAAGAAGAAATATTTCCATCGTTTGGGCTCAGGTGGCTACAAGAGTGCCTTGCCTAAGTGGGAATCCTATGAAAACGACCTGCGTCAAAAAGGGGGTCACTCCACAGACAGATGACTGGCCCGACAGGTCCAAGTTCTAATTGCTCGCACATGGGGCAGTGTTGGACCCAGACACATGGCTGATTGTTGCAAAGGGAAAATGGCAGAAAAGAATTACAAGAGTCATCAAAAAACTAAAAGACGCAATAAAACTAGTCAAGGATGGAAAATATGTTCCCGATAGAGAGGACGACGAGCTTTCACTCGCCCTCGGGAATAAAGAACACTGGGGACGATGTCGAGGCAGAGGAGGCGGGGTTGGTTATCTTCAAGGGTTTCCGGAGGACGTTGCAACTTATAGAAAACATTGCAGAAGTAAGAAGAGGGAGGAGGAGAGGGTTACTGCATTACAACGCACGGTGCAGGCTGTGCAGGAGCATCTGGCCTCAATTACCCAGACAAGGGAATCTCAACTGCGAGTAGAAGATCCTACAGGCGATGCCTGCCCATCTCAGCGGAAAAGCAGCATGGGTTCCACGCAGCTACAAGATCCTACAGTTGATGAACCAGTTGCTGAACCATCGCCGACTCACTACCCCGTGGATGATATCATGGAGAAGACAAATTGTGAGTTACATGCGCCAATGAAGAACATTAGTTTTTCGGTGGCGATTGGCTATGCTTTACCACATCAACTTGGAGCAACCTTCCATTTTGGTGAGATTCCGGCTGGATTTGCTCGCGTCGGGGTCACGAAAGTTATGTCGGGATTCAACTCAATAAATCTTGACATTCCTGGAGCTAAAGGCGAGAAGTCGAGCTTGGTATCGTTCTATGGAAGAAGAAATACATCAAGTTTCCAGACTTGGCGTCAAGGCCACCGACTCCACTAGCTAGAAATTCACCACATCAAAGTCCACCCGCCTCCCCCGCGGATTGGGAGCCCACCGCGAGTCCATCGCCCGCGCCGTCCCGTCAGCCGACTGATGGGCCCTCAAGTAACTTGACAAAGCAGAAGCTGTTCACGTCGTCCCCTGTCAAGAAACGTGGAAAAACCAAGGAAGTCAAGGTTCCTGAGAAGTTAGCTCCTGAGATGACTCAGGAGGAAATACATGTGAGCCTACGTGAAGAGTCGAGAGCCTTTTTTAGAAGAAAAAAAGGAAAGAATGGAGGCAAAACTTGACCCCATAAAGGAAGTTCTGAAGACTATACCAAATGAGGTAAAGGATCGCACCGTTGACAACCTATATGACCCTCCACCGCCGCCCATTTCAGACTATGAGCGAGGTATTGACAAGGTACTTTCCTCGCAGATGGAGCAAGATAAAGTGTGCGGGAAAAGAGTTACCCAGCTCGGAGAAAAAGAAGCACAATCGCTCGCCCCGCTCATTGTGCCTTCTGAACCTCGGGAAATCGAGCATGGAGAAGTTGTCGTTGGCGACACAAGTTACCCCATCATGGAGGTTACCCCACGATATGATTTTGAAATCGGGCTGCCTCTGGTCAAAAATCCGAGTGCTCTAACAACACAGTTATATAAATTGCATACCTGGTACATGACCGCCGCAAAAGAAGGGAGAATCTATCTCATGGTGGCGGTTAAGGAACAACACTACTTCCGAGAATATGCTGTGCAGGTTGAGTTCGAAGAACTTTTTCAGATGTACAATCAACGTGCTCTCGACAAATCTATCATCAGCTGCTATTGTCTGTAAGTAATTTATTCGTGTAATTTAATTATTTATAGTTAAAGCTCTCGTTCATTGCTTGTAATTATCCTCACAACATTCTTTTGTATGCTATATTATGCAGAATGAAGATTTGTGAATGCAGACTGGGAGGAATCCGGGAAATTGGGTTCATTGACCCGGATAAAGTTCATATCCGGACCATAACTGACCATCCCGAGGACACAGAGGACGTTCTGCTAACGCTTCTTAAGCGACAAAGTACCAAAAAGGAAATACATTTTCCTTACAACTTCGGGTAAGTGTTACCGTACACATTCTATTTTGCTTTCCAGATATTAAGTGTAATTGATGAGTTCTGAATAGATGCGTATATAAATGTACGCAGGTACCACTTCATCCTGCTAATCATTAAACTCGAGGATGGAGAAGTTGAAGTCTAGGACTCATTATGGAAAGATCAAGATGAATACAAAAGCGTGCGTCTAATCCTCAAGAGGTAATTTCAATCACACTATGACGAGGTTATACTCAGGGGGTACCCCAGCTTAGAGGTACCTGGTGCACGTGATGATCAAAGAAGCCCGAAGATTAATCGAAGCCCACGAAGGAAGGCCCGAGACAAGGAGTATTTCCCAAGTTAGACCAAGTTGTAGTCGGTTAAGACTTTCCATACATGTAACCTTGGTCGGTTGTGTTTCCCGAGACTCAGCCTCCTATATAAAGGCTGGGAGGGTGATCGATCAAGGACAAGCAATCCATAGCCACCAAAACCTCGACGAGATCTACTACTCGTCGAACCCTTGTAACCTCCATATTCAAATCATAAACACAGACAAGCAGGAAGTAGGGGTTTTACCTCACTCGAGGGCCCTGAACCTGGGTAAATCTAGCTTGTCAGCCGTCGATTCCACCAATACTACACGTCCTCTACCACATAATCAACCCTAGGTATAGCAACCATGGGATTTGCCAAGGGCACACCTCGACAATTGGTGCCGTCTGTGGGAAAAGGTAGTATTGGGCTCACGGTTTCGCCGGTTTCATCATCAAGCGGCCACCCGACGATCGCATCTGCACAAGGTAACTCGCCTACCGCGTCATCGAAAAGCAAATCATCAACCACCATTGCAAACAGCCACTCGCCAGCAAGATCTACTAGCATCAATTCAAAAAGTGATCACTCGCCAAAATCTCCAAGGAGGCTCACGCTGCACTCGATGGAAGCTCAACAAGCCTTCGCCAGACTCGAATCAGGTTTGGATATTACGGTTGGAAAACTTAACTTCTTTGTCGATAAAGATGGTGTGCAGGACCTGTTAGATCCACTCGACGTGGAGACACTCAATATGGAGACGATCGACAACGCTTCGACTGCAACACCATCCATCTTGGACGCGACATCGTCACAGATCGTCCCGATCCAATCGCCAAGCGACTCTGCAACGTCCATTACCTCACAAGAGTTCCGTGACGAAGTGGCAAAAAGATTTGGAAGAAGCGAGATCGAATCTGCGTACCGTCTAGATAACGCAATCAAGTCACTCGACAGCATCGTCGACTACTACCTCGCCGATCTCAACGGCCCAGAAATCCGTGCCAGCCACGAGATATTCACCTGCGATGCAAATAGCCAGGACAGGCACTCGAATATCAACTCGATTGCGGCAAAACCCTGGCAGGCAAAGCAACCCCAGACTGGGTGACGACGTTGAATCCATAATGCGCATCAGCAACACATGGGCAGAAGATCGAGTGTTTCCATATCAGGTATACACCGCGAGTACAGCAGAAACGTCAGCAGTGCAACATGCCGTCGACCTACTGAATACCCTTGCACAGTCACCATGCCTGACGGAACAACCACGCTGACCATCACAGCCGAGATGGCAGAAAAAGTGAGCAAAGTAATCGAAAGTTGCACGATGCTACCAGCAAACGCAACTCCGGAGGAGGTGTTGACCTTACAATACTTCCAGTGGCAAGAATCGATACGGTTGAAGAACTACCGAGCGGTACTCGAAGAACGCAAAAAGCAGCCAGCATATCGAGTGCTCGGCGAAGAGCACTGTCTATAAGTTCAACAGGCAGAAACGACCCCGCGAACAGGTCACGATTCGTAAACCTCGGAGACGCAGATCGTGCAGCGGTCACTCGAAACCTAAACCCAGCCTTTATGGCAGTCGACGCGGAAGGAGTCCCCATACCTACTGAGCCAGCCGGCGCTGATGACGCTCGGCACCTATCTCAGAACAATCGAACCTCCTGCAGGAGACCCAAAGAGGGACAGCACCTCCAACTGTACAAACAACTGGCAATAGCAGCACAAGCCATACAGCAGCCACAAGCAACTCCAAGGAGAGATACAGATCGGACCGTCGCAGTCGAAGTCCTCGGGGAAGGAGCAGTCGAAAAAGCTCACACCGTCATCGCTCCAGCAGAGCCACTCGAGGAGGTCATACAGCAATAGCTCAGACTCAGAAGCAGAAATCGGACCCTGTGGAGCGCTATGCTTCACTCGACGAATCCGGGAGGCTCGTATGCCCAAGAAATTCTCGCTAGCTACCACGCCAAAGTTCAATTGCAAACAAGAGCCATCAGGCTGGCTAGAAGACTACAGGCTGGCAGTCGGATGTCAGCGCGGCACCACAACTACGGCTATGCAGTACATACAACTCATGATGGAAGGAACAGCTCGCGATTGGCTCAAATCGCTACCCGAATCATACTACGATTCGTGGGAGCACTTCAAAGGTGATTTCATCAAATACTTCGAACCTTTATGTGAGCGCCCCAAAACTTTCGAGGAGCTCCGGACCTGCAAGCAAAAGTCAGATGAATCTCTGAGATCGTACATACGGCGGTGGACTGCCATCCGTAATTCAGTAGGCAACGTATCAGAAGATAGGGCAATCGACGCCTTCAAAAACGGACTCTGGAGGGAAGATTTCAAAGAAACGCTTGGTCGAGAAGATCCGAAGACAATGGCGGCACTCATGGTACTCGCAACAAAATGGGCAGATGGAGAAGACTCCGTACGAGCACTCGAGCCGCACCTCACATGAAAATCACGAGGGTGGCAGTCGAGACCGCAGAGATAGCTACAGAGATGATCGAAGGCGCAAGCGCAAGCATCGTTATCACGATGATGACCACCCAAACTTCATCGCAGCAGGCTTTGTCCAGTCAAGACAACCGCACCAAACTGACCGACGACCCGACGATCATCGTGATAATCGAGATCATCGTACTGACGAACGCCGAAGTGATCGAGACCATCGCACAGACGATCGACGTGACAGTCGAGACCACAGACGCGACGACCGCGATAACTACAGAAGGCCAGAGTGGCGCAGGCGAGCAGACAAAGATCCCGAGCGCTCAATCGAAGAAAGGATGGACGATTATTGCAGATTCCATCTTTATAGAGGGGATGATGGTAAGCTTCGCTCTAGCCACTCGCTGAGAAATTGCAGGGAATTCGATCA
Organism: Poa pratensis; assembly: GCA_947311845.1. Lineage (NCBI taxonomy): Eukaryota > Viridiplantae > Streptophyta > Magnoliopsida > Poales > Poaceae > Poa > Poa pratensis. The sequence goes on from CAMZMU010000074.1 coordinate 15,696,344, forward strand.
ACTCGCGATTGAACATATATTACGACTGCGACAAGATGGACGTGCACCTCCTCAATTGACGCAGACCCATCGACTACACCACAAACACAGCCTGTTCAGGCATATCAAGCACCGCAGCAAGTACAACAAGCACAGGTATATTCCATACCACCGCAAATGCAGCCTACTCAGGTGTATCCTGCACCAACACCAGCGCAATCGACGCCAGTGTACATGGTGCCAGCGCAACCCGTTACGGGAACACAAATGGCAGCAGCCGTGCACCAGATGCAGCAAGGAGATGAACAAAAATATCCCGTAACTCGCGGGCAGATGAACATGATCCAGCGAGGACGTCCCTCCAATAGAGAGCAAAAGTTACACACTCGACACGTCAATATGGCGGTCATGGCACCCCCAGCTATAAAGATTTTTTGAAAGGATCAGAAACTCCGATTGTCTTCAATCGAGAGGACCATCCACCCAGTATATCGACCAGGGCATGCAGCCTTGGTACTCGACGCCCAAATCGGAGGCTATGCCATGACCAAGGTCTTCATGGACGGAGGTAGCGGCCTCAACATAATCTTTGCAGATACGCTACGCAGAATGAACAAATCAGTCGAAAATCTGCCAAAATCCACAAGTACCTTCCATGGTATCGTCCCAGGCAAAGCAGTGCTCCCAGAGGCACCATACAACTCGATGTTACGTTTGGAGATCCTACTCACTTCAGAACCGAGTCGATTGAGTTCGAAGTGGTCGATTGGAAGTCACAATACCATGCAATACTTGGGCGCCCCACTTTCGCTCGATTCATGGCTGTCCCACACTACGCCTACCTCCAGCTCAAAATGCCGGGACCAAAAGGAGTCATCACGATCAACGGGAATTTTCAAAGGTCAGATTCATGTGACCGTGACTTCAGCAAAATCTCGAGATGTATGGGATGGAGCAATCATTCGCTGAGCTCGAGGTTTCTAACGACCGCACACTTCTGCCGGAACACAAGAGGTTAGCATCCGACAGACAATTCAATGCAACCAACGACACAAGAAAGCATCAAGTGCACCCGACAGATCCCTCAAAAACGGTCAACATATCATCAAGTCTTACCAGCGAACAGGAAATGCGCTCGTCGAATTTCTCCGTAAAAACTGGGAAATATTCGCATGGTGCCCAGCTGATATGCCAGGTGTCCCCAAGAGTTCGCCGAGCATTCTCTACAACTCAAGCCAGGATCTAGGCCAGTCAAGCAAACTATGCGCCGTGTCTCCGATCCCAAAAGAGGTGCAATCGAGGCAGAAGTTGATAGGTTACTTGCTGCAAAATTCATTCGAGAAATCAAAAAGGCAGACTGGGTTGCTAACCCTGTACTGGTCGAAAAGAAGCACTCAGACACCCTGCGAATGTGTGTAGATTTTACAGCCCTAAACAAATGCTGTCCAAAAGATCACTTTCCATTGCCACGAATCGATCAGATCATAGACTCAACAGCAGGATGCGCTCGGTTATCATTTTGGATGCATATTCAGGATACCATCAAATTCGGATGAAAGAAGAAGACGAAGACAAAACAGCATTCATAACCCCACTCGGGGTCTACTGCTACACAACCATGCCTTTCGGGCTCAAAAACGCAGGCGCAACTTACCAGCGCATGATGCAAAACTGTCTACAAGAACAGATAGGGCGCAATGTTCAGGTCTACGTCGACGACATCGTCATCAAGACTGAAAAGGAGACACATTAATCAGTGATCTACAGGAGACATTCAAGAATCTCAATCGATACAACATCAAGCTTAACCCAAAGAAATGCACCTTCGGTGTCCCAGCTGGACAACTCTTGGGTTATTTGATATCTGCACGTGGAATCGAAGCAGACCCAGAAAAGATACAAGCTATACTCACAATGAAGAGACCTACCAAACTCCATGAGGTACAGCAGCTAGCTGGACGAGTAGCAGCACTCAGTCGATTCATCAGCAAACTAGGCGAAAAAGCACTTCCATTTTACAAATTGATGAAGAAAGCAGACAAGTTCGAGTGGACGGATGAAGCGGAAGCAGCTTTCCTCGAACTCAAAAAGATGCTCACAAGTCCGCCAATCCTCGTAGCACCTAAGGAAAATGAGCCACTCTACCTATACATCTCAGCCACCAATCGAGTGGTCAGCACCGTGCTGGTGGTTGACCGCATGGAAGAAGGACATAGTCAAAGCATACAGAGGCCAGTATATTACGTAAGTGAAGTTCTTTCCCCGTCCAAACAGCGGTACCCGCAATATCAGAAATTGGCATACGCCGTATTTATGACATCAAGAAAGCTGGCGCACTACTTCACAGAACACCCGATAACGGTGGTCAATAAATCAGCGATTGGAGAAGTCCTCACAAACCCCAACGCAACGGGGCGAGTAGCAAAATGGCTCATCGAGCTGGGACCACTAGGAATCAAGTACGAACACCCGAAAGCCATCAAATCACAAGTCCTACCCGATTTTCATACCGAGTGGGTAGAAGCTCAATTGCCAGGGGTACCTGACGTATCAAATTCTGGACCATGTATTTCGATGGGTCCAAAAAGAATGAAGGAGCAGGAGCGGGCGTCATACTCATATCACCAAAAGGCGACAAACTGCGCTATATCTTGCAAATGGGTTTCGAGTTCCCATCAAATAACGAGGCCGAATACGAAGGTCTAATCCATGGCATGCGCATGGCAAAAGCCATGGGATGCACTCGACTAATGATTTATGGCGACTCTAACTTAGTTGTGCAGCAAACAATGAAGGCCTGTGATGCAATCGCAGACAACATGATCGCTTATCGGGATTTGTACAACATAATGGAGGGCAGCTTCGATGGCTGCGAGCTACGACACGTAGGGAGAGAAAGCAATGAAGAGGCTGACAAATTAGCCAATATTGCTTCCACAAAAGCACCAGTCCCACCGGGCGTTTTCTTTGAACGAATAGAGCGTAGGTCAATCGACAAACGACATCGACTACGACAGCAGCTACAGACAAGAGCAAAGCGCCAAGCACAGCGGATCCTCCAATTGAGGTACTTCTCATTGAGCCAATATGGACTCAACCTTTTCTCGCATACATACTTCGCAATGAACTACCAGAAGATACAAACGAGGCCAGACGTCACTCGACGAGCAAAAGCATACACCATCATAAACGGTGAGTTGTACAAACGCAGCACCTCAGGCATGTTCCAAAGATGCATTGCACTCGAAGATGGCAAGGATCTCCTTCGAGACATTCATGCCGGTACTTGCGGGCACCACGCGGGCAGTCGATCACTCGTAGCCAAAGCCTTCCGAGCAGGGTTTTACTGGCCTACAGCGCTAAGGGACGCAGAGGACATAGTCAAAAGGTGCATTGGTTGCCAGAAGTTCGCTTCCAAGCCACATGCACCCGCATCAGCGCTAAAAACCATACCATTAGCATGGCCTTTTGCCCAATGGGGACTTGACATGGTGGGACCACTGAAGAAATCATCAAAAGGAGGTCATACTCACTTATTAGTGGCAGTCGACAAGTTCACCAAATGGATCGAAGCTATCCCCATCACAAGCTCAACAGCTTCTACAGCAGTTCGTTTCATACAATCGATCATGTATCGATTTGGAGTAATGGATAGCATCATAACTGATAATGGTACAAACTTCACGGCGGAAGAGTTCAAATCCTTTTGCAAGGAACAAAACATCAAACTAAACTACGCTCTGTGGCACATCCACAATCCAATGGGCAGGTCGAAAAGGCCAATGGACTCGTATGCAGTGGCATCAAAAAGAGACTCTTAGTACCACTCAAAAGGGCCGCGGGTGCATGGGTAGATGAACTTCCATCAGTACTATGGAGCTTACGGACCACCCCAAACGCCTCCACACAGTATACACCGTTCTTCATGGTCTATGGTGCGGAAGCAGTGTTACCATCCGACGTTAAGTTTAATGCACCACGGGTAGAAGCATATGAAGAAAACGACGCAAACAAGGCACTCGAAGACGCATCCGATTTGCTGGAAGAAGCACGCAATACGGCTTTGGCACGGACAGCCGTTTATCAACAAGACCTCCGCAACTACCATAGTCGTCGATTACGCACACGGTCCTTCATGGTGGGAGACTTGGTGCTGCGGGAGAAACAGAAGAAAGTCCATAAACTTGCATCACCATGGGAAGGACCTTACATCGTCACAGAAGTCATCGAAGGAGGAGCCTATCGATTGAAGAATGCAAAGACAGGCGAAGTAGCATCAAATCCATGGAACGTAGCGCACCTGCGTCGGTTCTATGCATAGATTTCTTAACATCATATGTAATAGAGCATAATGTCAAAGAATCAGCAAGTTTCAGACGCACTCTTTTCCCTTACCAGGGTACCTAAGGGGACTGGAAGGTTTTAATGAGGCGGCTTGCTGATCATACACATATTTCAAGTAAAGATACATGTTCCTCCATATTTCTCATATATGCCTTTACCCCACTCAAGCACTCGGGGGCTCGATCGTAAAAACATAAGCATCAAAATTCTAGCTCAAAAATCAATAAACACAATGACTTACAGCCCAATCGACATACTCGGGGCTGGGTCAAACAGAAAACCCAAACCCCACTAGACATCCTCGGGGGCTGGGTCAAACAAAATGCTCAAAACCCACCCGACACGCTCGGGGGCTGGTTCAAAAAGGAAACACAAACCCACTCGATAAACGCGGGGCTTGGCACAAATCAAAAAACACATATATGGTTGACGTCAAGTGTGAAACAACGTTCGAGTGATGGGTTCGAGACTACAATCGAAAAGGATTCGACTACAAATACTCCCATGGGAGCATATCAAAAATTTGTTGCGATTGATCAAAAAAGGAGCAAAATTATTGAGATTATCCTATACTTCAAACGAAATAAAGCATAATCTCGGGGGCTACTCCCATGGGAGCGCTGACGCGCTCCCACAGATTTCAAAGACAAAATATTTCGACTGACAAAAAGCAGTGTAAAAGGATGATTTGAGATTGTCCTCTATTGCAAGACAATAAACCACAATCTCGGGGGCTACTCCCATGGGAGCGCTGTCGCGCTCCCATAGATTTCCAAAACAAGGTAAGAAAAATTCACTCGACTACAGATTCGATTAAAATGCATTAAGTACTTCACAAATCAAAGAACCAAACTTCATAAATTCCCGGACTATGCCAATCGCAGATGTTTCGGATGCTGCATACGCAAATGCAAAGGTAAGACCCACCGAGCAATCGAGATGGGCCGAGGGACGCTCCAACAGTGTTTTCCCTTGAAGTTTCCGTGTCAACAGACATGATGAAAATCCTGACGGACGCGTCAGGTACCAAAAGTTAAACTGCAGAACGAATCAGTAAGACCTACAACGGCTTGAGTCGAGTCTGTCCAGTATGTTCCAGCTTCGAGTCCGGGGACTCGAACCTGATTGAAGGCTAGTATGGTTTCGCCCAAATGTGCGGTTAACTGAGCTCGATTTTCGAGTGAATCAGGCCTACTATGTCAATATCCCTAGGCAAAAGTTTCAAGAGTGTTCCAGCTTCGAGTCCGGGACTCGAACCTGATTGTAGACTAGTATGGTTTCGCCCAAATGTGCGGTTAACTGAGCTCGATATTCGAGTGAATCAGGCTTACTATGTCAATATCCCTAGGCATAATTTTTCGATTGTGTTCCAGACTCGAGCCCAGGGACTCAGTCTGACTGAAGACTAGTAAGGTTTTTTGCTCAAAAAGCAGTTAACTGAGGTCGATATTCGAGTGAATCAGGCCTACTATGTCAATATCCCTCGATTAGCATACACATACAATTGAAACAAATTAAAGCTCAAAGAACTACATCGGGTCAGAAACGCAAGTTCAGAAGATTATGACGTGCACGATGAAGGGAGCACATGCTCGATTCTTCGAGTCAAGCAAGTACTCGGGGGCTAATGACGAGGTTATACTCTGCGGGTACCCCAGCTTAGAGGTACCTGGTGCACGTGATGATCAAAGAAACCCGAAGATTAATCGAAACCCACGAAGGAAGGCCCGAGACAAGGAGTATTTCCCAAGTTAGACCAAGTTGTAGTCAGTTAAGACTTTCCATATATGTAACCTTGGTCGGTTGTGTTTCCCGAGACCCAGCCTCCTATATAAAGGCTGGGAGGGTGATCGATCAAGGACAAGCAATCCATAGCCACCAAAACCTCGATGTGATCTACTACTCGTCGAACCCTTGTAACCTCCATATTCAAATCATAAACACAGACAAGCAGGAAGTAGGGGTTTTACCTCACTCGAGGGCCCTGAACCTGGGTAAATCCAGCTTGTCAGCCGTCGATTCCACCAATACTACACGTCCTCTACCACATAATCAACCCTAGGTATAGCAACCATGGGATTTGCCGAGTGCACACCTCGACACACTATATCGGCCTCTTTCGTTCATTTCCGGATATCAAAAGTATAAGTAATAACTCCTCAATTCATTTTCTTTTCCGGGCAGGGTTTGGAGAAAGTTCATCAAGGAAGAACGCGGTCAATGGAAAGAGAAGCTGGAGTTCAAGTCTAACTTAGTAAGTACTACTACGTATCTAGGTCTGTGTATCTTTCTAATACCAGCCTCATTGATTATTATTTGATTTAATTATATTCTTGTATAGTGGTGTCTGCGACAACCACAGGGGACGGAACTATGTGGATACTACGTTTGCGAGTATATTCACATGAGGGTCAATGAGAGAGTCAATAGTGTAAGAAATCGTGAGGTACGTAAACATCATACACAACTTTTATTTTGCTACCATCAATTGTGTTTAGTTTCGATCATAACTGATTTGATCTCCTTCTTTTCAAGATGTCAAGGAAGCGGGGCCAGCTCCTACCACACAACCGCGTAAAAGCTATTGCGGAGGAATTGGCGGGATTCATTCTTACGCATGTCATAGATGAACTCGGTGAATTCCACTTTGTCGAGAGAGTCCCTCCACCTCCACGCATGTAATAGCTAGCGGTGATCTCCATTGTAATTACGAGTACTTTAATTATATGTAACGAGAGTACTTTATATGTGTATAATGAGTACTTTATATGTGTAGTACTTTATACGTGACCTCCTCCGAAATCCTGAAAAATGAGCGAAAAGGAAAAAAACAGAAATCCTAAACCCCAAAAAATAATCGAAAAGAAAAAAAAACAAAAACCAAAACCCCCTGAAAAAATAAGCAGGGGGCAAAAAAAGCAGGAACCTTTAGTACCAACCGGTACTAAAGGTTCTCAGCTGCGAGCGCACACGTTCGCCCACGTGGAGGGCCTTTAGCACCGGTTGGAAATACAACCGGCACTAAAGGGGTACCCCTTTAGTCTCGACCCTTTAGTACCGGTTGTAAAGGCCCTATACAACCGGGACTAGTGGTCTGTTCTCTACTAGTGACACTTCTCGTCAACTATATCGTGTGTGATGTTAGAATTGTAATAGAGTTTTATTATGTTTACGTATAAGAGTATGGAGTAGTACTCCACCTCGAATACAACTCATGTACGTACCACGCTAGGGGTTTTTCCTAGCCTATATAACATGCAACCGATTGACCCTTGTGGGCAACGATCGTTCCACCAAAATCAATATGGTATCAGATTCAAGAGGTCTCGAGTTTGAAACCCCGCTCACGCGGATTAAAAAACAAAAAGAAAAAAGATCCTGCGGCCCGCTCCTTTCCCACACTAAGAACTAAAATAGTCTAGACGTGAAGGGGAGTGTTAAATATAAATATACAACCTAGCCCCTTTCCATCAGTTCGGACTTATGGATAGATGGCTAGTGTATACAATTCTATATGTGATAGCCTTACCCATTGCACACGATTTTCATTCGCTGAAATGTGTGTGATAGCATCCCAATCGACACGGTTTTGCGAGTCTGTGTGATTGACCACAATATCATTAACCCCCAAGTAGTGACAATTCTGTGATGGTGACCTTAAACCTGGCGATGGCCGGATCTGTACTGGTGAGACACACATGTACACCTAAACAGAGTCTTCTCTTCTCCCCTTCCCCTGCTACAGTGGTCCGGAGAGGAGAAAAAGAAGTCGCCCGCTTCCCTCGTCTCGCCGACGGCCTGTCTGGGGGCCTCTTCCCTCTCCGGCCGCCGTTTTGGCGGTGGGGAGTGGGGGGGCCCCGGATCTGTGCCCTAGGCGTGTATATAGTGGGGGTTGGTGTCCCGGCGGCGCTGGAGGGGTGGAGTCGGCGCCGTGGTCGTGGAATAATCTTGCCGGAGCTCCTCTCCCTCCTCGGCTTCTTTCGAGCCGGCGAGCTTCCGGTGGTTGGTGCTCCCAGATCCGTCGATCTGGGAGGCGGGTGGTGCTCGCAGGTGGGTGGTGCTTCTTCTCTCCGGCCGGCCGTGGTGGCGGGGGGTGGACGAGTTGCGTCGCCGTGCTCTGTGTACACCTAAACAGGTTGCAAATTTGAAAGCGAATCTCTTTCCATTTATTTACACATATTTTTGTACTTCCTACATGCGATTTGGGCAGATCCGTCCAGCAGTATAGACTCAAAGAGTGAGTGCAAACCAACCTGTCAATGGTTAGCAGAGTGGTTGTACTTTCAGCTCACCAGAGTTCAAACACCAGGTTTGACATTTGTGTGTTACATTTAGGTGAAATATTTTTTCAGTGAGAGGCGACTTTCCCGTCGATAGCGAGTCGCCCGTGGTGATTTCGTCGGCTCAATATTTTGGAGGTGCTCAGAGGTAAAACGTGTGTGTGCGTTCATAGAGGTGAGTGTAGCGTTTGTACGGTGTTTTAAAAGAAAAGTGCAGATTGGCCCAGCTAAACAAGTACAACCACCGTTAGGCTTTAGTATCTTCGCGGCTTCGCCTCCTAGTAGAACTCTAATGCGGTAAACGACTCTTCATTTGTACGTGCAGCTACATACTACATTCCATCCTAGATTAATTCCTTCCTCTACCGTGTGGTCCTGTACTTTTCGAGGATCGTTACAAGAGCTATAATATTGCTCAGTGTGTCTGCACAGATTAGTACAACTCACTCGCCTGATGTCTCTACCAAACTTGGATAAGAAAACTACTCCAGAAATATAACTGATGTGGTCCCATTTTACAAATATGTTGACAAACACAAAACCCCTCTGCTCACATTACATTTTTTTTTTTTTAGAAAAGGAGGGTGCGATTCCCCGGCCTCTGCATCGAGAGATGCACACAGCTATACGCACTTATTAATTCCAACCAGAGTTACAGAGTACAATGTTGAGCACAAAACTGAAATCAACCTGTCGACAACAAGGGTCGCTACCACTATGATGGGGTGACTAACACCAACGCACATCATCTAAAACCCAGTTCAGCTAAACACTCAACGGACACCGACATGTACGCTTTAGTCGCTGCCGCCGTCTTCCACGAACCCATCTTCAGAAAAGATCAACACCATGACCTTGCAAAACCGGTCTGCCGTCGGCATCGCCACGATGCCAGACAGCGCCACCATGCACGAGTCCATCAACCCGAAGTCGAGACCCCGCAGCGCCACGCCGCCGAGACCCACCGACATGTGATGACTATAGGTACATGTGATGACTATAGGTACTTCCGCTTCTGTGCACCGCCTCTCCAAACTTAAGCACGATAGCAAGTGAGATCGTTTCGTACCCCCTTCATAATTAAGGCCATGATGGTCGTTAATGAATTATTTAAGTCATATCTAGCCCTATATAAACCTCTTTTGACCCAAATTAATACATACGGGTCAGTATGCCTACACATCCGTATACATACAAAATCCGTACATTGTGGTGGCTCCATTCCGCATGTCGCCCACGTTCATGGTGACTCCCGTCCTCATCGACGGCGAGCGGTGCTGGCCGGCACCCAGTAACAGCTTCCCTCGCCGGCGGCATGCTCACGCTAATTTTCAAAGCATTTTTTTATTAGAACTCCTTATCTTTTTCTAAACGGAGATCTTCTTAGGGAATAAATCTCACTTCTCATTTGTATCATCTTGGTTGCGTCAAAATGGCTTCTACGAGATGGTGAGTCTTAAATGGACCTACATTGTAACTTTGATAAAAGAATATACACAACAAGTGTTCCAAAAATTAAGACATATACATTTAGTTAAAAGTAAAAAAGTTACAATATTAAATAGAAAAATACGAAAAGATATTTCACGATGATTATTGATCTAGATATTGTCAAGGTTTTCTTATTTTTATCTATAAATTAGTCGAACTTGTAGGATATAGACATTTGACTAAACTGTACGTCTTCTCCCTTTAATTAAACGGAGTGAACATGATATGCATAATTCGTTTATATCTTTGGTCCATGTTTCTCACATCTCAACGTATTTTTCTTCATTGTATTTGCCTAGGTTCTGGAGTAGCTATTTCTTGGTACTGCCAGTCCCGACGACCCGTTGTCTTTTCGGTTTGGATTATACTCCATGACACACTATCAAGTGAAGTCGAGGAGCCAAAATATAACCCCCGACCAATTCAATAAGAGTATTCTGAGGCAAATCCAAAGCTCAATGGTGCTAAAAAAAAAGTTTTGCCCAGAAGAAAGATTCTCCACCAATCCGAAGACGCCAAGGTGTAACCCGGACCCAGGTTAGACCAGCGGTTCAAATATGCAAGAGACGTCTTGTCAACCTCAAAAGTGGAATGCAGATTGCCAGGACAGTTAGTCTAGCGCACTCCTTGCTCTGTGTAAAGTTACTTAAAAAATGAAGGAATTTAGTGCATTCGGTCTCCGTTCCCCATACAATTCAATTTTCTTATAAGTTATAGTCTAACAAAAAACACTATCAAGGGTAATCATCAAAGATATATTATACGGCCAACAAAAGCACTATCAAGCTCGATCACAATATATGGTAGACCAAATAAATCCGATTCATACGTCTCTTCTCCTTTGCTGCTCTGGCCGGCCGTGGAGGCGAGGGAGGAGCTGGGGGAGTTCGGCGTCCTGTTTTTCTGGTTCGTGGTTCTGGCGCTTTCCTCTGCTGTTCTTGCTCCGGCCGGCCGTGGTGGCGTGGGGAGCGGCTTCTGGAGGTGGTTTGGTGTTGGTGGTGGTGGACCTGGGTGTCGGCGAGGCGGCTGGAAGAAGGGTGGTGGCCGGGAGCGGGCGCTGTGGCCGAGGTCGTTCAGCGTTCTTCAGCTCCGTCGCGAGGCGGCGGACAGCTCCTGTGGTCGTCTACAAGTTGTGGTGGTGCTCTGTTTCCGGTGGTGTGAGGTACGGCGTCTCCGGCGAGACCTAGGCTCTTGGGGTTTGATGTGGATCCGATTGTGATCTCTCCAGGCAACTCAGGGTCCTCCGTGCAAGTTTCTGGGTTCCTTTGTAATTTCTTTATTGCTTTGGGACCTTTATGTAATTTGTGATGAGTTCCTGTAATATGGATCGGATCCTTCCTCAAAAAAAAAACATCATCATCAAGCAGTCGTGACCTATTTTTTCTTGCAAAGCCACTCATCTTTCTTCGTACCAAGCTCCATCTACACGTAGTATTGTGTGCTATGTAAGATAGATCAGATGAGTCAGGTGTTTTAGAGGTTGAGCTCTGTGCAAATCGGTATTGAAATGTTTAAAATCTGCATATTGAAGTTTAAAAAAAATCAGAAAAATGCCTAGATGTAGATAATAACATGATCTGGGCAAAATTTCAACAAGAAGTTTTGTTGTATTTTAGGGTAAACAAAAAGACAACTTGGTGGATCTGGATCCGCGGACAATGCACAATTTTGGAAAATTTCAAAATTGTCAGATTTATCATTTTTTAAGTAACCTAAAAAACTCTTTTTTATCTGCACCTAGGATTTGTACTTCAAATTTTTGAAATAGAAAATGCCTTTTTGAATTTATGAAAATATCGAGCTTCATGGAGTTCAGCCTCCATTTGCATTTTGTGATCTTAGTGTCACTGCTATATAATAAAACACATGTGATAAAGTTTCTTTTTTCTTGTTAATTCTTTATTTTTGACATTGCCATATGGACCAAAATAATAATCTAGGTAAGGATGCAGAGAATAGGTGAACAATGGTCGCGTGTCAATGAGGCAGAATAAAGAGTATAGTAAAAATGCCATGTAGTATTTAGGTCCCATCTAAACACAACATTGTAAAATTTTGGAGGATCAAGCTACGGCTTTTAGGGCTCTGAAATTTCATAAGAGTTTTGAAGGATTCTAATCCATTTTTTTTTCAGAATGCTTTTGAATCATACGATTGAGTCCACTAAATTGGTAAGGAATCCATTCCTATGCTCCAATTTTCATAGGAATCTCAACATGAGCGAAAAGCTCATATTATTATTTTTCCTTTGCAAGGTCTAGTGCACTCACACTCTATCTCTGTCTTGTCATTCCAGCAAAATTCCTCTGTTTGTTTCTTGTGTACCATCCACCTCCAATTTTTTCCGCTGCTGCTGGCCAATTGTCAAGGACGACCTCATGAAAGTGATCAATGCCTTCTCTGAGCTTTCCATCAACAACTTGCAAGTCGTCAATAACGCCAACATTGCTCTCCTGCCAAAGAAGGAAGGGGTGGACTGCCTGAAGGATTATCGTCCAATCAGTCTCATCCTCATAATCCCCAAGATTATTGCGAAGGCAATGGCCTCTAGACTGCGGCCTAAGATGAATGACATGTCTCCACATGCCAAGGCGCTTTCATCAAGAATAGAAGCATCCATGACAACTTTGTGTATGTCAGAAATGTGGCACGCCGTCTTCATCAAACACACACTCCTGCCCTGCTGATAAAGCTCGACATCGCAAAAGCCTTCGACACCGTTCGATGGGACTACCTGTTGGATCTCATGCAACGTTTGGGCTTCCCTTCGTTGGCGAGCCTGGATGTCGTTGCTATTCTCCACCGCCACATCTCGGGTGCTTCCGAATGGGATCCCCGGCAATGAGATTATTCACGGACGCGGGCTAAGGCAGGGTGATCCGTTATCGCCATTGCTCTTCGATATCGCAATCAACACGCTCCCAAAGATTCTTGAGCTGGCCACTGAAGCAGGGCACCTTCAACCGTGCCTGGCAATTTCATAAAATCCCGCATCTCCTTGTATGCAGATGACGCGGTCATTTTCCTCAAGCCGGAAGCCCAAGACATCAGCAACCTCACTGCCCTGTTGGACAACTTTGGCAGGGTCACTGGCCTCATGACGAATATCGAGGAAAGCTCAGTAGCCCCCATTCGATGCGAGGACATCGACCTCACTACCACGCTTCTCAACTTCCCGGCAGCAATCAGCCAGTTCCCTATCAAGTACCTGGGTCTCCCCTTGCTCTGGGGCGGCTGAGGCGGGTGGACCTGCAGCCTTACATCGACAAGGTGGCATCAAGACTGAGCCCCTACAAGACCAAGTTCTTGAACCGTGCCGGCTGCGACGCGGTGGTCAAGTCGGTTCTCACGGCCCTGCCTATTTTCCTCCTCACGGCGATCAAGGCTGATAAAGCTACCCTCAAGGCCTTTGATAGATTGCGCCGGGCCATGCTCTGGAATGCAAGCGACATGGTGATGGGTGGGAAGTGCAAAGTGAGTTGGACAAAGGTCTGTCGCCCTAAGAAGCTAGGAGGTTTGGGATTCTGGACCTACAAAAATTTGCAAGGGCTCTTCGTCTGCGTTGGCTTTGGTTTGAGTGGACTGCTCCTGAAAAGCCTTGGGTGGGGCTGGAAACGCCAAATGATGACACTGACAGAGAGCTATTTAATGCTGCGACGGAAGTTACTGTCGGGGACGGGCGGACCGCTAGCTTCTGGTCCTCTTCTTGGCTAAATGGGACCTCGCCAATGTCGCTTGCTCCAAAAATCTTCAAAGCGTCCAAGAAGAAGAAGCGATGTGTGAAGGACGCTCTCGCCGACCTCTGCTGGGTGGCAGACATCGCGGTCCATGAGTTCACACTGGAGCACATCACACAGTTTGTCAACCTTTGGGGCCTTCTACAGGTGTTACATTGGACCCCAGTTCCAGGGACACCATCAGATGGACGCTTACCCCAGAGGGGAAGTACTCGATGGGATCGGCATACAAGGCGCAATTCATCGGATCCAATCCCTGCTCGTTCAACAACCTGGTTTGGAAGACGTGGGCGCCACCCAAATGCAGATTATTTGCCTCGCTGGTGGTGCAGAACAGTTTGTGGACTTCCGACCGTCTCGCGAAGAGGGATGGCTGCACACCCCCCTATGTCAGCTCTGCAAGTGTCAGAATGAGACGGCTAGGCACATCCTTTTCGAGTGCAAATTCTCTAGGCGTATTTGGCAGGATGCTGCCTCCTGGCTCTCCTGCCCCTCCCTGGTGCAGGACATGGGCATAGGCCGCCATACTGTCCTCGACTATTGGCAGGCGGTCTCCAAGTCCCCCACTGCGCACCCCAAAGGGCTCAAGTCTGCAATTACGCTCATCACTTGGGAAATTTGGAAGGAAAGAAACGCGCGTTATTTCAACAACACCTTCTCGATGCCGTCGACTCTCATCCAGAAGATCAAAGATGAGGGCATGAACTGGGTTCTGGCTGGTGATAAAGCCCTCGCCGAGATAGTTGCATAGAGGCGTCTGACACCGATGATATGATGATCTTCTTAGCGGACAGACTAGACGGAGTTGGTTGATTGTTTTTTCCTGCACCTTGTCGCACTAGTTTTTAATTTGGCCAGGCCGCGCTGTGTTTGTTTCTCCTATATCAATATAAAAGGCAAAGCTTTTGTCCCGTTTCAAAAAAAACATCATTTACAAAATTAATGTGTTTTAAATCCTGAAAAGAGTCATATTCCTATGTTTCAAAAATACTGCAATCCAAAGAGGTCCTTAGAATTGCTAGCAAACGTACAACCACACGAGTCCTCATTCAGGAAGATGCTTTTGATGCAGAAACAGTAAGGAATTTTATGTGACTGTTAGTAAGCCACATATAGTAGTAAGCCTTTGAACTAACTAATTATGCACGGTGCATCATCTCCGGAATATATATCTGTATTTGACAGCTACTCTGATCAAGTGTCCAAAACATTGCACAGCATGACAGCACAGTGCACCTTTTGGAACATGAGTTTGAAACAACAAAACGTTACCTGCTCCCATCAATTCCATCGTTAACCAACCCCTGGAGGCTGGAGCCCGGGCAGCTGGCCATCGCTCTCTCCTCAATGATAGGAACTCGCCACCGTTCCCTGCCCCGCACCCACCATGGCACCACCTTACTCGCCCGTCGATGGGCCAGGTCTCTCCCGGCTGCGTGTCCTGCCAGCATGTCAGCGGCAGTGTGCTGTGTGGGCAGTAGCGGCAAGTTGAACAGGAGCCGCTGGCCAGATCGGCATGCATGCATGCAGACGACGCGAGCCTGCGTGAAGGACTGAGATCCCGTGCCCCGCTGAAGGCAGGGCACAGCGTGCCCTGAGGCAGTGGATCCACCATCCGCTCCCCATCCGACGGCCACGACGGGTCAACCCAAAATTGGACCGGGTTGCTCTTCTTCTTCCTCTGTTTCTCACCCAGACACGCACGCGATGCACGACGCGCGGCTCGTACTCGCCCTCGCCGAGCCCCATCGAGCGGAGGAGCTCCCGAATCACCCGCGCGTACCGAGGTTCGTCTGCGGCGGAGGCGCCCGCCGCCGCTGCCGACGGAAGAGATGGCCGTCCGCCGCCGCCGTCCATGGTTCGCTAGCGTCCCCTTCCTCTGTTCCACGCGCGACGACGCGAGGCGAGCTGCTAGTAGGAGCACCCATGTATCCTTTGTATTACTGGAGTGGCACGGTCACCTGGATGCGTTGGACCTTGCCGTATGGGACCTTGTTCACCGGCATGGCGTGCGCGGCCACGAGGTGGGCGACAAGCGCCGGCGCCGGCCCGACGAAGCCACAGCCGGGCTCCGTGCACCAGCAGGGCGCGCGCGGGCACGCGCTCTGGTGGTCCTGGACCTCGTGGTAGGCGACGAACACCTCGCAGCCATCGTTGAGGCACTGGATCCCGGCCGCCGAGACGACGCAGTCCATCGCCGTGTTGGGGACGTCGAAGGCGACGCCGCCGTCCTCACACCTCCCGCACTCGCCGGCAAGGCAGCCGCCGCACGCCAGGTGCCCGCGCTTGCACTGCGTGTGTGGAAGGAACATCAAACCTGTTGTGTCGGCGCCTGCAGTCGCGGAATCCAATCGAACCGGACAAGAAAAGGAAAGTTGCGAACCTGGAAGACGGGAGGCTTGAAGGGGAGGAGGCAGATCGGGCAATGGAGCACGGTGACGTCCATCTTGAGGGCGACCTCCATCCTGGGGCCGTGCTCCGCGATTGTGATGGCGCCGGCCGGCTGATGCACGACGATTTCATTCTTCACCGGGCCACTGGGAAGGAGGAGCGGCAGGTCCAGCCGCGGCTTCTTGGCGCCATGCTCGCCCGTCGCCGGCGAGCCCCTGGTGCTACTTTTCTCGGAGCCAGTGAGCTGCATCATCACCCAAGGGGACGCCAGCGAACCATGGACGGCGGCGGCGGACGGCCATCTCTTCCGTCGGCAGCGGCGGCGGGCGCCTCCGCCGCGGACGAACCTCGGGACGTGTGGGTGATTCGGGAGCTCCTCCGCTCGATGGGGCTCGGCGAGGGCGAGTACGAGCCGCGTGTCGTGCATCGCGTGCGTGTCTGGGTGAGAAACAGAGGAAGAAGAAGAGCAACCCGGTCCAATTTTGGGTTGACCCGTCGTGGCCGTCGGATGGGGAGCGGATGGTGGATCCACTGCCTCAGGGCACGCTGTGCCCTGCCTTCAGCGGGGCACCGGATCTCAGTCCCTGCGTGAATGGCCAGCCACCGTGCGGTGTGGGCACTGGGCTGTGTGCACGTAGCGCGGCCGGCCTGTGGACGTGAGGGTGAGGGGCCGTCTCCTCCGGCGCCGAGGCGGCAAGCGGACGCAGGAGCAGACGCAACATGGATTAGTCAGCTACTGTGGCCGGGCAGCGTCCAGCGCGGGCACAGTGCAGTGGCGCAGCTGTTCATTCATGTCACCTCGCTCGTGGCCGGCCCGTCCCCTCCGGCATGCTGCCCGTGATTCCATCGCCGGGTAGGGACGGACGTGTGCAGCCAGGGCGGCCGGTGTGGGTGTGCTGCGTCTGGGTTTTTTTTCACGAACAAGTGCATGCAGCGCACGATTCAGCCACCATGGCATGGCCGCGACCTGCGAGGTGCGAACTCCCACGCCCGCGCGCACGTCTCAGCCACACCATGGACATGGATGACTCTGCCTCTGCGAGGTCCGAAAGCCAACGCCCGCGGCCGCCCCCGCGCACGCACGCACGCGGCCGCCCGCCATCGTACATGCCAAGTGTAGCCGGGGCGAGCCGCCACCGCCGTCTCCCCCCACCGAGTTAGCACATACTCCCACGAATACAATACTGTCTACTCCTACTCGGTAGGAGGAAGAAGAAAAGTAGACGACTCGTAGACTGATGTAGCAGCGGCTATAAAAGGAGCAGCTGGGGATAGTGAGCGTGGAATAGTAGTGCAGTGGGAGTAGAGCGAGCGGGCACACACTTATTTTAAGCGAGGCGCCACCATTGCTGTCGTCCCCTCCCTCCGTCTGCCGCTTTCCATTCTACTCTCTCTCATCATCGCCTCCTTTCTCTCTAGCTAGCCAGCCAGGGCGGGGGGTCAAGAAAGAAACCCAGCCAGCAGCCACTATTTAGTTTACTTCCCTAGTGGTAGGCAGGCTACTGGTCCCTGTGCTCACAAAAGCTGGGAGCCTGGGAGCTTGGAGGGAGGGCGGCGGCAATGGAGACGGGGAGCAGCGGCGGTGGCGATGGGCGAGGAGGACCCGGCGACGACGCTCACGGTCTCAACTTCGGCAAGAAGATCTACTTCGAGCAGGACGGTGCCGGCGGGAGCGGGAGCTCCTCTGGCGGTGGCAGGAGGAGCAGGGGCTCCGTCGCGAGCGGTGCCCTGGCTGGAGGAGGAGCACCCGGCGGCAACGCCTCGCAGCAGCAGCAGCCGCGGTGCCAGGTGGAAGGGTGCGGCGTGGATCTGAGCGGCGGCAAGACCTACTACTGCCGCCACAAGGTCTGCTCCATGCACTCCAAGGCGCCGCTCGTCGTCGTCGGCGGCATCGAGCAGCGCTTCTGCCAACAGTGCAGCAGGTACTACGACACATCTCCCCTCTCTCTTCTCTCACCCTGGTACGTAATAAATTCCATTCATTTTCCCCCACTCTCCCTCTTGCTTGCTTGGTCAATTCGAGCTCCAGCAATTGGATCCTCAAATTACTCCATTTTTGTGGATTCCGCTGTTCATGTGCTTCTTCAGTCTACTGTTGCACTCGTGACACTCCTACTCCTCGGTGCTAGCATACTGTCAGTAGTATATTGGTTCCCAGCATGTGTGGCTCAGCAATGCAACCATGCTCACTGTTCGGCCTCTGCAATTGGCTTTCAAAATCTTTCTTCCAAAAGAAAAAATAAAGTTTCTGATATCCAGGCGTACTACTGGTAGTACTTTCTTTCTTTGCCACATCCAGAAAGTTCAAGTGCGATGTTCATGTGATGACGCACTGCTTGTGTGTGCATCTGGTGGATACGCAGCAACCAATGTAACATTTGGGCAGGTAGAATCTGACCAGAATAGTAAGGGACAGAAAAAGCCTACACCCTGAAATGTTTGTCCGAGTGTCACTTATAGTAAGCCTGGATTTCTTTCCACTTTATTCTACTGTATGAATGGGTGGTACACTGGTAGTACTACTATTCAATGCCCTAGTGATAGTGGAGTGTAGGAGTAGGGAGTATATATGTTGGTGAGAGAAGTTCTTTGGAATGCAAAAGAATTACTAGTAAGGCTGTAATTCAGATAACTTATTCCCAACATATAATTCTTGTTAAGTTCATACAGTAGATAATTAGTATGATGCACTAGTCAAATACCAGTGATTCTTGTTAAGTTCATCTTTGGTCACATGCAGGGTTTATTTGGAGATTTATTGTTCACTTATGCACACAATACTCTTAATCTGCCAAATTGAATTGCATATATGATCTCCTTTATATTATTTCATATTCATTTACCATTTTGAAATTAAAAAAATCTTGTGCTGCCACGTATGGTGGCCTCATGAGTCGTTTGAAAAGCGAAGGTTCTTGACCGTTGTTTTGAAAGATAAAACATCACTTGTGACTGTACCATAAAACTTTGCACGTTTCCACTATCAGGAATGATTACAGGTGTTCTATCCACATGGGCCTTTTTTTTCTTGGTCGTCATGTGTGTATCTAATCATGAAAGGCGCTTCTTTGGCCACTGTAGTAGTTTAGGTTGAGAGCAAATGGCTTGCTTGCACCGATGCAGCTTTTCACATGGCATGTGGTTTGCTCTGTTATTTATTCACTTGATGCATGCTTGGTATTAAGATACTAAGCTAGTATCTGGTTCTTGATTGCTATGTTAGCATTTCCCATCTTTTCATGTGCATGCAGTTTTTTATAGTGAAACAACATGATATGCAAGTTGAAGAGTAGTGAAACAACATGATATGCAAGTTGATGTTTGATTACTCTTTGCTCTGCTTTTGATGCGTGACATTGATTATTGTTGGTTCCTGTTCAGTTGCTTCTTTATGAAATTCCTTACAGTCACTCTTCAACATTGGAATTGTAAAAAGTTCTCTTGCACTATCCTTAAGTCCGTATGGAGTGCTAAAATCACCATATGGAGGTCATAATAACGTAAGTAATCCTTTATAATCACAGGTTCCACCAGTTACCTGAATTTGACCAGGGAAAACGAAGTTGCCGCAGACGCCTCGCCGGTCACAATGAGCGTCGTAGGAAGCCCCCACCTGGACCTCTGTCCTCACGCTACGGCAGGCTTTCTGCGTCCTTCCAAGGTAAGAAACTGCCTCATGTTATCACTGAATCCACATAGTTAATTGCAGTTTGAATGAAATGTATTGATTCTGCAATTCTTTGCCAATTTTGTTCCAGAAGACCCGGGCAGGTACAGAAGCTTTCTCCTGGATTTCTCCTACCCAAGGGCTCCAAGCAGCGTGGGAGATCCGTGGCCAGCTCTTCAGCCTGGCGACCACCGCATGCCTGGCACTACCTACTGGCAAGGCAGCCATGAACATCACCCTCACCGCAGTGCAGTTGCGGGATACGGCGACCACCATGCGTACATCGGCCAGGGAGGCTCCGGGGGAGGTGGCGCGCCGATGATCCCGAGCTTTGAGCTCCCCTCGGGCGAATGTATCGCAGGAGTTGCCGCCGACTCCATCTGTGCTCTCTCTCTTCTGTCAACTCAGCCATGGGATAGTACCCACAGTGCCAGCCACAACCGGTCCCCGGCAATGTCGACGGCCAGCGCCTTCCAAGGCAGCCCGGTGGTGCCCTCCGTCATGGCCAGCAACTACATGGCGGCAAACGGCAGCAGCGGCTCCTGGGGCAGCCCCCGGGGTCTCCATGGGGGCGCCAGGAACATGCAGCACCACCACCATCACCTGCAGCATGACACAGTCATGAACGACGTCCATCCGCATCCGGGCTCGGTTCACCATGGTCAGTTCGGCGAGCTCGAGCTCGCGCTGCAGCAGGGAAGGGCCACGCCGAACCCGCCGCACGTCGAGCATGGGTCCGGCGGCGCCTTCAGCCACTCCAGTAACGCAATGAACTGGTCTCTGTAGTAGTGCCGGCGAGTTCGTCGGTGCCGTCTGATCCCTTACGTACTGTCACGCCAAAGAGACATGGAACATTGGGCACCCTGAGTTTTGTGCGCCTACGACTTGCCGATTTGGATTTCAGGATGGGAAGGAAATCCGCAAATTATAGAGCGGGGATTTCCTCCCGTGGAGCCCAATGTGTCCATGAACTAAACACCCCAGCACCTTTCATTTGCTTGTAAGAACTATTGACATATTAGTTGCTCTTGTTACCATCAGCCTTGTCGTTTTTTCACGTTCATGTTTATTTACAGCAACTTGTCAGGTGGCCCTCACAAATATTGCATCATCTTTAATAAGTGGAATGTGTCCTCAAAATAACTTTGCAGATTCATGAAAATAATATGCTTTTCGGGCAGTGGATATCGACCACTTTGAGGTCAAAAGGTTTGTGCATACCTATAGGTATGCATAATAAAAAATGATGAAGTACGAATTAAAACACTTTAGCAAATTTGAGGTACTTTTGACATCAAAAAATGATGAAGTACATATTATTCAGATTTGAGGTACTTCATCATTTTTTATGAACTAAATACACGGCCGGTCCTGGCGTGAACTGGGGCTTAGCCTGTTGCGGAGGCTTTATAATCTCTTATTCACGGTGATGGTGAATCTTCTGGCTTCAGTTCTTCGACGGTGGCGTCGACAACACATCTTCAGTCTTTGGCAGGGCACGATTTTTCGCCTTGGGTCTGAGGGTTTCATGATTTTGAGATATGATTGAAAAATTATTAAACTTTGAATTTGAAATTCTAAATTAATTTCACGTTCAACTCCCCGTCCCGTACAAAAGTTACGCGCTCGCCCAGCTTGCGGGAAAATAGTCAACAAAACGACAGGTTCTCGATACTGTTGTATCAGAGCTATTAGAGTGATGTTTGAAACACCGTTGTTGGCAATGGCTTTGAATAAGAATGGTCGAGATCTCTCCTAGTGGGCAGTAGCATCTGAATGATATGAAATTTGAGTTATATATGTGGTTCTCGAAGTGAAGTTCAGTTCCATAGAAGAGACGGCAATAAAGTAGCCCATGAATTAGCCATTCTCAGAGAAATGTTTGGGAGGATGATGTACCGGAACATGTTGCCATGGTTGTATTGGGATATTTGCCCCTGTCGTCATGTTTTATCAATTGTCGTCATAATGTCATATGCTTACCTCAAAAAGAAAAAGGAAACACAGAGGAACGCCACGATTCTTGGGCCGTCACGTGGCTAATGGATGCTTCCGGCCTTTTGGAAAGACTGGCCACGCCGCGATATAGGTGTTGTCCAGTACTGTAGTTTAGGAGGCTTGGAAGCCCATCTGGCTCTATTGTTTGGAAAGGCCTAGCAGCCGTGAAATACCAAGCCATCCAGAAGTCAGCTCACGGATACGCTGGCGGATATGAACTCGGTGTGTTCGAATTTGTGCCAGCTTCGGAGTGCAAATCGAAACCTCGTGGAACTCTGATTCGCCTCCGATGGTCCAAGGTCCTATATACACTTCCTGATTCGTGACCCCATGGGATCAATCACCAATCGAGCAACAACGCAACACGGTCACAATGTGCTTACGTCCGAACAGTTCGACCGGCAGCAACAGCGCCGATGCCGCCGCCGTCGAGGACGACGCCAGCTCAAGCAACAGCAAAGCCGAGTCGTCCCCGCCCGTGCTGACGGACTTCTCGAATCTCGTGGGCGCACTGCACAAGGCCGTGGACGCCATACGCAAGCAGAACGGCCTGCCCCCGATGGTCTCGGACGCCGCGCGGCCCGGTCCCCGCCGCTACGACGTGTGTCCTGACTGCGGCGGCAAGCCGACCGCCGAGGAGTGCCCTGGCTGCGGCCGCTCCGTCGTCGCCGGGGGAGAAGCGAGATGGTCCGGCTGGCTGCCGTGGTAGGCATGCAGGGATTCGACGTTGCACTTCCGCACGCGGGTTTGATTCAGTACCCATCGGATATGAAGGAGTGCGTTACCGAATATTTGATTTTGCGGCTATGTTATGTTGCTTCCTTTCTATATCTACAAATCCTATTTTACAATTTCTAAAAGAGGTGTGTAGTACCAGACGAGTCACATGGTGTATTAACGATGCGTATGCTCATGTCTTGAAGCTGTAATTTGTTCAATGTTCACTATTTGTTTTTGTAGGGATAAAATGTTCAGTATTTTGTGGCCGTTTTGTGAAAACTTTGGATACGAAACTTTCTCATTAAACGTGTGCATTTTTTTTTTGAGGGTGCATTTTTTTTGGGTGCATTTGCTTGGGATTTAAACTGTGCTTCGGATGGGCCGTATGGTATCCTTTATTAAGTCGTTCCACGGTTATGCGTCCATGGACCATGGGCCGATTCAGCTGGGCCCTGCATCTTCGCTGAGCAGCACACAAAAAAACTGCCGATGTAGTAAAGGGATCGGACCTGATCGGATTTATCTCTGTACTATTTTTTTACTATTTTTTTCTAGGATTTGGATTGGATCGGATAATACACAGTTACGGATTTGGTGACGGATATATATGATCACGGATTTAGAATGGAAATGGAGCAGATTCCGGGCAGAAACAAAATTAATCCAATCGGTATGCACATGCACATATGTGCATTGTCAACCCACAAAACTAAAAATTATTGCTCAGCAACCTAATAACATAACGGGTAACTCCATAGTGTGTACAATTACTATGTACGTGAGTTGTTGTTCAACGTATAAACTCCAGAACTCGCTAACTATAAATTGTGCTTTTGAGCTTTCACTAGAAAATCAGATTATTTGGATTATAACCATCGGATAATCTAATTAATTCTCGGATAATCCATATCCTAATGCTATTTTATATACCATATCCGCATGTTCAGTTCGAAAACGGATATCCTTATCCGTCAGATTCTTTATCGTTAGATTCTTTGAAATCAGATATGAATTCTTCATAACAGATTCGGTGCGAAAATTGTTCTATCTATTTACAACCCTATGTACATATGACGACTATTGATAAGACATACTCCTCCGTCCCTGTATTTGGCGCACTTGTTTCATCTGCATGAGTTTTGAACATCAATTTTACCGCTAATATTTAAGAATTATGTCAAATTATACCATTGGGAACTTTATTTGAATATAAGAATAACATTTTCGTACCACATACTACACCTTTTATCAGTAAAATTGATTGTCAAAATTGGTGAATGCAAAACAAGGGCGCCATGTAAACATAGGGACGAAGGGAGTACACGTATGTGTTTAATTTCTTTAAGGAAAACGACCGTGTGATGCAGTCGATTGCTCTCAGCGTTAGGATGTGCACCTGGCGATCACCTTGTGCTCCCTTGCGCACTCATCCAAACTCATGTTGTTGGTCGTCGATCCTCGGCAGAAGTTTTTCTGCATGCAGGTCGTGGTTCCTTCACAGTTGGTGTGTAGTTCCTCGCTGCAGACCATTTCTCCAATTATTTGGTCTCCAGGCTAGTTCTTCATGCCCTAGATTGAAGGAAGGACATGGATGGGTTCATGTTCAGTAGATCTAGCGTTGACTAGGTCTTGGTGAGACAAATTCGTCGCTTTTAAGCCAAGGACAGAGAGGTCGATGATGGTGGAGGTTATTGTTTTTGGGGTATTTCTATGTTGAAAAGTTCATATTACATACTACAAGCGTTTAACGATTTAGTTGTGTGCTCATGACCAACATATGTGCAACAATTTTGGCCGCATTATACTGCTATTACAATTTTGGGAAATTTTGGACTTCTCCAATCAGCACAAGTATTTCTGTGACGTTGCATATGTTGGACACATATGAGGATAGGTTGTTGATTTTGCGAACGATGACAATGTACCTTGATACGTCTCAAACGTATCTATAATTTCTGATGTTCCATGTTGATATTATGCCAATTGCCACATGTTTTATATACACTTCATATCATTTTTATGCATTTTCTGGGACTAACCTATTAACAAGATGCCACAGTGCCAGTTCCAGTTTTCTGCTGTTTTTGTATTTCAGAAAAGTTGTTCTGGAAATATTCTCGAAATTGGACGAAACAAAAGCAGAAGTCCCTATTTTTCCACCACGTACACGGAGTCCAGAGGGGGGAAGCAGGAGGGCCGTGGGCCGGCCACGCCAGGGCACGGCACGCCCCCCCTCTCTGCCGCGCCGTGGGGTGATGTGGGGCCCACGAGCCACTCCAGTCGCCGCCATTTCGCATATGTATTCATCTATTCGGGAAAACCCTAGACACCCATGCCATTATCCACGAAAAGTTCCAGAGACAACGCCGTCGTCAACCCTAGCTCGGGGGAGGGGGGGTCAGAAGCTCTTCTCGGCACCCTGCCGGAGAGGGGAATCATCACCGGAGGGCTCTACATCATCATGCCTACCTTCTGAGTGATGCGTGAGTAGTTCATTCTTGGACTACGGGTCCATGGCAGTAGCTAGTTGGTAATCTCTCCACTTTGTGCTATCATGTTTAGATCTTGTGAGCTGCATATCATGATCAAGATCATATATTATTGTAATGCTACATATTGTGTTTGCTGGGATCCGATGAATATTGAATACTATGTCAAGTTGATTATCAATCTATGTTATATGTTATTTATGATCTTGCATGCTCTCCGTTGCTAGTAGATGCTTTGGCCAAGTAGATACTTGTGACTCCAAGAGGGAGTATTTATGCTAGATAGTGGGTTCAGTCTCCATTGAATCTGAGGGAGTGACAGCAACCTCTAAGGTTGTGGATGTACTGTTGCCACTAGGGGGAACCTAATGATGCTTTGTCTAACGATGAATGTGTTGTTTACATTATGCACTTTGCTTATTGCAATAATCTGTTGCTTGCAACTTAATACCAACGGGGAACTCGGATGACTACCTGGAGGTGGATTATTAGTCATAGATGCAGTTGGATAACGGTCTATGTATCTTGTTTTAATGCCCGCATGAATATCATAGTAGTCATCATGTCATATTATTGCATTGGTTTGCACTCGTTATTTTGTCAATTGCCCAGTTGTAATTTGTTTACCCAACATGTTAGTTATCTTTTATGGAGAGATACCACTAGTGAACCGTAAATTCCGGTCCATTCTTTTACATCAATACAACCTGCTGCAATCATTGTTCCTTTACATTCTCTGCAACATAAACATTGTTCTCCACACATACGGTTAACCCTTTGTTTTCAGCAAGACCGGTGAGATTGACAATCTCACCGTATCGTTGGGGCAAAGTATTTTGATTGTGTTGTGTGCAGATTCCAAGTCAACAGTCAGACCTCCCCTTCGACGCCTGTTTTCTGGCACATTGACAACCTTCAGAAGTGCTTCTACTCCTACTGGTTCGATAAACTCGGTTTCATACTGAGTAAAGACTTGCTGCTACATTATATCATACCTTCCTCTTGGGTCTCCCAATGAACGTGTGCTTTACGCGTATCATACCTCAGCCTTTGTCAAACTATGTGTTAACTCTTGCTGCCTCTAGTCCTAATTATAACACATAATTTGGCATGTAGGTAGTATTTATTATTGTGATGAGGTAAAAGTTTTCTTGCGAAAATATTTGCCGCGGATTTACTCAGTGGAAATACCAGATGCTTACGACAATACTTCTGAAAACTAAAGACCCCTTCAAAGATAAAGATTTTTCTCTGGTTGTTACATAGAAAATTAATGAAAGATAATTTGGTTAAGCGAATATGTACGGGGTGCAAGAATATGTTCTCTCTGATGCATATGAGTCTGTTGAGCACCTGCTTATATCTTGTACCTTTACTCGTGATATCTGGAGGTTTATACACTTCACTTTCAACATATACCCACCAATTAATATATCGAATATTTATGGGATATACAAGTCTACCAAAAGCCATATTAGAATTGGTGCGTCAGTCATTCATTGGGTGTTATGAAACCGCCGCAATGACATTATCCTTAACAGGACAACATCTTCTTATTATTTGTAGGTTATCAACAAGGTGATTTATTGGATCCACTTGTGATCCTTTCTACTTCCTGCAGACCAGCTGGTCTTATGGATACCGGATGTACTCGCATGATGACGGCCATACATGCTATCTTCTGTCATGTTGGTGTCTACAGTATAAAAGACAAGATGTTTAGTGCACCTTTTGTTCTGAATGGTTGATCTTTGTAACCACTTTGAGTGATTCTTGATTTATAAACTGATAAACATTTGAAACTTTGCAATATTCGGGAGGCTGTGTGCATAATTTTGACGCAAATACCGGGGTCTGCACCCCTTTTAGAAAGAAAAAAAACTTTGTAAAAAGAATGATAGTGCGAGGTTATACGCCTCCTTGTTGGTTGTTGGGCTTTCGTGCTCGAACTGTCGAACAGTACCCCAAGAAAAAGACACCATCGCGCTTCGCTTTCGCGAAGATTTGTGACATATTGTTCACTGATGCATGCTCAAAATCTACTCCTATGTAGAGACGAAGAAAGTATTTAGCCATACCGAATAATAGACCAGAAAAGGAAAAAAGAAAACTTGTGGCGTGGCGTGGCGGATCGAGCCGGAGCGCTCATTCGCCAGTGGGCACACACCGCGTCAGCCTTCAGGGCCCTGCGGCTCGTAAACGGTTGATGATGATCGGAACTGGCCCGCCGGCGTCGCGTTCCGGAGGGCTCGCCGGCTGCATCATGCACCGTGACACTGTCGCCATTTTATTGGTTATCGTCGCCCATGCCCACGGGCTAATTGGACCACGCGAGCTACCCGTACGACCCTGTTCGTCACTGATGGAGATGCTGATACTGGCTCTCCAGCTACTGCTCCTGATCCACGCTTAGCCTCTCCTCCTCCGGTCCGCGCCCCGGCCGGCGGGCGTGGAAGAAGACGGAGTATCAGAAATGGAAACGGGGAGGAGCAAGAATTGAGCAAACGACATCGCCGGAGCTGGCCAGAAACGAAACATGGGGGGCGAGCACCAAGCCTGACGCCTCAATGTCATTGTCACTCGTGATCGATCGCGTCCCGCGTCGGGGCGCTGCGGCATGTGGACGACTGTGCGCCATTAGGTGCTCGGTCGGCGGCATGAATGATCAGAGCAATCCAAACCCGAGCTGCCCCCCTGCCGGCCCGGCATCGCGGCTAGACGGATGGACCACGCGACGCGATCGATCTCACCGCGCGCGTCCTTGTTCGGCAGTCAAGTCATGGACACTGACACTTCTTGTTCTGCTTATTGCAGCACAGTTAAGTGGAGTGGTCACTCGCAAACTATCTAATCTAAGTATCTAACCATGTAATTAACCATCGTTTCTGCACCGTTTCGCCGTTGCTAAACAGCATTGTCCTTCTTAGCTTTCAGGGTGTGGAAGTGGTATCTGAATATCAATCTCGCTTTTCTAATACTCCGTAGTATTTGTTGTTGAGAGCATACGCTGATTATTCTCATGCATTACTCCTCCTTTTATCTCTTTGAGCAGCCAATTCACATCTGCCCATGCATGGAGCCATGGAGGTCCCTCCCACGAGCTTTGGAAGTACGCATGGATGTGTGCTACGATCCCTTGTCCACTTCGTCCTGACAAATGAATTATTTCCGGCTAACCCCACCGTAAACAGTCTCATCCATACCAGCCCTCAAGAAAACAGAAAAGACATAGGAGGTCATCGTCTCATCGCATCGGCATTCCTGTCGCGATACGATCCCGTGGTCGTTCGCCTACGTGTCATGATACGTACCGTCCAAACAGATCCTCATCATATGCGTGTGGAGGCAACGTTCACTCATATCCATTAGACATCAATCTCGATCGGGTGGTTTTTGTAGGGATCTATTGGCAAAATATCTAAGTGGGATGTATACAAAAAGAACGCCGGCCATTGTTGATGAGTTAGACCTTGAAAGTTAATTTACCCCTAAATGCAGTTGAACTAAATGCAATGATGTATGCTAATGAAAAGGTTTACTAAGTGCGAGTTTAGTTTTTGTAATAGGGAGGCTAATGCAGTAGCAGATTATTTATCGAGAGAGACGGATCTTCTCCCGCATGTTTGGGCTGAAGATCCGCCGGATTTTTTAGCTTCCTTGTTAATTGACGATGTTTCTGTTATTTGATTAATAAAGCTGTTTTTCTCAACAAAAAAAGGCTTACTAGATTTAGACGTGACGTTGATTAAGTGGGCTCGACGGATTAAGGTTAAAACTTGTTTAAGAGGTAGAAATAACATTAAATATTTGCATTTCATTGCTAATGGTAAATTCAGAAAAGAAAAAAAGATTTTTTTTGAACTCTAACAAGATGAACGAATCATTGTAGGTGAAAAAAACATGAAGGTCTATACCACATAATATTATAATAAACCATTCGAGGGCAACTGTCACAAATAATTCTATCAGATGGAAATTTTAGTCATATACCGCAGTTGTCTCCGTTGGAGAAAGGAATTGTTACGGCCGAGGAGGAGGAAGTGAATGAACTATGAAGTCACTTTCCGGATGGAGCACAACAAGCCTTTGTGTACGGATGATTTTCTGGCAGAGTTCCATCAAAAGACTTAAGTGGCCAGTAAGGTGGATTTGATGACAATGGTTGTTCACTTACAGATTGGGGAGTTACCATTGTTTTGGCTGAATTCAAAGTGAACACACTTTTACCCCAAAAACGCGGTATAGATCTATATGTCTTCTCAATGTAAAAAAAATCAGTTTTTTTCGAAAGTGTGTACTAATTGCATTACAGAAGGTACCCGGAAAATGGTTAGATCTACTCTTTTATGGAGCATAACTTAGACAAAGTGGTCAACATGGGTTAATACTGTATTTACTTGAACAACTGTCTATGTCCAAGATTAATTTTCATAAGAGCAAAATATTTTGTTTTGGGAAGCAAAGATGAAGAACAACAATCCAAGCAAATATTTGGGCGTGAGTCTCCTCGACATGGAATAGCATAAACAACATTGTTTGTAAGTAACATCAATGCTTTGCATTGTTTTCAAGTCATCTATATGTCCGCACATTGGATTTTGCTTTGGCACTTTCTACTTTCGTCGGATACGAATGCAACTATCCCCTCGGATACAGATGCAAGTGATGGTCGCCAAGATTATGTCCAGTCAGACTGGATGATGAAATAACAGTTAAATAGCAAATGTATAAATGCTATTACGATACTTTACATGTAACAAATCAGTTACGGACTTATTAGTACTCCGTAAAAAAGATTGCGGTATGCACCCCCTTTTGAAAAAGAAGAAAAAGACGTCCAATCGGATCCATCCAACCAACCGCTATGAAACCATCACCACCACTCTAGCACGCCACTCACGTGTGCCACTAATCCAATATTGGCCTGACTGTGATCCGCCCGTCAGCGTCTGCAGGCACATCGTCATATCCATAGCAGCAGAGCTCGCTTCTCGCTTCCCAGCTCTATAATAATAATAAAAATGAAATCGCTGGGCACCACCCAGGATTTTTAATATAGTAGAAACCCCATCTGGGTGAGAATTCCCGAAAACTGCCCCTGATGGAGATCGAACTCGGGTCTCCGGGTTAGCCACTGCGCCACCAGACCACTGGGCCACTGCCCCGTCCTCACCCAGCTCTATAATAGAAGCTCGCGGCGGGAGGTAAGCCTCAGAGCGAGGGTGCAGCAGGCAGGTGAGAATGGGTAGGCGTCAGATCCTCCCCGCTCTCCTCCTCCTAGCTCTGGCGTGCGGCGCCGCCGCACGTACGCCGCTGCTCACCCGCAAGAGCTTCCCCAGGGGTTCGTCTTCGGCACCGGCTCAGCGGCCTACCAGGTTCGTGCCTGCATTCAGCAATGGCTTGTCGATCGAATACTTTTGCTGCGTGTTGCTGCCGTGGCTTAGTTAATCTTGCGTGCAGTACGAAGGCGCCGTCCATGAAGGTGGCCGGGGGCCGACGGTGTGGGACAAGTTCGCTCATACTCCAGGTTCTCTCATCTCTCTCGCCTCCATTTCCTTTCGAGGTGGATGCATGGACAGTTCTAAGCCTGAATTTTTCTTGTTTCCCGCAGGCAAGATTGCGGACGGCAACAACGGAGATGTAGCGCTAGACTTCTACCACAAGTACAAGGTGATATTTTTAATTTTTGTTTGCTTCAGCGACGTATGGCCGTAACTGTCATGTTCATGTTGAGAAGCATTCGCGATTTTCGGAACTAAATAATTAGCTTCGACCTGGAATTGCAGGAGGATCTGCAGCTGGTGAAGGACATGAACATGGATGCCTTCAGGTTCTCCATTGCATGGAGCAGGATATTCCCAAGTACGTATGTATGAGGATCACTATAAGAGCTAATTAATTTCAACGCCCGCACTAGATCTAGGGAAGCAATACTCAACCAAATGCAACTAACTTATCTTCAGCTCAGCAAAAAAAGTTCACCAGCGTTTTGTCGGTGAGCACGTTTAATACTAGCTAAAATATGTGAGGTCACTACTGCTTGCAGATGGTTCCTTGAGTGGAGGACTGAACAAACAAGGGGTTGCTTTTTACAACAACCTAATCAACGAGGTTATAGCTAAAGGTGACTTTTGTTTTCTCCCATTGTCTTACATGAAAACTACGGCATATCCAGTTCTTTAGTGAAGAATAACACTTCCTTGCACATGGTAGGGTTGACGCCATATGTCACAATTCACCACTGGGACACGCCCCTGGGCCTAGAGGACAAGTACGGTGGCTTCCTGAGTAAAAACATTGTGTAAGTGATCGATCTGTCAAATCACAAAGTTAACCTCCCTCTTTGCCTCTAAAACGGACAGGCTCGATGAATGAATATCATGTGGCATTTGAAAACACCAACATGAAAGAAGTGGTGGTACAACATAAATATTTTAGTTATTAAGTTGACTTTGATATTTGGACCTGATAGCCTGACAACGGCAGAATCGAAATTTGATCTGAATCTGATCCACTCAACGATAAAAAACGAAAGGAAGATCTGAATACTGTGAATGTACAGAGAGTCAATGAGTAAACACAATGTTAATTCAGCAACTCGATGAATTCTTGATGGAACGCCTGTGCTGTATCATGCAGGAAGGACTACGTCGACTTCGCGAACGTGTGCTTCAGGGAGTTCGGCGACCGTGTCAAGTACTGGACCACCTTCAACGAGCCGTGGACGTACAGCACCTACGGCTATGGCGCCGGGGTGTTCGCGCCCGGCCGGTGCTCGCCGCACGTCTCCGCGTCCTGCGGCGCCGGCGACTCGGCCCGTGAGCCCTACATCGTCACACACAACATCCTGCTCTCCCACGCGGCGGCCGTCAGCCTGTACCGCAAGCACTACCAGCCCGCGCAGAAGGGCCAGATCGGCATCACGCTCGTGTGCCACTGGTACATCCCCTACAGCAACACCAAGGCCGACAAGGACGCGGCGCAGCGCAGGATAGACTTCATGTACGGGTGGTACATGGACCCCATCGTGTTCGGCGACTACACTGAGTCCATGAAGTCCTTTCTCGGTGACCGGCTGCCCAAGTTCACGCCGGAGCAGAAGGAAGCGCTCAAGGGGTCCTACGACTTCATCGGCGTCACTACAGGAATAACTCTATATGCCTACAGGCAAAGGCCGTCGGCATACACATTTTGCTGTCGGCATATAAATGCCGTCGGCAAAGGCACAAATGCCGTCGGCATATAATATGCCGACAGCAAAATGTGTATGCCGACGGCCTTTGCCGTCGTCTTTTGCTCCCTCGGCATACAAAGGAAAAGCCGTCGGCATATACTTGCCGTCGGTATATGGCACCTATGCCGACGGTTTTCTTTGGCTGTCGGCAATGCTTGGCCGTCGGCAAAAAAAAGTGCATCACGGCCGTCTGACGCCGTCTGAAGCTATGCCGACGGCAAATGCCGTAGGCATACAGTGCCACATGGGACGAGCTGGTGGCTCATGACACGAACTATTCCGACGGCCAAACAGAGTAAAGGCCTACGGCAAAAGCCGTCGGCATACTTGATAAGCAAAACAAAAAAAAACAATAAAAGGCTAATTACAATGACACAATTCAACATTGGAAATCACACTGAAATAACACTGAAAAATGGTTAATCTACTATACAATTTACTTTCAGCCACCTGACATAAGCAAGAAACAGCTAAAACAGCTAGAAAAGTAGATAGGACCAATTTATCGAGAATTTGCATAATCGAGAGTCAAGCACGAGCTGTTCAAGGACACGCATTAGCAAACTATATGATCTGCTAGTACCACAGCTTCGCCTGATGCAGCAGCAACACCACCAGCAGCACCACGGACCGCCACAGCACGTTCATCTTCCTGCAAAGCAAGGCTTCATAAATTCATTGGATAAGCTTTAACACAAATATATTCAATATGCATGCCTAGCACAATTCATTAGACTAGAGGCTGGGGCGCCCCTCCGGGCGCCTCCTCGCCAGTCAGGTGCATGCCAATAACATTACTCAGCAGCCAAATTACACAACTGAGCAGAGAAATAAAAAGGCAGGTACAAAATCACTGCGGAAGGAGGACTAAAAATGGCACGTAAAGTTGCCCTCTAATACAATGTTGGTTAGTGTAATGGTCTAATGGAATAGGTATCCTTTGTTCAAAGCCAGAATATGTATCCTTTAGTCTGACCATGTTAGATTACACACTGCATGAAAGGCTAATGCATTGATGTAACCCAGCTTATGATCAAACATACAGCAAGATGCAAGCGTAGAGGTAGCATCAAAACAGTATATTCTGATAGGCAAATATGGTTTCTCTCTGTAGTAATTCCCAGTCGTCGATGATGAACACAATACACTGAACTTCGGACAGTACACACACTAAAATTTGCATAGAAAAAATAATGAATTTTGGAACATGTATAGTGTTAACTGACCTTATTTCATACACAGAACTTTACAAATGAAAGGAATGGATTTTATTTTCTCAGGACACATAATTCAAACGGTGTTCACAAGAAAGAAAACATTGTTTGCCTACTTTATATTTCTTAAAAATTCAATTTAGTATAATGGTTAAAAGAAAGGTGACAATAGTCGGCAACATACGGCATGACATTCTTCACTTCAAGCTGCTTGTTTTGCCTGGCTAATTGACTGGCTGTAGGCTTCATTAGTGTGGACCCCTTGGAGAAATTCCCCTTCACAAAACTTCGAGCAGCAGGTTTTCTTTCATTTTTTGATATTCGATAGCATGGTATCCGTCCTATTTTGCAAAAGTACACCAAGAAAAATATTTTTCATTAAAGATGGAGCAAAAGACAGGACCATGTCAGGCTAAATACAGAATGATTAACATCATATTGATCAACTTACTACAATATGCAGTGCTCAGTATTAACAGTAATACATATAACTATGAGTGAAAAAACTAGAAGGCAAACACTCCATCCTCACGTATATGTAGGTGACAACCGAATGATCAAGAAAATTAGTAGATACAAGCACTTAGCTGACTAGTACCTTCATTTGGTACATGCGACTGATATATACTTTGGTCAGCTGCACCGGAACATCCTTGCAATCAAAGCTATTCAAACAGAAGTAAAAATGTTAGCGATATTAACTAGGCAATGAAATGCAGTACCAAGCTAAAAGTAAAAATATTTTTGGTACTATGGCAATAACCAAATAAAATTCTGCAGATTAACACACAACTTAGAGCTTTTAACACAATCGACAGTTTATAGAAGTTATGTCCATCATATAGCAACCCAGGAAGATGTTTCAGCTCACACACCATTCTTTATGAGCCACATAAATCTGTATAGTCCACATATACAGGGAAAGCATAGAGCACAAAAAAAAATCTGCCATGGTATACAAGTTTTATCTACTATTTATGGTTACAGGTTCCAGGTGCTTGCACCATAGTAGAGAAACAATCGGCGCAGCTTACTAAAGTTAAGTGTAGTTACAAGTTGCAAATGTCCCCTGGATGTGGATATCTATAGCCTACACTTAACTGCCATTAGACATGGAACTGCAGACCAACCAAAGATTTTCAAGAAAGTAACTTCTCGTGCATATGAACTTTTCTTCTGAGGCTATAGAACAGGAGCATATCTGCATATGAGATTATAATGATATGACCACATCCACTCGCACACTACGCTGCCTTTTCTAGTAGTCCACTTCATTCAGGCATCGAATGAGGAGGAATCCATATTTCTTCTTTTCTCAGGACACATAAACAACCTTCTGTAAATACAGGATATCCAGCTACACCCAAAACTTGGGCAGTTCCAATTCTGACAGCAAAATAAAGAAACTAATATGAAAATACTAGCAGAACTTAACAGAAACTAGGTTCTAGATTATGCAAGACGCATCGACACAAAAATTGGAGGAGGATATAGAATTTAAAGTTCATTTACTGTCATCATTTTACAATTTAGGATCGGGGGTCTCACCTGCGAGGAGCGAAGTGAGGACGGCCGGTGGCAGGCCGCAGCAGCTCCGGCGCGTCGGGCGCTCTCGCGAAGACCTCGGCCGTCGAGCGTCATCCAAGAAGGACGCAGGTGGCGGCCGGGATCGATGACCCAGATGGAGAAACGCCAAGCAGCGCCGTCCTCTCCAGCTGGACGACGGCCTCCGTGGCTCGCGATGGCGCCGTCGACGTCCTGGTCGCCGGAGACCCCTGGCCAGCGAGCCGCCCCGCAAACCCTAGGCCGGCCACGCGTACGTCGCGGTCCGGCCAGCTCGACGAGGCGCCGTGCGTGAAAGCACGCAAGCGCCGGCGAAAAAGCCAGCCGTGGCTCGTGGGCGGCGGCGCGTTGGCGCATCTCCCGTCGGCTGGGCAAGGGCGGCGGCGCTTGATCTGAGGCGTAGGAGGAACGGGGGCGACTTGGGGAGGAGGAGATGGCGGAAGGAAGGAGGCGCTGGGGCTTGAGGAGGAGCGAGTGAGGAGAGCGCGCGGCTGGCGGCGCTCGGGAGGTGAGGGGAGAGGACGAAGCGATGGGGATGGGTGTGAGCTGTGGCTGCTGTGCGTGTGGGATTAGGTCAAGGGGTAGGACCGTAGGAGGGCTTTCGGTAAGCTAGCTGGGCTGGGCTGGGCTGGCTGGTGGTAGGCTGCCCCAATTTGTTTTTGTTCTTTACATTTTACAATTACAAAGCAATTTTATTAATGTTTTTTTCATAAAAAAAGATAGTTTTAGAATAGTATTTTACAAAACAAAACAAAAGCAAAAAATAGTGTGCATCTTGTAATGGCAAACAATGTCTCCGTTGGGAGTTCTCATTTTCTTTGCAACATAAATCATTTTCTAAGTGCAAAAAATGGCTTTTTTGTGAAGCAAGCGCAAAAAATATAGTGCAAAATGGCACCCATCAATTATTCACACAAAGTAGTCCAGATTTTATGGATAATCCCCAAGTATGAGGAATTTTCTCGCTTTCTAACTAGTTTCGCCCATTTAAATGACATTATGCCGATTTTCCGAAAGTAATTCACATTTGAACTACAAGTGAGTGATAGTTTGCTCTGAAAATTTGACAAAAATAATTTTAAGTTACACAAGTAGTGGTTATATTACAGAACCGTCGATAGTTTTGAATAATTCGACCCCTTTCAATGAATAGACATGGCGGCCATTTTGACCTTTTTTCAAAAAAATAAAAGAAAGTGAAAAAATACTAAAAAAAGAAATCCTTTGGCATGGAGTCCTTTTATATGTATTAGTTGATAGGATAAATGATAAACTTGAGTTTTGACAAAGTTTTCAAAAAACTTCTTCACAAAAAGATCAATCATCTATAAACATGTATAAGTTTCGAATCAAATGACCTAGCTATGATCATTCCCGTGGCATAGTTTGTGATAATGTGCCCATATTTGACACATAGCTGTATCTTGATATTACAAACAATGTTGCAGAACTGAGTTTTTTCAAATTACTTATATAAATAACATTTTTCTTTTTTTAAGTGTCAAAAATGACATTTTTGTGAAGCAAGTACAAAAATATGGTGCAAAATGGCACCCATCCAAATATCTCACAAAGTAGACCATATTTGATGGATAATCCAGAAATATTAGGAATTTTCTCGGTTTCTACCTAGTTTTGCCTATTTAAACGACTTTATGCCTATTTTCCAAAAGTAATTCAAATTTGAACTACAAGTGAGTGATAGTTTGCTCTGAAAATTTGACAAAAATAATTTTAAGTTACACAAGTAGTGGTTATATCACAGAACCGTCGATAGTTTTGAATAATTCGACCCCTTTCAATGAATAGACATGGCGGCCATTTTGACGTTTTTTCAAAAAAATAAAAGAAAGTGAAAAATACTCAAAAAAAGAAATCCTTTTGCATGGAGTCCTTTTATATGTATTAGTTGATAGGATAAATGATAAACTTGAGTTTTGACAAAGTTTTCAAAAAACTTCTTCACAAAAAGATCAATCATCTATAAACATGTATAAGTTTCGAATCAAATGACCTAGCTATGATCATTCCCGTGGCATAGTTTGTGATAATGTGCCCATATTTGACACATAGCTGTATCTTGATATTACAAACAATGTTGCAGAACTGAGTTTTTTCAAATTACTTATATAAATAACATTTTTCTTTTTTTAAGTGTCAAAAATGACATTTTTTTGAAGCAAGTACACAAAATATGGTGCAAAATGGCACCCATCCAAATATCTCACAAAGTAGACCATATTTGATGGATAATCCAGAAATATTAGGAATTTTTCGGTTTCTACCTAGTTTTGCCTATTTAAACGACTTTATGCCTATTTTCCAAAAGTAATTCAAATTTGAACTACAAGTGAGTGATAGTTTGCTCTGAAAATTTGACAAAAATAATTTTAAGTTACACAAGTAGTGGTTATATCACAGAACCGTCGATAGTTTTGAATAATTCGACCCCTTTCAATGAATAGACATGGCGGCCATTTTGACGTTTTTTCAAAAAAATAAAAGAAAGTGAAAAAATACTCAAAAAAAGAAATCCTTTGGCATGGAGTCCTTTTATATGTATTAGTTGATAGGATAAATGATAAACTTGAGTTTTGACAAAGTTTTCAAAAAACTTCTTCACAAAAAGATCAATCATCTATAAACATGTATAAGTTTCGAATCAAATGACCTAGCTATGATCATTCCCGTGGCATAGTTTGTAATAATGTGCCCATATTTGACACATAGCTGTATCTTGATATTACAAACAATGTTACAGAACTGAGTTTTTTTCAAATTACTTATATAAATAATATTTTTCTTTTTTTAAGTGTCAAAAATGACATTTTTGTTGAAGCAAGTACACAAAATATGATGCAAAATGACACCCATCCAAATATCTCACAAAGTAGACCATATTTGATGGATAATCCAGAAATATTTGGAATTTTCTCGGTTTCTACCTAGTTTTGTCTATTTAAACGAGTTTATGCCTATTTTCCAAAAGTAATTCAAATTTGAACTACAAGTGTGTGATAGTTTGCTCTGAAAATTTGACAAAAATAATTTTAAGTTACTAAGTAGTGATTATATCACAGAACCGTTGATAGTTTTGAATAATTCGACCCCTTTCAATGAATAGACATGGCGGCCATTTTGACGTTTTTTCAAAAAAATAAAAGAAAGTGAAAATACTCAAAAAAAAGAAATCCTTTGGCATCGAGTCCTTTTATGTGTATTAGTTGCTAGAAAAAAAGGGTAAACTTGAGTTTTGACAAACTTTTTCAAAAAATTACTTCACAAAAAGACGTAGACATACAAACACACAGATTATTTATTTGGGAAAAATAGTTGTATGCCGACGGCCTAAATAAGGTGGCCGTCGGCGTATAGGTGGCGCCGTCAGCTTGGTAACGGATGCAGATTTGTATGCCGACGGCCAAACATATGCCTACGGCTTTTTTGAAAAGCCGTAGGCATACAACATAGTTGCCGACGGCCATACGTATGCCGACAGCTTTTCTAAAAAGCCGTAGGCATACAAAGTATATGCCGACGGCCAAACGTATGCCGACGGCATTTATAAAGCCGTAGGCATACAACCATATATGCCGACGGCCCCGACAAAATGCCGTCGGCATACATTTAGCCGTAGGCAACTATCCGTTTTCCTGTAGTGCGTCAACTACTACACCGCCTACTACGCCATCAGCACGCCGCCGGCCAACGCCCTCTCATCATCGTACGAGGCTGACAGCCGCGCCAACGTCACCGGGTTCCGGAACGGCGTTGCCATCGGCCCGCAGGCCTACACCAACATCCTCTTCGTCTACCCGCCGGGCATCCTCGACCTGATGCTCTACACCAAGAAGAAGTACAACAACCCGGTCGTCTTCATCACGGAGAACGGCACCGACGAAGAGAACAACAGCACGCTGCCCACCAAGGCGGCTCTCAACGACGTGGACAGGATCTCGTACCACTTCAAGCACCTCAACTACCTCAACATCGCCATCAAGTAAGCGTTATAAATAACTGCTCATTTCACCCGGCATACTATTTCAAGTGAGTGTAACTAATACCCGCACAAAAATGTGCGTGTGTAATTAACCTTTTGCAAACTGATTTGGGTGTTCCAGGATGAAGGTGAACATCAAGGGGTACTTTTCGTGGACGTTCATGGACTGCTTCGAGTGGGGTGACGGGTACAAGGACCGCTTCGGCCTCATCTACATCGACCGCAGCACGCTCAAGCGCTACCGCAAGAGGTCCAGCTACTGGATCGAAAAATTCCTCAAGAAATGATGCATCTTCTCTATAAATGCATGGGGAGGCCCATTTCC
The DNA here is from genome assembly GCA_947311845.1 of Poa pratensis. Taxonomy (NCBI): domain Eukaryota; kingdom Viridiplantae; phylum Streptophyta; class Magnoliopsida; order Poales; family Poaceae; genus Poa; species Poa pratensis. Next base: position 15,735,776 of record CAMZMU010000074.1, read on the forward strand.
GGCATTTATGCATGTTCGTTTGTGTTGTTGCGACAATGTCATCCGCATTACCCCTTTTTCTTGTGAGGTTTTACTTTGCCGAAGTTGAGTGAAGTTGTGCTATGTGTTTGCTCCATTTGACTGGTAAACATGTGGAGAAATAAGGAAGGATGGAATTTCCATTATACCAATAAAGATATTTTTTTTACTCATTTGAGCGTGGCCGTCGCCTATAGTTTTCTAACCGCCACTAGTTGCCACAAAGAGTTAGCAACCAGCATAAATTCGCAGTTCTTGCTGGGAGCGGCTCCGTCAAACTATCTACAACCATCTGGGCATGTAGAACGCGTAGATCGCCAAATTATCTAGTGTAAGTTTTTTATTTTTTATTTTAAGTTTCTACTATGTAAACGGCAAGAACGGCGAATTTCCTCATATAAGAATTAGCTATTTTTCGCCTAAATTAGCTATTTTGATTTTTTTTGGCCCAAGTCTTGGGTTTGGACACGGCTGGAAAAACGCCGTCCCCAAGGCGTGAAATAACGCCATTCCCCCAATCGGCCCAAAATAGCGCCGCTTTTTCGGCCTGGGGGCGAACGAGTCAAGATGCCCTTATGCATCTCCAGCCTGCCAGCGCCCAAATAATAGCATTGAATGGTCTAAAATAGCATCGAATCCTTCGCCCCAGAAGTCTAAATAGTGTTGTTTGGGCCAAATTAGCCCTGGCGTACCTAGGCCAAACTCAGGCTGCTAGGGCAACTAGGGGCGCCGGCGCGAAGCGAAAGCGCGCTGAAATTAGGCGGACCCATCCTTTCAGCGACTTGGGCGAAAATGACGCGAAGGAAATGGAAAAGGTGCCATCTTGATCTTCTCGGCTCTGGCACCGGTTAAAAACCTGAAGCGCCAGTCAGGCGGGCTGCGCCGCGTCCAATCGCCTGACACGCGAGACAGTAATAGCGCGCCACCGCCCCGCCGCTCGCCTCCCTCGCGCTATAAAAGCCCTCTCGCCGCCGCACTGAGAACAGACTAGGCCTCGACCTCCCTACTCTCACCTTCTCCCTCGCTCAAAAAGAGCAGAAGAGCAATGGCTGAGCAATACCCAGGGGATGGTGCGACGGTTCGGCCGGTGATGCATGTAAAATGCATACATGAACTTTGTAGTTTATTGTGCTAAATTCCCTATTTATTTGCAACATTATTATATTTATTGAAACTAACTTATTAATAGTTGCAAAAGTGCACAATGTTCTTGTTTTACACTTTAATGTGTAGGAATTATCAAAAGTGGGCAAAGGAAACCTTGTTGGAGTCAAATTGGGACTTTCCAGAAATCTATCCCAGAACGTTTTTCGGAGTTTGTCAGTTTGACCCTCGAAAACGACGTCCAATGGAGAACATGGCCTTTGCAAAGTTGCAGATAATTTTCTGCTGATAATCCTGTACTTAAAATTCGGCCCATTTGGAGTTCGGACGCTCCAGAAAAGCCCGTTTTCGTGAGACCTAAAACTAGATGACGGAAATCCAAGAGTCTATATAAAGAAGGAAACCCTAACTCGAAAAAGCACCAAAAAAGCCACGAATTTTCCTCCTCTTGGCAGCCGCCAAGGAGGAGGAGGAGCTCCTCCATTGCTGCACCATCGCCAAGGAAGAAGAAGGGGGGCCAAGGGCCGCCGCCGCTGCCGCACCGTGGCTGCAGCGGGCTGCCGTCTCCTCTCCGGGCTGCACCTCTTCATCAACCTCTCCATCAAGCATGCCCACCATGACCATGTGTGAGTAGTCTTCATCGAGGCTGAGGGCTCATACCGGTAGCTATGTGGTTCATCTCTCTCCCATGGTGTGAGCTTTATGTGATCATGAGCTTTGTAATCTAGTTGGATCCATAGATGTTACTCTTCGTTATCTTATGAATTATGCTACTTGAGTGATTTTATTAATGTAAACTCCGGAGTCACCTTTGTCCCATGGTGCGAAGTTGATAATGTGGGCACCGTGTGTAACTCTTAGGCTAAAGATTACATTAATATTTATCATGAGTTATTATTTGTGTTGGATGTCTCTCTGAAATTGTGGTGTTTGTCTAGTACTATTTTGGGGAGCTTATAGTGACATTGAGGTTCCCTAGATGTGAAATGCGACTTTAATGTGAGCTTTTGTAGCCCTACACAATGAATTGGTGTTCGTTATCCAATAGGAGAATAGTTCAGAGTAGCATAGTGAAGATGAAATATATATGTATTCAATTATATTATTATTGTTGAGAATGTTCACTAGTTAAAGTATGATCCCTATGCCTTATTTTCAAGCATTGAAACACCGTTTGCTCTCATTTTGTCTCATGTTTGCTTGCTGCCATTTTTATTTCAGATTGCAATTACCACTTATAATCATCCATATTACTTGCATTTCACTATCTCTTCGCCGAACTAGTGCAACTATACATCTGACAAGTGTATTAGGTGTTTTGGGGACACAAGAGACTTCTTGTATCTTAATTGCAGGGTTGCTTGAAAGGGATATCTTTGACCTTTACCTCTCTGAGTTCGATAAACCTTGGGTGATTCACTTAAGGGAAACTTGCTGCTGTTCTACAAACCTCTGCACTTGCATGCCCAACACTGTCTACAAGAATAGAAGCGTGCGTAGACATCAGCCGGCTCTTCCTCCACAACTGGGAGTCGCGCATGCTGTACGAGGCGGGCTACCCAGCGTCGCCCGACATGCGTGTCCCCGGTGACTGGCGGCTAAGCGTCGGAGGAGTTCCGGTGCCTCCGCCACCAGAAGGTGCGGATCACAACGCCGAGATAAAGCATGTTCTAGTCGGGCCCACGGAGGAGCATCCGGCGGACCTGTGCTGGGACCCCGCCAACTTTGCCTTCTGGACGAAGTATTTCATCTAGCGGTGGGAGCACGACAACACCGAAAGCAACCTCGCCGTCTTCAGCCCCTCCGTAGGCTACGATGGGGCGCGTCATGGCGCACGCTGAGCTACATTTTTTTTGAGGGTTCGCTGAGCTATATCTTGAACTACATCAAGCGATAAATACAAGCTGCGGCCGAGCGAACTAGTAGATGGGCTGAGCCCACGACTGAAAAGCTTAAGCGAAACGATGCTATAAATCACCGCCAAACCTATATGCCAATTCCGGGGCGCCTACAGGATTTCGCTCGCCTAGAGTTAGTTGGGCGAGCCATTTTTCCTTCTTCGTGTTTCTTTTTTCTTTTTTCTATTTTTTTTCTCCGTTTCCTTTTTGTTTTTTTTTCACGTTTTTTTTTATGTTTTCTTTTTCGATTTTATTTTTCGTTTTCCCTTTTTCTGTTTCACTTTTCCTTTTTATGTTTTAATTTTCGCTTTACTTTGAAAATGGTTCATATTTTTTGCAAATAGGTAATTTTTTCAAAAAATGGTTCTGATTTTTTGAAAATGGTTCCGAACCAAATGGTTCTATTTTTTAAAATGGTTCCTTTTTGAAAATGGTTCTGAACCAAAAAAATGGTTCCAATTTTGAAAACGGTTCCGAACAAAAAATGGTTCCGATTTTTGAAAATGGTTCCAAACAGAAAAAAATGGTTCGAATTTTACAAAAATGGTTTTTTTTAAATGGTTCCGAACCAAAAAATGGTTCCTTTTTGAAAATAGTCCCGATTCAAAAAAATTGTTCCGGACCAAAAAATGGTTCTTTTTAAAAATGGTTCCGAACAATTTTTTAATTTTGAAATGTTCATTTAAAAATGTTTCCAAAAATGGTTCTGATTTTTTGAAAATGGTTCCGAACTGAAAATGTTCCATTTTTTTTGAAAATGGTTCGAACCGTCCTTTTTTAAATGGTGCGAACCATCATTTTTTGAAAATGGTTCAAAAATTGAAAATGGTTCCAAATTTAAAAATAGTTTTAAATTTTAAATGGTTCCAAATTTGAAAATTATAAATTCGAAAGTGGTTCCAAAACTGGAAATGTTTCTGAAATTTGAAAATATTTTGTTAAAAAGAAACAGAAAATAAAACAGAAAAAATGAAACATTTTCCGGGCGGAAATTAGTTAGACCGGCCCATTTAGACGGTCGGAGTGATATATGCAGGCCGAAACGGGGCCTGCGGGCGGCATAAAGGGGCGCCCATAAATCACTCGGGTGACACCGAGGGATTCCCTCGTGCGGCCTGCAAAAGTAAAGATCCTCACATATGGTCCTTGACACGAGTTTTTCGTTAAGCCCATCCCAGCAAAGCCGGTTAGGTTATGGGGCCGTGAATATTACCCATCTCCTCGTCACTTTGCGGCCCATACCCACGGTCTAATCCCACCACTCCGGGGCCCAGAAAAACGACGCTCATTCCACGAAGCTTAGCGTCGCGACATGTTCTGTGGTACCACGTTCGATGAACCAGGGTGGGACGTCCACGTTCGATGAACCTGCCCTTTCATGCAAACATTCGAATTTTTTTTGCCCTTTCATGGTACCAGTACTAGCTGGCTGATCAGTGCCACGACACGAACATTTCAGACCCAACATTCTCTCAGGCTGCCTTTTCGCCACAGGCTTGGGCCGTCGGTCTGTCAAATGGACGTCGTTGATTCTGTTCTAATCACACTCACACCCTGGAGTTGTCTTGCAGAGTACTGTAGCAGCTGCGTGGCTCCCGTTGAGAGGACGACAATTCGATTGGTAATTAACTGGACGGACGCCGGCGACCGAGCACGGCGAGCAGTGGAGCCACTCTTGTTGTCGCGCCGCTGCGTCCCGTAGTGCTCCATCGGATCAGCGGCTGGGCGAGCGCCGTCGTCAAAAAGGCCGAGGAAAGTGATATGGCAGGTGGCTGAGTATATTATGTGGAGGCTAGAGCAAGCGCTTTCGCGCATTATTTTAAGCCAAAACAGCGACGCAGCATCATCGCTGACCGGGACGATGGGATCCGTCTGCGGGGGGATCCGTGAAGCGGTTTTTGTGGCCACGCACACACGCGAACCGATCAAGATCAACACACGGTTTGGGGCCTGGACGAATCGTCTGTGCTGGAATGCTCATCCTACTTGGTTGAGTGGTAGAGGAGATTACATCACATGCACAACTGGATCAAACGACGATGGAGTTCTTAATAAACCGACATTGAGGATATATACATTCTTTCATACGACAAACCGTTGGCTTTGCCGCGTTGACATCGAGCACATGCTGACCAGCACAGACGATTAAAAATAGTAATAAATTTGCAGTGCCTAACCATGATCTCATTTAAAACTTGATGTGAAAATAATAGGCGAAATCTGGAGGGAAGAGAAGTTGTGCCCCTCCCCCACAGGCCTGACCACAGAGCTATATGGAGCAGAAGATCTGGCAAAACACACGAGCGGAGGTCTCGTGTTGCTCCGTACCTCTGCGAGCTAGGCGGGCCTTCCCTTGTGCTTCCTTTGTGCTGCCTTTCCTTTTTCTACTTTCCATTTTACAACAAATAAAAAAGAAAACCAAATCGAGTTAGCAGAACAGTTAATCTCCCCATCGTCCCGCGCTGATTCCTACCCGAATCCGCTCCCATTCCCTGCCCTCGCAATCCGGCGCGCCGCCGGCGACGGGGCGCGACAAGCCGGGGCTGCCGGTGCTGCGCTGTCGGGCGTGGATTGGATCATTCCCCTTCTCCTCGCGCTCCCAATCTCTCGGTAAGGAAACCCTAGCCTGATTGATTGGGTTGTTCTGGGAGTTCATTTCGTTTTGCTCATGGGGATCCTTACTCTCGCGTGATAGCGCGCAATCAAAATCGAAATTCGTTCCGTACTTCCGTTCAGTAAGTTGCGGAATTCGTTCGCTGTTTGTTAATCCGTCTGTTCGTGCTCTGATTAGGTTCCTCGTCATCAGCTGAATCGGCAGGACGTGCTGCCGAGGCGCGGCACAGCTTGTTTACCAAAATAATGGTGGCGTGCAGGCTGCTGTGATGGTTCCCTCGCTTGGCGGCGCTGAGCAGTTGACCAGGAGCGGTTCGGTGGGTCGGACGTGACCGGGATTGCCAATCCCACGGTTGTTCTGATGGACCAGCTCGCCATCCTCGCCACGGAGCTCGGCGAGTCGTCGGACTTCGAGGTCGATGGCATTGGCATCACCGAGAACGATGTCAGCGACGAGGAGATCGAGCCGGAGGAGCTGGCCCGGCGAATGTGGAAGGACAGGGTCAGGCTCAGGAGGATCAAGGAGAGGCAGCAGAAGCTGGCTCTGGTGCAGGCTGAGCTGGAGAAGTCGAAGCCCAAGCAGATATCGGACCAGGCCATGCGCAAGAAGATGGCAGGGCGCAGGACGGGATCCTCAAGTACATGCTCAAGCTGATGGAGGTGTGCAATGCCGCGGGTTCGTCTACGGGGTCGTCCCTGAGAAAGGGAAGCCCGTGAGCGGTGCTTCGGATAATATTAGGCTTGGTGGAAGGAGAAGGTGAGGTTTGATAGGAACGGTCCTGCAGCAATTGCGAAGTATGAGGATGAGAACTTGGTGGCTGCTGATGCTCAGAGCAGCGTGGTCAGGAACGAGCACAGCTTGATGGATCTCCAGGACGCCACTCTGGGTTCACTGCTTTCGTCGTTGATGCAGCACTGTAATCCACCACAGCGCAAGTACCCGTTGGAGAAGGGCACCCCACCCCCATGGTGGCCTGCAGGGAATGAAGAATGGTGGGTTGCCTTGGGCCTTCCGAGGGGACAACTTGCTCCTTACAAAAAACCTCATGATCTTAAGAAAGTTTGGAAGGTTGGTGTGCTTACATGTGTCATCAAGCACATGTCCCCCAATTTTGATAAGATCAGAAACCATGTACGCAAATCCAAATGTTTGCAGGATAAAATGACTGCAAAGGAAAGCCTGATTTGGTTGGGAGTCCTACAGAGAGAGGAAAGGCTTGTTCGCAGCATTGACAATGGTGTCTCTGAGATTACCCACCACAGTGCTCGAGTTGACAGAATTGAAAATGGGAACACACATAGCAGCAGTAATGAGTATGATGTTGAAGGTTTTGAGGATCCTCCTCTTTCTACATCATCTAAAGATGATGAGCAAGGTCTTCCTCCAGCTGCACAATCCAGCGACGAGAATATCTCAAGGAGAGGCAGAGAAAGGCCAAACACTGAACATCTTTATCAGCCTGTTATTCTTAAGGCAGTAACAAAAAAACAACCAAAGAGAAAAAGATTACGTGGCAGTTTCATTGCTATTGAGCAGGAGGTACAAAGAACTGATGATGCACCCGAAAATTCCAGAAATTTTATTCCTGATATGAACCAGCTGGACCAAGTAGAAATTCCACGCATGGCTAACCAGATTATAAGCTTCAATCGGGTAGGCGTCACAAGTGAAGCTTTACAGCACAGAGGAGATGCTCGAGGGCATGCTTATCTTCCTGGTGCTGGTGTTAGTAGCTTTGATAATGCTCAAGCTGCAAATGCTACTCCTGTAAGCATATACATGGGAGGCCAGCCTTTACCTTATGAAGGTAGTGATAATGCGAGATCAAAGTCTGGAAATCCCTTTCCACTTGATGCTGATTCTGGTTTTAATAATTTTACCAGTAGTTATCAGACTTTACCTCCAAAACAATCATTACCATTAGCTATGATGGACCATCATGTGGTTCCCATGGGTATCAGAGCACCAGCTGACAACAGTCCTTATATTGATCATGTTACTGGTGTTGGAAATTCAACTTCTGTCCCTGGAGATATGCAACATCTCGTAGATTTTCCTTTCTATGCTGAGCAAGATAAGTTTGTTGGCAGTTCCTTTGAGGGGTTGCCTTTGGACTATATCAGTATGAACAGTCCGATCCCAGATATTGATGATCTGCTGCATGATGAGGATTTAATGGAATACCTGGGAACATAATATAGGTAATTTCATCGCATATCCATTTTGTTATTGTTTCTCCCTCTTTGACATTTCTTTCCTTTTCATTTTCAGGTTAGGAAGGGCTCTGATGCTTTCTTTCGGTCATCCATTTTACCTACCAGGATTACCAGCTTAATTTGAGTATGGAAGGCTAAACTTCTCATTCTGCTGCTGTGCCTGTTATTTGATACCATCTGTACATGGTTTAAGTTTGGAATAGTAAATATTCCTGGGAAAGATATATAGTGAAGAAAGAGATAGTTCTTTGTAATTTTGGAATCTGTGAGATATGAATGCCATGCTCTTCTGCATGTTCTCATCCTCCCCACTTTTGCGCTATACAGAAACATTGAGAATTTAACATTGTATTTGCAATCAAGAAATAAAATTTCATCAGTTGAGGATATCCCTCTGTCTCTTATCCTTCCATGTAGCAAAATTAAGTTCGCTGTGTATCATTTATTGATGGTAATTGTACAGTGAAGGCGTGAAGCCTTCGTTACACAGTAAGAAAATTTCAAAAAATGACTAGCTTGCAGATAAATTTTTGGAGATATGTTAATATAGCACCACTAGAAGTCTACAACCAACAGGCAACAATGATGGTTAACATTAAATTGTGAGCGACACTATCACAGTATCACTAGCCTATTATGTCCTGTTGCTATTTGGCATCTGCATGTATGACAATATGGACGTGACTGTAACGTTAGTAATCTGCACTATAGGTAGGCTGTTGGTACTCAACTTCTAGTTATGATTAATGGTGTAGATTCTGATATGTGTGTTTTCCATACTGGTTACTTAATTTTAGCAAAACGGTTAGTTATATTCATGCAATGAAAGGTATATATATGTTGATAGCCTTGGGCGGTTGGGATGTGTTTGGATCCTCTTTTTGTGATGACTAGCTGGGCAAGGATTTTCTAGCTAGCACAAGCTATAGCTTACAACGGCTAGGCTACTTGTTTGGTTCATGTAGCTTGTTGCTATCTAATCACGAAACATGAGACCATTTTTTCTCATTCTTGCCAAAGGAGTGAGCGAATTTGGCTCTCCCGGCTGGGACTGGGAGAGGATTTTCTAGCCCATTGGAGCCCGAGAGGCTCATCATTTTATGGCTAACATAAGCCTGAACTAATGCTCTATTACAGAAGTGCAGATGTTTGAGTTTAAACTTCATTGATGTTGAATTGTTGATCACCGCAGAATATTTCTTTAGTACATGCTGATGAAGTTTTCCTGTAGTATGCTTACACTGAAGAACTTTGCCTAAGCAGAATTAAGCATGTGGATTCTAGCTTCTGAGAAGACCCCCTCACACCGAAATAAAAAAAATGCCTTCTGCCAAACCTTTCTTATGCTTGCAGGTCATGGTCCACCCAAAATATACAAAGTACAATTTAGACTCATCATTTTAGTGTAATATCTTCAGCTGATTGCACATGTTATCTTACCTGAATTAGCCCGAGAGACTCATCATTGTATGGCTAACATAAGCCTGAACTGATGCTCTGTTACATAAGTGCAGTTGTTCGAGTTTAAACTTCATTGATGTTGATCACTGCAGTACATTTCTTTAGTATGCTTACACTGAAGAACTCTGCCCAAGCACAATTAAGCATGTGGATTCTAGCTTTTTGCTATGTTTCTTATTGATTTCGATGTCATCGTGCTAGCAAATTTGATTGAGGCTTTGAGCTGCTAGCTCATTACCCAGCTTGATTTGGTCATTGATATATTCCTGAATGAAACGTAGAAATAAGCTCCAATACAGTCATCCTTTCTGAGGAGATATGCATCTTCGCTTCCTTGTGTCATCCAACTGTGCTTCGATATTCCTGACCATTGGTATCACTGATAGAACGTGATGCATATTACTATTTGCAGTTTTCTGACCACTATTGTCATCGATAGAGTTGTTATGCATATCTATATTCATGTCAATAACTTGCAAGCTGTAGCTAATGAACGCCAGTTGTTCTTCCAGAAAGTCTGTATTGTCTGTTAACATTATACCTTTCGATGCACGACGGAAATTTATCCACTGCCTTATGTGAGGCATCCAATTTTTCAGTTGATGTTTGGTGGTGTAATGCAGTTGATGGCTATTGAAGAATGGGTGACTGAACTGATTCACAGTTGTAAAACTAAGATAGATAAAATCATTGTCTTGGTCTAGGACAGAAACAAAGCCCACCCTTCTAGGTGTATACTTAGTTGAAGTGATAAATCTAGCTCAAGCATACACAACATCAAAAAACAGACTTGTGAAAACAAGGTAGCAGTTGTCATCCAGGTTACTAGTTCACCACGGCTGAAAATGCATGCAACCAACACTTGTGCAATATCTTTGTTACTAGCATATTTCCCATGTATTACTGCATCATCTCAATTGCCTGATTCAATCAGTCACATATTATATTCAATGGTGTAGATTTGACCTTTTCAAATGCTTCTCTTTGATTCCAGCCATCACCATTGCATTTCAGAAATCAGAATGTACTACTCAATTGCTAGTGCTTTCTTTTGTTAAAAGTTGCCATTTGATAATAACTTGTGGAATTGTCTGGATACATTGTTTCCTTATAGTCTTAGCCAAATCAGGGGCATTGAACCTTTTGGTGGTGTATGGATAACCTAATTCAGTAGTAACCTCTGAACTGGACCAGATCTTCGTCATTTATTTTTTCATTCTGACATGTTTTAGTCCAAGGCTAAGAGAAACGTTTTGTTAACAATTCTGATTGCGACATGGACTAAATTAAGGACATTTAAGTACGGAGTAGGTGTTTGAAGTAGAAAGGGTTATTTAGCATAGCAAAGAAAGGTCTTGATATATCATGTGTAGTAGCTGTCCACAACTGTTAATTGTCAATCACTTGGTAGGATATGTAGTTATTAAGTAAAGTCAAGTGAAGAAGCATTCTGATGATGTTAATGTTCAGTGCAAACTGTTAACATCTCTTCTAAGAAGTTTATGATGTTGGCTTTCATAATAGATTTTCTTCCCAACTGAGTTCTTAGCCCCCTTTTCCCTTTCAAGAATAAGGTTAGGGATTGCCCAAGTTATCAACCTGATAGTTACTCTCTCTAAAATTCGAATAGATGAAGAATATTGAGATTGACATATGAGGCAGTGTGTACATATATGCATAATTTCAACATCAATCCTTTATTTACAAAGTTTGCGGTGCCTGTTAATTCAGCGGATTTGTTCATAACAGGTGCATCTCACCATCGGGGAGCAGATTTGTGGTTACGAACATGTTTAACTGCTATTAATTGGCTCGGTGATCTGCAATTTTCTGCTTGGTTGGTTTTCTGATGTGCCAATGGCGTTTCCTTTCTTTTTGTTCTGCTCTTCTTCTGTTTTTAGATGCAAGTTCCATATCTCTTGGCCTGGGAGTTGTTGGTCTGAGCTTCTTGTGCACAAAGGGGGTCCCCAAGAATCCTAATCCCTTTGCAGCAGCTCCAGCCTGCTACCCGCTCTGGAGCATCAAGCGGTCAGAGTCAGAATTCAGAGCGACTGGGTCATCAGTGAAAAGGCCTGGTAAGTACCAGAATATCAACTCGTGAAACGGATGTCATGTGACAGTTTGACCTCTACCGTTGGATGCTTTTTTTAGCTGTAGAATGTAGATACATGCGCCTCTCCCATGTTTGGACAACAGGCTGTTGACCCAAGGATGTGATGTGGGTTCTACAGACTACAGACCGGATGAACAGCACAAGATGATTGTGGCGCATGCATGGGAGAAGCTAGCTAGTGTCAAATCCTTTCATTCAGAGCCTTTTCACCTCCAATGAGACAAGGGCATCTCTGCTCACATCGAGGCGAGTCGCGATGATGCTATCTTGGCGCCTACTCATGATATCATTTTGTTTTGTTCGATCAGCCTCCAGGCCAATTCCAGGAAAATTGTGGATGTAATTCTAGCGCTCTGCCATTGATCGTATCGTTTCAGTTGCTCCCGTGGTTTCATCTAACCGGGCAGCATCTCCCTCGGCATCAAGCAACAGTTTGACGGCTAGCTCCTCTAATCTGGGTCATGTTGCAAGCTGAGGAGCCGGCGGTGTGACCTGTTAATGCGTGTGTGGCCGCGTGGACCCGAGTCTCCGGCTGGCTGACATGAGCAGCAGCAGCCAGCGATCGGTTCAAAGTCTCGGAGGACCATATCTCTTATGCGTCAGCAGTAGAATTGTTCATAAAATACTAGCGAAGAAGGCTAGCATCTCGAGATCGCCGGTGCCAAGATGTGTCTGAATTCTTCAGAGAATTGACCCGGTTCTGATCAAACATGGTCGCTCCGTGCCAAGAACTAATAATTAGGCGCAGGCAGACTAAGGCATGGCCTAGTGGTGGGGAGGGGCTGATGCCTTCCCACTCACCCGAGTTTAAGTCCTCATGCTTGCAATTTCGGTGATGTTGCACTCTCCTCTATCAAAAAATCACGTGGTTCTCCCACGTTGAAATCATTTTTTTTTATAATTAGGCGCAGGTCCAGGAAGTGAATGTAACAAGCTGAGCCTCCTGGTTTGATCAGATGTTGGTAAAATGAAAAGAGGATTCTACTAGTTCTGGAGTATTTTGTACGTAGCGGCGACGAGATGAGAGGGAATCAGGGAATATGAATGAGAATGCGGTGAGGTCGCGTCCACGTAGCATGGGGGAGCGTCCATTCAACCAGCAGACTGATGGTTTTGGGAGGCGTTCGTGCCTCGAGAGCGGCAACAACAACAACAGGAGCTAGCATTTCTTCCTCCTCCTCAAATTTGGACCATGGCATGGCATGGCCACGCGCGCGGGAGGGAGGGGCGGTTCTTGTCGTCGTCGCCCGGGGACGATACATCGGTCAAGCTGGAATTATACCCGCACCGTTTTACATGTGACCTTGTACGAGTACTTCTTCCACCCTTTTGACGTCACTGCATTTTAGCACTACTCCTCCCTTGTATCACTCGGATGAAAGTCAGAAGTCACCAAGTCAGAACCAGCAGGCGGTCGAGCACTATAAATACTTTCGTCGGATTAATTTCGCAGTAATCATCACCGCATCCTCGCCCGAACGATCGGCTGCATATCTTTTGCACTTAATTCAGAAAGATTTAGAATGAAGTTGATAATTGTTTGAAAGATCTAGAATACATCCTCAAGGAGATTGGTTTTTTCAGAAGTGAAGATCTTTGTATCCCAAAGGGAAGAACTTTATTAATACTTCTTTTGACCTTTGCTGCTTTCATCTATCATCTTCACATATACTCTCTCTGTTTGGCTTTAAAAACCCCTCTCGCGCGGACATATATTTTCTTACTTAAAATCATGGTCAAGTTTGGCTCGAAATTTGAGGACGCAAACCCGAAAATTGTGAAGTCTTGTGTGAAATGACAAATAAATAAAAGAGAAAGAGGAAACATAGCGAGTCGATGTTCTCTTTGACATGGCCCTTTTTGTTGTTGTCTAAATGTGCATTCTTGACTAGCTAGCTCTTGACATTATTGCGATGAAAGTCAGAACCTGCAGGCGGTCGAGCACTATAAATAACTTTGTCAGGGATTAATTTTGCAATAATCATCCCCGCATCCTCGCCCGAACGATCGGCTGCATGCATATCTGCTGCACTCAATTTTGAAGAATGAAATTGATAATGCACCTGACAAAGCTTTTGTTCTATTGTTATTATATAGCCTCTAATGTTTTGGAAGATATGGAATACGTCCTCAAGGAGATTGTTTTATCAGAAGTGAAGAACTTTGTTTTCCAAAGAGAAAAACTTCATTAATACTTTTTTCGATCTTTGCTACTTTCAACTATCAGCTTGACATATACTCCCTCTGTTTGGGTTTATATGGCCATCTCGATTTTTCGACTAACTTGTAACTTAAATTGAAGTAAGAACAATTAGATTTATATTTGGAAGAAGTTTCGATAGTATGATATTTGTGATATGTGGCACATATTTTCTTACTTGAAATCATGGTCAAGTTTGGCTCGAAATTTGAGGAGAAGTTATACACCCAAGGAGTAACACACAAAACCCAAAAGTTGTGAAGTCTTGTGTGAAATGACAAATTAATAAAAGAGAAAGCGGAAACATAGCGAGTCAATGTTCGCTTTGACATGGCCTTTTTTGTTGTTGTTGTTGTTGTTGTTGTTGTTGTTGTTGTCTAAATGTGTATTCTTGACTATAGCTCTTGACATTATGTTGTTTCACAAATCTGGTATAATAGATATGCGTGTACTTAATCGTAATATGTCATCTTTATAAAATAAAGATACCGAGGAAGCATCATCTATTGATTCCTATGCATTGATCGATACATAATTTTAACAAGATCATTGTCTATGTTGAACTCCACAAGATCCAAATTAGTAACCCATCTTAAAGTATGGTTTCCATGTGACTCAAAGTTTGAAAAAAAAGATAGGGAAAATGAAAATGTGCTATATTTTCCCTCTTTTGGATAGAGCTCCGTAATCATCGAAACACACAGTTCTTGGGACTAGGACCTCTAAATTGAACTCAATAATAGGATTAGTCCTTGTAATCACTTTTTATTACACCAAACCCCACCTAGGGATGTGAATGATCTAGCCGTTTTGATGATAGATGGTCACATGATTAGAGTCCACAAAAGATACATAAGTGAAAATCTTCTACCAATACAGAGATAACTCTCCATTAGTGTGTGTAACATATGAAAATTGCATTTGAATACGAAATGTACACACATAAGAATTAAAGGATCCTCCCCCTCCCCCCACACTATATCTCTAGAACCTCGTGGGGTGTAGGTACCCGATGTGAGTGTAAGATAAAATTATACACAACGTGTGAGATAACACATGTGGAAGGATAGAGACGGTCATGTGAGAAACGAAAGTAAAAGAGCTAGATCTTAATCATTATATTTTACCTCCATCTACACTAGGTCGGAAACAATCTTCTTAAAGACCGACATGTGGTTCATGACCGAACCACCTTCTTACAGCTTGTGCTTGAATAACTTCATCTTCACATGCATCTTATTGGTTAGATCCGTGTACATCCAGATTTTGCCACATGGATGTTTTAGTTTTCTCCTCCAACCCTTCTCGCAGAATATCATTAGACAGATGAAGTTGAATAAACGATAAAACCTTGCGGTCTTTCTGCTTTTCAGTTTCGCTCCTTGTCGCCTGATCCTTCTCACCGATACCATCTAGTGCATCATCAAGTTCATCGGACTGTGTGAGAACCGCACGCATCTTGACTTGCCATAGTGAGAATCTCGTCTTGTCATTGGACGGTGCTCGCTCCGCTTGTCAGAAGTTAGCTGTGAGATCCTGACTCAGGGCTTAATAGGATTGATAGGATACTCATGACAACAAGTTGCGACTTCTTTTCTGGAAGCTCATCTGGAAGAAACTCCAAGGTTAAGCATGCTTGGCCCGGAGCACTCCCAACGATGGGTGACCGACCGGGAAGTACTTCCCGGGTGCGCATGAGTGAGGACAAAGTGTGCAGAAAAGACCGGTGTTGATATGTGGGGCCAGTCTAGAGATCCTAGAGGGCTGCCCGGGGTGACAGGCTCGGCCCGAGGGTGGGCCGGGGTGTTACATTAGCCTTTATCTTCATATGAATTTGGTTAACAATAAAATAACATAAACCTTGAACAATGAAACATACCGGCGAATCGACAATCATAGTAGAGGCTCAGTGCAATTAATTTATCACCACAACAACACAAGATTTGCTACAATGTCATGCGGAGTACCAAAATGGGGAAACGAAAGGATTTCGGTGCAAAAATGGGAATAGACAAAAAAAGAAAAAGAAAAAGTGGCGCAACGTAGTGCAGTTGTGCTTCACCTGCCCCCTTACCCAGAGCCTAGAGAGAGGGGTTAAAGCAAGCAAAGAAACGGAGAGGAAGAGGTGGAGAAAAAGTCGGCTGTTTGTAAGCGCGCCATTAGTTGCAAGAGGGCATGGAGCCAAACAGAAAGTCTGTTTCGCCATTAATGGCCTCTCAGCTCTTCTGGAACCCATAGACCTACACGCAGCAAACGAGAGATACACACATACATATAGACAACAACACCATTCGTGGCGAAGAGGGAGAGGAGGGGAACTGGTAGTAGTTTCTCAGCGATCACTATAGCTAGGTTCCAAGGCGCCATCACAACCTAGGGTCTCCTGGATAGAGAGATTGATCGGTCGAGGTTCATGCGGCCAGCCGGCCTGGGTGGTTTGCTGGTGTGGAGAAGATAGCTTGATAGATAGAGGTGGTTCCTTGGCAGCTAGCCCGGCCCTCCTAAAGTCAAACCGTATTTAGGTCTTCCTAGATATACATACGTAGACGGACAGAGAGAGAGAGAGAGAGAGAGGGGAAGCTATAGCCCCTGTGTGCTGTGTGTGTTTGTGGCGTCGATCGGTGTCCCTTGAGATGATGAGCGCAGGGGGACAGCATCAGCAGCAGGAGGAGATCATCAGGCAACATCAGCATCAGGAGATGAACATCTCCTTCGGCATGAACCCCCATCACCACCAACAACAACATCATCATGCCGCCCCTCCTTCCTCGTCTTCCTCCCCCTCCATGCACGCGGCAGCTGCGAGCTTCATGTGCGGTTCTGAACTGAATTTTGATTCCTGTTTAATTGTTTGCCTCTGTCCACTCTGAATTTCTTGATGGGTCGAATTGGTCCGAGCCCCCGGACAAGTTTGATTGGATTGCTAGTCCTGTTTTGTTTGATTCTTGTTTCTTTGCCTGATTTCGGGATTTCATGCACCTGCTATGATCGATCTTGCCTTTCTTAGCTTGTTTCTTTCCTGAGAAATCAATATGATCTTAGCTGATAGAAAGGCTAGGGTAAATCGACCTTCCTGTACTGAATTTTCCATACATGTTGATGATTTCTCCTTTGCTTGCTAATGGAAACTTTTGGAAAGTAAGGTGATTCTTAAATTATGTTTGGTTTTAAAATGACAAACTAAAGTAATTTCAGAATTTCTTGCTTCTTCATTTGTTTGTCTTCCAGTCCGAGAGGAGAAATCGTAGGTGACGAGCGAAAAAAGTTTCGGTCAACTTCTTTTTATAATTCGGGGGAGACAATTGAATTGTTGTGTTATGATAATTGGGGCCAGGCAGTTGAATTGTTTTGTTCAGCTGGTTAAGTTGTTGAAATTAACAACTCACTAGTCTCCCCTTAGAATATTAAGGAAACACTAATTGTTTTCCCAAGGACAACAAGAACACTCATGATTAATTAGGACATATATCCTAATATTATAAATAGTAACTGATGAACATATACTCCTTGTACTACCATACTAGTGCAGGGAGTAGGAGTAGTGTATGTACCGGCCCATGCATGCATGATTTACATCTTTTCAGTGAGCATATCTTGCACAGATGAAATTTTGGGCACTAGCCATATTTCCTGGGTTGCCAAAATAAATGCATGCCACTCCTCCACAAGGTTAGGGAAGATTCCACAATATCCTCCAGTTCCCATTCCTGCAGAGCAGAGAAGAGGGAGAGGTTGGACCAGACGATAATAATAGCATCACACATACATAGGCTTATACTCCAGCACAGCATGATTTCATGATGATGTGTGGTTCCTCGAACCCCGTGCATGCTTCCCGTTCTACACACAGCTCATGATCGATCATCTCGCCGGCCGTTGTTTTTGCACCCATTAACCTGTTTTTCTCCGTTGCACAACCATGGATGCAGGAGCACCAAGGAGGCATCAGGCGCGTATGACCATCTTGGAGAGCTGGATCAGGCCTTGTTCATGTACCTCGACCATGGCCATGGCGGCCATGCCTCCACAGAGCAGCATGAACAACGGCGTAAGTGCCCGAGAACCTTACAAAATAACCGGTCAAAGCTACCATCTTGTGCAATAAATTCCAGATATGTCGCATATATACTGTGTGCCGTTTCCAGTTTTGCAGAGTCAAATGCCAGTGCATAAAGTAGCAGTTAAAGGTGCTTGGTGTTTTATGCGTTTACGGAGTGGTGATTAATGGAAGTGTAGTGTAGTGTAGGTTCAGGAACAGATGTGTCTTATTTTGGAAGATATAGGAAGAGGAGAAGGAGTAGATATGTAGATGGGCGTAGAGACAGAGATCGATGTATCGTAGCTCTGATCTGGTGCATGCAGAAAGGCGCATCTTTTTCCGGGGCGCCGTGAACCGAGCGAGAAAACGATCATATGGCCTGCAGCAAACAGATTCTCAGGCTGCAGCAGGTAGTCCATTTTGACCAGGATCTCTGCCTGCTGCAAATCTGCGGTACCCTGCCCGCTGGAGGAGGACCATGGAATCGAGAGCACTGCACTGCAAATGCTTGCTCGAAGTCGTCGATCGTCCTCCATGGATGCATCACGCAAGGAACCCAACAAAACCCTCTCTCTCTCTTCCTTTGGGGCGGTCGGAGTGTGACATGTAACAAACTGCTCAATGATTTCCCTGGCGGTGGATCGCGCTGCATGTGGCCGCGGCAGGAGCGTAGTACAGGCACGCAGAGGGGATGATCGATCTCCTCCGGCCAGTACAGCCAAGCCAGCAGTACCAAGCAATGGCGCCTTGCCTGCTCGAGCTGCATGCGTCCATCTGCATTTAGCTAGAGTTTCTTTGACCCAATCCCTATCCACTACACTGCTCTTCCGGTTCGGGCACAGGCAGTGCAGGAGCATGCATGCCTAAGCTGTGTGCATCCACTGCCCCGTATCTCCCCGTACCCCAGCCCCAGCTCCAGCTTTCTCGTGCCTTGCCAGCCCAGGCCACAGCTCGTACTACTGCGAGCTCGCTGCCACTGTACGCGTCCCGCCATGATTATTTTGTTCCCGTCTGCATGAGAACCAGAGACATCTCTGACCTCCAGAGCTTCAGTAGCTGTGTGTATATGTAGACGAGCCTCTCGGCTCCATCAGCTCCTCAAGCCGTTCGTTTCTCACTTGCTCATCCCGTCTGTCTGCCTCGGTTCATGGATGCAGAGACCCTGAACATCTTCCCTTCGCAGCCGATGCATGTTGAGCCGTCACCAAAGGTACACCCACATCTCACACATTCCCGCCCCATTCCCAGCTACCTCATGATTGGTTTCGTTGCTGGCCGCTTGGTTTATTCGACTAATTAACATGCTTGTTTTGTGACTTGGTAGGGGGAGATTAGTCTAGTCCTGTCGCCGGCGCCCGTGGGATCCAAGATGCCGTCACCAGATCACCGTCACTACCACCAGCAACAGCAAGCGGCTGCGGCCATGGAGGAGTTAGCGGCGGGGAGCAGGAGGCAGCAGGATCACCATCACCACCACCACCACCACCTGCAGCACCAACAACCTGGCGGCTTCGCTGCTGAGCATGCTGCGGGGGTCAGCAAGGATGTCAAGCCGGTGACAAAGGTGAGCGTGCGAGAGTAGTTAGTTCACCACCTAATTAACTAACATTGCTGTCTACATAGATTTTGTTAATCAATTCAGTGCTATGGTCGTTGGCTCCATTGCAGATTGTGGTTTATCCTCTTGTGCTCAATTGACTGAATGTTTGTATTTTCTCTTGATTGGTGATTGCAGAAGGAACACAAGAGGGCCTTGTCAACCGGTGAACGCGACCCAAAAGTAACAATTTTGTTAACTAACTGTCAATTCTTTATAAAAATTGGGATATGCAGTGCTGGTGGTGTTTCTATAGTTGCGTTTCAATGTGTTGCTCACTTTTTGGCGATTGACGAAATGCAGACGCTGAGGAGGCTAGCCCAGAACAGGGAGGCGGCAAGGAAAAGCAGGCTAAGGAAGAAGGTGAGTGAAGCAACAGTTCACACCAAAGTGGCAAGAGACAAACGGATAGAACAACAGCAGAAAGTTGTATATATTCATGAGAAAATGAAAAGAAATTCTTATCTCCACCATCGACCAATGCCCTCACTAGTCACTCCACAATGTCAATTGATTGTTGTTTTTTCTCTTGGATGCAAATAAACAGGCTTATATCCAGCAGCTGGAGTCCAGCAGGATCAGGCTAGCTCAGATCGAACAGGAACTCCACAGTGCTAGAGCTCAGGTATTAATTTACTCCTGCTAGCAGTAACCACTTTAACTGATGAAAATTAAAGCCTCTCAAAAATATGATCTCTCCTTCTTTCCCCAAAATTTCATGCACATTCATGTGTGTGACTGCGTGTATGTATGTACAGGGAGTGTTCTACCCAGGCAGCAGCCTCCTCGCCGAGCAAGGCCTCTCGGGAAAGGGCTCGGCGGCATCGACGGCCTCAGCTCAGGTAATTCACATGCATGCATCTACAGATTCTTAACTGAACTCTCTGGTATATATGCTGATGTATCTATGTAAACAATGAACGCATTGCCGCATGCAGAGGCGGCGATGTTCGACGTGGAGTACGGGCGGTGGCAGGAGGAGCACTCCCGGCTGATGTACGAGCTGCGGGCGGCGCTGCAGCAGCAGCTGCCGGAGGGGGAGCTGCAGATGTACGTGGAGAGCTGCCTGGCGCACCACGACGAGGTGCTCGCCATCAAGGACGCCGTCATCAAGGCCGACGTCTTCCACCTCATCTCCGGCGTCTGGAGGAGCCCCGCCGAGCGCTGCTTCCTCTGGCTCGGCGGATTCCGACCCTCCGAGGTCATCAAGGTACGTACGTTCTTATTTGCTGTTCTTCAGATTAGATTAGCCCTAGCCGCCCTAGATGTGAGTAGGTCGCAACTCGCAAGCGCCACACCGTCAGTCCCTGTCGCAAATGGCCCACATCATCGAATAGTCAAGCAATGGCTCTTTTTGCCTAACATTATAGCCAGATATTTGCTTCTATTGTTCAAAAAAAGATATTTGCTTCTAAGAAATAAAAAATGAAATAGACATGTATAGTCACTTTGCTAGCTATAAAAGGTTTATGTTGGCTACGCACAAGAGTATGGTTTTCTAAGGAAAATATTGACCAGCAGTTTAAGAATCACTCACTCCATTTCAACATACATGACGTTGTAGATTTGGCACACCCTCCAAGGGGCAACTAGGCTGATCTTGTCACATACTCCCTCCGTTCGGAAAAGAATGTCACAGACCATTTTTGTGACATCCTTTTTCGAACGGAGGGAGTATATGATGGCACAATTTGTATATGATGAATTTCAGTAGTTTTTAGGAAAAAACAAAATATTGTTGTTCATGAATTTCTAGTCCAAGATACAGTGAGTAGTTTTTTTGTAAGTCGTTTATTTATTTTGCAGTGCATATGTCCTCACTCTTCACATGTTCCATTTCGTTAATCTTGTGTGCCTTAAATTTTTGTAAAATGAGTCACATGAAAATACACATAATAGAGTGAAACACAGTCATAAAATTGTACAATTTCAGTAAAATATTAGTGTGAATGTCTATTGGCTATACATGGACAGTGGGTGACGAGTTGAGCTAATCCAATTTGGGAAAGTTGCAGCTGACCCAGTAACATATGGCATTGTTTTTTAGAAACAATATCTGTAGTGAAAATCAGGAAAACTCAAAATTTGACAACATTTGCAATTTTAGAAAAGGACAATCGGAAAAAACTTGCAATTTGTGCCCCCCAAAAATGGCATTGGTAGCACACATATGCAGAAATAAAATGATTTTTTGCTCCTCCCGAACGACTGAATATATTAGCCTGAAACTTTACAAATGAACATGACAGACGTATACTATTCATACAATTCTTATTCTGCAGAAATTATCTAAAATTGTAGCCTTGCTTAATTAGAATTTTCATTCAGTACCGGTGAGAGCGTAGCTATACCCTAGCTTAATTAGAAGAACTCGTCTTATCAAATTTTAAAATTCACATGTAAAGATTATCCCTGATTTTTTTTTTAGATTAAAGGGCCCCCGATTTCATTGACTATTCTATAGTAATATTGTAGTTTTCCTGATTTTTATATATTTAATAGAAATTAAATGGCTAAGTTATTATATTCTGAAGGCCTGTGTTAATGTCTAATTGTCATTTTTTTTTGCCGAAGTAAATGTAACTTATTTGTGATATGGAGTCATTAGGCTTACACCCCATACTTTTCACTAGACAACGACATGGATAAAAACGAAATGCATCCACAAACCTCAAACTTGGTCAGTTGGTCGTATGACTAACTTGGTACATCCGGCCGTACTGACGCCCATGCATGTCTCGCGGCATTCAAAGTCTCGCAGTACGTAGTAGCTAGGTTAAACTAGCATATCATCATGCGCATTTCGGCGCCGGGTGACGCGAGCCCATTCCCATGGATCCGCGCCGGCCGGGCGATTCCCTCCCGCCGCGCGCATTGAAGAGCTTTGCCCTCGATCTCCGTCGATGGAGCCGTGAGTGCGGCGGGCATGCTCCGCCGTCTCCGCGGCGCATGCAGCCCGACGCGATCGATGGCCGCGATGCGTGCACGCGTTGCATTCCGGGCAGTATTCAATGGCGAGACGAGCGGCGTCCCGTTCCTGTCTTCCACTGTTTGTGGAAATGCCGATACTTCGATGGATGTTCGACATTGATGATCCTGGTCTGTCCGAGTACAGTGAGTAGATGTACTCGTTTCTAGTACTTGTAGTTGTCCTTCTCAATATCATTCTATCGGAGCGTAAGTCGATCTCTGTCACTGCATTCTCAACGGCCGGCATGCATATGCATATGAGATATGACATACTCCGATGTTGATTAATTTGGTATGTTTTGACTGTTGTGATGGACTAATTTGGTATACATGTACGTAATGTATATGTAGATGTTGCTTGGGCACGTGGAGCCGCTGACGGAGCAGCAGATCGTGGGGGTGTACGGGCTGCAGCAGTCGGCGCTGGAGACGGAGGAGGCGCTCAGCCAGGGCCTCGACGCGCTCTACCAGTCCCTCTCCGACACCGTCATCTCCGACGCGCTCAGCTGCACCCCCAACGTCGCCAACTACATGGGACAGATGGGGCTCGCCATCCACAAGCTCTCCGCCCTCGAAGGCTTCGTCAGGCAGGTCAGTATGCATCCATCGTCGTACCCAGCATTCTTCCCAGCGCAGTCAGGTCAATACGTACATCTCTCTGCCACATTCTCTGAATTAAACTGCATTTCCTGCGGTCACTGTCGCCGTAGTGGTTCGGTTATAGCTGAAAGCATTGGTTAGTTGACACTTGACAGGGTACACTGGTCACTGTATATATATTGGTTCACCTAACTAAGATCGAGACCTGCATTTGATTAACTAAACAGAATTAGCAAAGTCAAGTTGGCAGGCACAGGCGGCTATAGTGCTAACACGAACAGTGCAGATGCATGTACATGGATTAGGTTCTGAACTTTGAAAAGCACCCGACTGTCGACATCCCAAAAATGGACAGCTGAGCTATTTGGATCGACACCTACACCTGGTTAACTGTAGAATATAAATTCTGAAAGGCTAGCTAACAAACATGATCTAGGTATATATGACTTGTTTAGGATCCATGCTTAATTAATTTGATCTCTCATCTTTAGTTTCTATGTTGGGTATAGTAGGTGCATGCAATTGTTTACGCCGCCCTTCACCGGCCCATATTGATCGATCTGGTGAATATATATTTGATGGACGCTGATGAACTAATGGTCGTTGCATGAAATTGATGCAGGCGGAGAACCTGAGGCAACAGACGCTGCACCGGCTGCACCAGGTGCTGACGACGCGGCAGATGGCGCGGTCGCTGCTGGCCATGGCCGACTACTTCCACCGCCTCCGGGCGCTCAGCTCTCTCTGGGTCTCCCGCGCCAGGACGCCGCCGGACCAGCACCACGGCGGCCCTCACACCTAAGATCATCATTTAACCGGCCATGCAAGGATTTTAACCTTGTGCATGGATTATGCATGCAGCGTCCTCGCTTGGACAAAGGGAACAAAGACCGTTAAGTATGAATGCAAGCTTAATTAGCGGCTAGATATAGTGTCTAGGGGAGTCAGGAGAGGGAAACTGAAATATGAAAGAATGTCGTAACGTTTGTGTCTTGGATTTGGGTTAATTAGTACTAGTAGCTAGGTATGATCGATCAATCGATGTACTCTCCCCTGATCGAACCTCTCAATTAGCTTACTTTGCCTCTCGATGCATGCATGCATGCATGTGATTCGACTTTCGACGTGAGTACAATGTTTTTTCGCGCTAGTATGTGAAGGATCGAAGACAGGAATTTTAAGGCGGATCAGTGGGGAAGCACTGTCAATGGGTAGCTTGCTTTGCATGTGCACGGTTTCGTTCTCGTGGCGATGTCAACGTCACAACCATGCGTGTTGCGTGTATGTGGCTGTCCCAGGGTTCGGAAGGGACAGGGATAAGATGACACATCGCTGAGTTTTCAGGGTGAAAACTATTGTTGTACCAGACAATGGTGGCTCCATAGCATTGTGTGGGATTGGATATTCTTCAAGGTGAAAACTTAAGATCTGCCTATGCTGGTTAGTGTTAGTGCCTTGTCACCTTCTTGAAGACGTCGTTTGGAGAAGCATTTTCGGACTCGAAGTGTCGTTACCACTGGTCATACTATATATTGTTGTTGCGAGTCTCTGTTCACTTTGGCAGGGTCTTTGTTTCATTTTTTTTGTTTTTTTGGTTGTGTGCATTCTTAATGTCTAGACCTGCTCTATTCATTATGTTGACACAAAGGCTGGATGTAATTAATATCTTCTTGGTATTAATAATTTAATATATTATATTTATCAAAAAAGGGATGAATATAGTAGAACATTTTTTAACTAGTAATTCACTCATTTTACGATTTTATGAATAAATAGGATTCCTTAAAGCGTAACTAAATGAACAATTATATATGACAAGGTTGCACTAGCAAGCAAGATTAACGAGAAAACATGCTAAACAAACTATGCACAAATAACCAGAGTGAATTCCACTTTATACCATTAGTTTTGCATATCAAAACATATTACCAACTTTATTTAAAATTCTACTGAAATACCCCATCTAGGCAAATTTGGAACATTGTCTTAAGCTCAGCTTTAGCATTCTTCATGTTTTGTTACATAAGACCGACATGTTAGGTCGATATGGTGTGGAAATATATGAAAATCAAAGGGTGTCATCGACTATCATTTCCAGCCTCCTTTCACCATGTATTCCATTCCTCGTCATTGTCATGATATTTTTGAGTCTCAATCATGACTTCAAGTTCACACCATGCCAAATGGACGTGCATTAGAAAAATAAGGCCCAAAGTTTCTAAAAAACGTAAGTTGAACTATCATTACTACATGGGGAAATTAGTGTCACAAAAGAACCATAGTCGATGAACATGAGCACGAGGCGATGGGTCATGAAGTTAAATATTTTGGGGGACTCTAATTTATGTCGGAAAGGTCACGAAAAATTAGACCATGATGCTTCATTGGATCCAGTCTTCTTGTTCGTGAGCGCACCAAACTAATTAAAGTGCAGCACTGCTATACATCTAACGCTCTTCTGTCCGACGGTCGTACGACACAAAACAATGGGCATTGATGCTAAATAGAGAAGCAGCCTTGCTCAAATGGATTAGAAAGTCAGGCAAATATTGGATAACAAACGTCGTACATAGACCAGTTTCGTTATAAGTGCTTCCATCATTGATTGACCTATAGAAGATCTTCCAGAATTCACAAACTTCTCAGGACAAACACACAAACTTAAATGTACTAGTAGTTCCAACCATCGAGGAGCCTCCGTAACTCCAAGAGCTACGAGATCGATGAAGAATTTGGGGACGGGGGGAGAGGGTCAAGAATGGACTTGGTGGAATTTGGATCTAGGTCCAATAGTAGAAAACCAAGTATTAGAATAAGTTTTTGGACTATAGCCCTCGGTCTTATACAAAGAAATTGTACAAAACATGGCGTACAAGACAAGGAATTTTATGTGAAGCAAGCTCCATACCGGTCTCGAGATTGTTGCTCTCGTCGCTGCTAATATCGCCATGCCCCCGGTTTGTAAACGAATCTGGATGAGAGGTGGCCTTTTAAGAGTTAAGAAGTGTTCTACAACAATCACTCCAAGTCTGGAATCTGCACGTGAATGTTTTCAGCCGCCCCCGACTAGTCGCACACCGCCATAGGAATCAAGAGCGAAGCGGAGAGATCTTACGGGAGGACCCAACTTTTTGTGCCCAAAATTCAAATGCTATGCTGCTTCTGTTCACCGAGATTGAATCTTACTAACTTAATAGAGTGTTTCAGGGGCCTGGAACGCCTGTACTACGCGTAATCGATCCTCCGAGTAAATAATAATATATACAATTTATACTAAACATTTTTTACTTCTCAAGATCTTATTTTTAATATGATGTAGTATTACAAGTATAACTTTTCTTTATTTGCATAGTTTAACAGGTTATTATTAAATATAAGTTTATGTGTTTTCGTACTAATTCATTGATGGATACAAAACTGTATTTTTGAATAAAACTCATTTACGGAACATTTT
Source organism: Poa pratensis (assembly GCA_947311845.1). Taxonomy (NCBI): domain Eukaryota; kingdom Viridiplantae; phylum Streptophyta; class Magnoliopsida; order Poales; family Poaceae; genus Poa; species Poa pratensis. Next base: position 15,762,060 of record CAMZMU010000074.1, read on the forward strand.
TATCTGTACAATGCATAATATATCTAACTTATTCGTATTTATGGTAAACATCTATGAAGAATAAATCTAACAAATTTTTCAATAGCAGTTTCAAGTATATGATTAAGTCAGTATATTAACAGTAGCTTGTAGAGTATAAACTTTAACTAGTGACATTAATTTTTTGTGATCAAACTTGTCTAGAAAATATGATCATCTCACTCTGGACCATCCATCCACAAATCTGGACCATGAACCAAATAACATGTTTACCTTCAGTCCAGAACAGTTGCAGCCCAAGGCCGACATCAACAAGAGCTGTCTCCTTGGGCTTTTAACTACGCACAAACCTGGGCTAGGCCCATAACGCGTCCCAAACCGGAAAGCCGTGTGCCGTCAAGAGGTTCCAGAGTCCAAATCCGGAAGATTTTTTGCCAGCAAAATATCCGATCGCATCCGGGAGCGAGCGACCACAGCGGAGCCAGAGAAATATCTCCTCCGCTTTTGCGCTTTTCCGGAGGGCCCCACCTCCGGAGACGGACACGTCACACCACCACCTCCACCTCCACTACCCCGGCGATGGCCTACGGCGGCGGCGGCGCATCGGAGGCAGAGCGGAGGGCGTCGCTCCTGCGCGAGATAGCCGAGGAGGGGGGCTTCACGTTCGCGGCCTCGGCGGAGAAGGCGGTGGGCGGGGACCTCTGGGCGGCGGAGGCGGCGCGGGAGATGGCGTGGGACCAGCTCCACTCGGGGCCCTGGAGCGAGGTACGTGCATTAGATAAGGAGGGCCTGAAGTTTCTAAGAGACATAATTTAGAGAGTTTTACTAACGGGGTAATTAGTGTCATAAATGCATAATTAAGGGTAAAAGGTGGATTTCACTCTAAAAAGAACCAAAGTGAATGAAATTGAGCACGAGGCAATGTGTCATGAAGTTAAATATTTTTGGGGACTCTAATTGGTGTCAGAAAGGTCATGAAAAAGTTAGATGACGATGCTCTATTGGATCTAATCTTCTTGTTCGTGAGCACACCAAACCAATTATAAGTGTTTCTATTGATAGATCTTGAGAAGATCTTCGGAAATTCACAAACTTTTCGGGGCAAACCCACAAACTTAGATGCTCGCCAGTACCTGGTGACTCCAACCATCGAGGAGTCTCCGTAACTCTAAGAGCTACAAGATCAATGATAAATTTGGTGCGGGAGGAGGGGGTCAAGAATGGACTCAGTGGAATTTCAGAATAGGTCCAATAGTACCAAAAAGTATTAGAATCGGTATTTAGACTGTAGCCCGCGGTTTATTTCCATCTTAATCAAAGCAATAGTAAAAAAATAAGTATTAGAGAGAGAAATTTACATGAAGCAAGCTCCACAAACGGACTTGAGAATGTTGCTCTTGCCGTCGCTAATGTCGCCATGCCCCGGGTTGGAAAACGGATTTGGATGATAGGTGGGATATTAAGATTTAAGAAGTGTTCTTCAACAATCACTCAAAACTCTGGATCTGCTTCTGAATATTTGCAGCCGCCACCGACAAGCTGAACACCGATATTGGAATCAAGAGTAAAGGGGATAGATTTTACGAGAGAATTCAAAGTTTTTGTGCCCGAGCTCCAAATGCCACTGGGGATCAAATGTCTTTGGTACCACTTGGGCAAGTCATTACCTGTGACCTTTGAATTCTATGCTGTTGTAGCTTATGTTGGCTGAGCTTGACTCTTACAAACTGAATATAGAATTTCAAGGGTCTGACCTGCCTCTACTATTCAGAGCGGGTCCTTGAGGCAAATACAAATATGTACAATTTATACTAAACATTTGTACTTCTCTAGATCTTATTTTAAATTGATTTAGTACTACAAGTATAATTTCTCCTTATTCGCATAGTTTAACATAAATATTATTAAATATAAATTTATTTATTATACTAATATCATTGAGAGATACGAAATTGTGTAAGGAGAAGTCATCTATAGACTTACAGTGCATAATCTATCTAACTTATTCGTATTTATGCTAAATATCTATAAAGAATGCAATCTAAAAGATAGTTCAATAGCGATTTCAGGTATTTGATTAAGTAAGCATACTAACAGAATCTTGTAGAGTATAAACTGAATTAGTTACACTATTTTTGTGTGATCAAACTTGTCTAGCAAAATAGTTAGAGTTGATACGTAAATTTTATTATTTGATATGCTCACGCGGCGGCGCTGAAGAGCGGGGAACGACGTGGGACATTGGCCAAGGGGCAGGATCCGGATGCACGTAACAACTGCACTCGTCTTTTCCCCATTTTTGTCTGAAGCTAATTAGAGTTAAACATATGTTAATCAATTTGGAATAAATATTGTAGGCTAAATACATTTCATCCCATCTAGCAAATCTTTGGTACCAAATAGAAAACATGATCATCTCACTCTCGACCATACCATACATATTGATCCATCCAACCAAACGCAGGTTTACCTTCCGCCATAACACTTGCAGCCCGAGGCCGACATCGACATGAGCCGACTCCTTGGGGAGCGCCTATACAGCGCGTTACGCGATGGCTGCATACCATCGCGTACCGCTCCATCCCCGTGGCAAGCTAATGGGCCTGGCCCAGTTCTGTTGCCAGTGTCGTTCCTCAAGTCAGCTTCTTTCGCTTATTTCTCTTTCTCTTTATGTTTCGTTCGTTTCTTCATATACGTTGATTCTTCAGTACGCTATGGAACCAATTTGTAACTTAAAAAAAAAACCTTTTTACATTTCGTAACCCTTTTTAAATTTTGAACCAATTTTAAATTTGGAACCATTTTCAAAATAGAACCATTTACAAAATGGAACCATTTTTAAATTCAGAACCTTTTAAATTTCATAACCATTTTCAACATTTCAAAAAATGGAACCATTTTTAATTTCGAAACCATTTTCAACATTTCAGAAAATAGAACCATTTTTAATTTAGAACCATTTTCAATGAACTAACCATTTTCAAAAATCAAACCATTTTTAAATTTGGATCACCTTGAAAAAGGGAATAATTTTTCGAATTGGAACCAGTTTTAATTTCCGAACCATTATTTAATGGAACCACTTTTAATTTCGGAACCATTATCAATGAACTAATGATTTTAAAAAATGGAACCATTTTAAATTTCGGAACCATTTTTCGAATTGGAACCATTTTCAATATTTCCGAAAATGGAACCATTTTTAATTTAGAACTATTTTCAAAATGGAACCATTTTCAATGAATTAACCATTTCCAAAAATGGAACCACTTTTTAATTTGGATCATCTTGAAAATGGAATAATTTTTCGAATTGGAACCATTTTTAATTTCGGAACCATTTTCAAAATGAAACCATTTTTAAATTTGGATCATCTTGCAAAATGGAATAATTTTTTGAATTGAGCCATTTTCAAAATGGAGCCATTTTTTATTTCGGAACCATTTTCAAAATGGAACCATTATTAATTTTGGAATCATATTGGAATCATTACAAAAACAAGAGATCAGGGCAATTCTGCTGCAAACAAAGTTAGTACGTGCTAGTTACATTCATATTACACAAATTAGACGTAAAGCAATAGTAAAAGTGTTCGGAAAAGTATATATGTTTTGGACGTATCAAATGGTTTTGAATTGAAAGAATGGTTCCGGTTTTTGAAATGGTTCCTTTTTGAAAATGGTTCTGAACTAAAAAAAATTGTTCCTTTTCGAAAATGGTTACGAACCAAAAAAATGGGTCCGAATGAAAAATGGTTCTGATTTTTAAAGATGGTTCCTTTTTTAATATGGTTACCGAAAACTCTGTTTTTTGAAATGGTTCCGAAACGAAAAATCGTTCTGAACCGAAAAATGGTTCTTTTTGAAAATGGTTCCGAACCGAAAAAATTTGTTCCTCTTTTAAATGATTCTGAACCGGAAAAATAGTTCCAATTTTTGAAAATGGTTCCGAACCAAAAATTATTCCGATTTTGAAAATTTTGGTTCCATTTTTGAAAACCATTTTAAAAATGGAACCATTTATAAACGTTCTTTGAACTCTCGTGAATACTTTTGCTAGCATAAACATTATCTTAAAGAAACATGAAAACATTTTCCCCTCTTTTACCATAAAGAAGAAAAAACAAAAACAAAAAGGAAAAGGAAAAAAACAAAGGGAAAACCTAATAAGAAAACTACCGTAAGAGAAAATGAAAATGGAAGGAAAATAATTCAGGAAATAAACAGAACCTAAAAGGAAAAAGAAAAACGCAACATGCAGAAAACGAAGGAAAAAAAAAGACCGCAGCTCACGCAGTGGAAGAAGAAGACTAGAAACGCGAACTGGGCCAGGCCCAAGTTCGCGCAGGAGTGTACGCCGACGCGGTACGCGTCCTATAGGTTTTGCCGACTCCTTGGGCTTCTAACCATACACAAACCTGGGCCAGGCCCATAACGCGTCGCAAACCGGAAAGCCGTGCGCCGTCAATATCTTCCAGAGTCCAAATCCGGAAGATTTTTTTGCCAGCAAAATATCGGATCGCATCCGACCACAGCGGAGCCAGAGAAATATCTCCTCCGCTTTTGCGCTTTTCCGGAGGGCCCACCTCCGGAGACGGACACGTCACACCACCACCACCGTCTCCACTGCTCCGGCGAGCGATGGCCTCGGAGGCGGAGCGGCGGGCGGCGCTGCTGCGCGAGATAACCGAGGAGGGGGGCTTCGCGTTCGCGGCCTCGGCGGAGGCGGCCGCGGCGGGGGACCTCCGGGCGGCGGAGGCGGCGCGGGAGATGGCGTGGGAGCAGCTCCACTCGGGGCCCTGGAGCGAGGTCGGCGCCGCGTGGCGGGACGCCTACGCGCTCGCCTGCCTCCACGTCGCGCGGCTCCGCGACGACCGCGTCGCCGCGCTCCGGGCGCTCGACATGGGCCTCATCATGGGGGGGAACCTCCTCCGCGCCGACCTCGAGGCCGCCCTGGCCTGCATCGGCGGCGACGGCGCGGAGGCTGGCGACGAGGAGGCCAGGAGGTGGAGGGAAGGGCTCGACAGGAACCGTGATATCGCCGATGTGAGACCGTTACTGCTGCGTTCGTAAGCTTTCGTGCGTGTGTGGGCTCGTGCTTACCCCGTCAATGCCTCCACTAACCCAGCTTAATTTGTAGGGGCTTGTTGCAGGATGCATATTTTTCAATGTTTAATAAGGCTGTCATTTACAATGCACATAATTTGATTAGGCTATTTTGTCCAGATCTCGTGTTGCTAGATTACATGCACCATCTTAAGAAAATTATGCATGTGAAATGGTGTGTCCCATTTTGATTATTAGGGCTTTGATATATGTAATGGTGTTACGAATTGTCCGGCTATTTTGACCAAAAAAGAGTATGGATTGTCTGCAATGATTTTAAGATTTTTTTCTAGTTACCTCATTTCTTCCTTGTTTTTTGAATTGCTGTGTGGATCAGTGGATGCAGGCATTTCGAATTCATTTGTTGGTGTATCGTTGCTAATCATGTTATAATTCTCTCAGGCCCTCAAAGTACTTCCGACAAAGTCTCTATCTTGTAAGGACATCGCGAGACGACCGTGTATATCTTTGGAGGAGTTTATATGTGATTACTTTTTACGTGATACCCCTGTCATAATCAGTGGCTGCATCGATCATTGGCCTGCGATGACAAAATGGAAGGACATTCAGTACCTAAAGAAAATTGCTGGGGATCGTACTGTTCCCGTTGAAGTAAATGCTTCTCCTTACAGTAAACTTTGAAATACAAAAAACGAGTTATTTCTGTTTTGATCATTTATCATGAATGTTTATGCTGATATATGTTGATGTTTTTCTTTTTCATAGAAATGTGCAACAAACCCTGGTGGTTTGGTGCTGTTATTAGTTCTATAAAAGGCCTTAACCTACCATAGAAATAAATTGAACCTAGCTGCTGATCCCTTTGTGTTGATATGAAACAAAATGTGCATCTAAACTTGATGCTCAATAACATTGTCCGTAAAGACATAGAAACTGAAGACGACGGTGGTTTAAAGTAAGGTGAGGCTTGTGACCTACTGAGATAGGACGATCTGCCAATACAACTTCTAGTCAAGTCTTTCCATTAGATTGAATTGATATTGGATTAGAACCCATGACCAATAGAAAGGTTGCCATTAGTACATCAATCTTCGGTACAACTGTCTTACACAGACCTTTGCTTACACAAGCACAATGTTATGAAATTTGATCCAGTTATTCTTTCGCTTTGCAAGTTGGAACACATATCTTTTGCCTTGGCTGTCAGAACTCTAGGTAAATCAAACTTCTTTTGAACTGCTTTGTCTGTTGTCACATTTATTCGATGCATTTGACACTACTCACTTAGTTTGTGTGTGATGATTTACTTACCATGTAGTGTTTTATAACACTAAGAGTGTGGACTTGTTTGCAAAAAAATTAGGCAATGTGATTCCAGGCCTTTTGGACATGTATAGCTAGCTTCGCTTTGCTATGCTCTTGCATGTATCATCTTCCTTAACCATGCTGGTATCTATAAGAATTAAAAAGAACCGTTTTTCCTGATGTTGCGAGCATATTACCGCAGCTGTATAAAATATTGTCGCACTAAGACAATATCTAAGTATACCAGTCGGCAGTAGCTAGCCATTTCTCTGTGATCTATCTGGCTAGTTCAATTCTTGCTTGCTTCTAGTAATTTAGGACCCATACTTGGTTGAGGTTTTAGAGTAATTTAGGACCCATACTTAATTGATATTTTTTAAGTGATATGTCCACTTATATTCATTTCCTAATTGTTTTGGTGCCTGATATAGTTGATTCCGTGTCAGGTTGGGAAGAGCTATGTTTGTAATGAGTGGAAGCAGGAGCTCATCACGATCTCCCAGTTCCTTGAGAGGATGTGGTCAACAGTCTGCCCTTCAAATGTGACATATCTAGCTCAGCATCCATTATTTGAGCAGGTGAAAACTGTCATTGTTGATACCTTAGTAAGTTTGTTTTGTATGGAAAAGAAATCGTCTTGGTTCAGATGTTAGAATTTATTTATTGAAATTTGGCAGATAAAAGAGCTTCATGAAGACATAATGGTTCCTGACTTCTGTTATGCTGGTGGAGGCGAACTCCAGTCACTGAATGCTTGGTTTGGTCCACATGGGACAGTGACACCATTGCACTATGACCCACATCACAACATTTTAGCTCAGGTATAATGGGAATATACTTTTTTCTTACTTCTGATTGTAGGTTTCTAGAGGTAATACCAAATGGTTGATGCTCCTGTACTTGAAAACTTGAACTGACATATTGTAAGTAGATATTTTCTTCATAACACATTGTCTATATTATTTTGCAAATGTTACTACTTGAACCGTGTTTCCTTCAGTTCTCGATTTGTATGCAAGTAACTCTGCACATTTGGGGTCTCTCCGTGTCTACTTTGAGCTAGGAATTGAGAATTACTTAAAAAGCGTAGTCTGCCCGGCTGATTCAGCGTCTTTTTTTTTGTGATACAGAATTTAAACTTCCAGTAAAGACCACAGACGACCTTGCGAATGTTTCGATATTAGAAAGTATTATGCCTCCTTGTTGAGCTTCATGTAGTTGTGTGGCTTCATTTATTTCAACTCTAATTGTTCTAGTATATTTCTGGATGATGCCTGCTAACATTTCTTGTATGTAACTTTATCTGCTTTTGTCGATTTTTAATATTTTCTCCATGCCAGGTCTTGGGCAGGAAGTATATTAGACTCTATCCTGGTTCCGTATCTGAGGACTTATACCCACACACAGAAACTATGTTAAGCAATACTAGTCAGGTACAGACAATCTGTTCTGACAAGTTACTCGTTGGAAAGGAAGAATATCCTTGCAGATCATCACAGCGGTACATATAGTTTTGGGTTTTTGGCAGCTGAAGATTATAATACTGAATTTCCAGATTTGCATTATTGCTATTCTCTTGGCCATTACCCTTAAGCACAAGATTGCAAACTGGTGCTACATTTTTGTGTTAAATTGGTAAACTATGATAGATCACCAGTCTGTAGATTTTTCTTCTTTGGTTGCTTTCTCAGTTTCTCCTGTAGTAGGGTATAGCAATACACTGTTATATTAGCCTTGTCCTTATTGCTCCATATCGTCCATCATCCACATTGCATGTTCCTAGAGTTCTGTTGCTTTTGGCACAATGCAATAGTGTGTAAATGAAGACAATTCTTTGTGTTATACTTGTGCTAATGGATGCCTCTGACAGGTGGATCTTGACAACCTGGATATGAAGGAGTTCCCAAGGGTAGAAAACCTTGATTTCATGGACTGCATACTTGAGGAGGGTGACCTGCTGTACATTCCACCGAAATGGTGGCACTATGTCAGATCTCTTTCTATTAGTTTCTCCGTTAGCTTTTGGTGGCGTGCTGCAGCCATAACTTCAGACGCTTCATAGTTGCAATGCTTTGGTATTTGGTACATCAGGACCAGACCTCAGGATTGAGGAACTTGGTAAGCCTCACCGGACCGATTGTTTTAACATCCAGGCACATGATGATGCCTGGATGCTGTTGTTCATGCCTATTATTGCATATGTACATTGTTACTTTCACTATAACTACTATTTTAAACACCTACAAATTTATGCTATGACACTCGCAACGGTGATTCACATTGTGTACCCTTCGATACTTGGAGGTGGAGATTGATGGGCTGATGCATTTTCCGATGTCCTGCAAACCGTGAGTGTCATTATTTAAGAGAAATCTGTAAAATCACCATGCTTGTCCCGCTGTAGCTCATGTGAAATTCATTTGCACAGTGCTCGCCTTTACTATTATTCTTAAATTCTCACATCTCGGCATGTCGGCAATCAATGCCGCGCATAGTCGATAGACTTGTGCTGCCGTTTTTCTCTTGTCACATCGAGATACGGCCACATACCTGCCTGTGCTGTGAGGAGGATGGTTTTATGTGGAGCTGTTTGCCTGCTTACACGATGGAACTGACGAATCCCATGGCCCATCGGAGCAATATACATGTTGGTCAGATGACACATACAGTGACTGAAATGACACAAGTGCATCCAATTATTCGATAGGGTGCGACGCAATCTTCGTAGTTTTTCCTTTCAAAAGCACTGAAGCTTCGTTCTCGGCACATGCAAACACCAAAGAAAAGGTGAAGAACAATAAAGCAGAGGGCCCCGTGGCACCACCAGCAACAGAAGCCTACTCTAAGTTGCAATCAGAGACACCTACATACATCTCGATTCTCTTGGCATCTATCTTTCGGCAGCATCCTATACCATCTACCTGGGCCTGGAGTGATCTGAATCAGCGGCGTACCAAAAGAGAGAATTTCCCGTGGACCATAGCGAAAGCCGCCGCGGAAAAGAAGCTGCACCGCACCGCCATGGATGGATGGTCCATGGCGAGCAATGGCGTGGCGCCGTCTTCGATGGCCGGATGCTTTTGTTCGCTCGTGTCGTGGAGAACGCAGCTGCATGCGCTCGCGCTCGTCTCATGCATGCAGCTTCCTGCTCGGCTTCGGCGCTCGTAGCTTTTCGTCCGTGGGCACTGCTGATGATACTGTACTATGCTGCCGTGTGGGCGTCACTCCCTTGTCCTTGTCCTTGTTAGTTGCTACTACGATCTCTTGCAGAATAATCACTGATAACTCCTCTCTAAGGATGAAATGTCTGCTTCATTTCTTTTATTCTTTCTGTCAAAACTCAAAACGGCTGCACAAGTGGACCTCTCTGCTCTGCTAAACCGCCATATACTTTCTTTTATGTGCGTGCAGTTTAGCGATTTGGATGTTTACCAAGTGATTTTGTTCTTCTTGTTCAGCAGATAGAGTGCCGCGCCGATGCCTACAAATTGTTAAGCAGATAAGGGTGTCAGTGCCAAGTGCTTCTATTTTTGCAAAGACACCAATGATGGAAGGAGGAGCGTATCAACATACCATCACTAGACAGAAAGGATTTGGAGCTATGTAGCTCACATCCGTTTGTCATACTTAATTAAGGGTTACTTCTAAAATCACCTTTCTCGTGCCCGAGGAACTGAGCCTAGACAAGCTAAGATCATATTATTTGCCCTTCTAGCCGTTTTCTTTTGGAACACACACATCCCAAGTGTAGTGGGTGGTGTAACCAGCGGTCGCTTAGATTAAACAAACGCCGTCATGGAACAGATACATCCTTCTAGGTATGCAAACTGTCAACAATGTGCATCCCTGCTTCTAGTTGTTAATTCTTTTTCCCTTGTTCAGTTGCTTTGTGCCAGGATAATAGTTAACAGGCAGGCCCTCCCTTATGGTTGCGTACCTGCTTTCGTTTCCATGCTCCTATACCAACTATTTACGGCTTCAACCTTCAAACGACTACTAAATGGGGATGATAAATTGAGAACTTGACTGTGGTAAGATTGTTAGCAGGGTGGTTGTACCCCCAGCCCATCAGAGTATAAATTTCAAACCCCAGGTTTGACGCGGGTGTTTTTTATTTAGGCGGAATATTCTTCAGTGGGAGACGACGTCCCGTCGACAGCGAGATGCCTGTTGTGACTTCGTCAATCTCAACACCCAACCACCGACTCAGTCTATCGGAGGTGCTCATAGGGTAGGGTGTGCGTGTGTACGTTTATAGTTGTGAGTGTTTGCGCGTGTATATGAGAGTTTGCGTTGTACCGTGTTTCGCAAGAAAAAAATGGGCATGATAAAATAAACAAATCAGACACGAACACGATCGAGGCAATTGAGAAAGTCCACATCAACGTTTTAAAAAGCTTAGATACGCTCAAAGTATTTGGTTTAGATCACAGTGCAAACACAAACACCGCCCTGCGGTTTAACAATGAGAAGTCCCATCTTGCTCCTTCCTTGGTTCCTTCACTGCATGCTGCTAGTGTGCTCGCCGGTAGGGTCCATCCCATGCAGCTAGCTAGGCGCCATTAGAAAAGCTCGCAAAGGGAAAATGTAAAGAACTGCTAAAGGAGGAGGCCGGGGTGGATCACCTTTTTGTTGGTTGTGCTGTCACTGACTGAAACCCTTTTGCAAATCTGATAGGGGCTAATGTGGTTTCCCATGGATCGATAAAAGGCTAACAATGATCAACCGGCCCTCTTGACCAATCCTGGCATGTGATCCTTGAGCTTTTTGGATTGGCCACATACAGCTAGCCAGCCAGGAGGAGTAGGACCTCGGGCTTTACATCAACGCACTACTCCGTATGATTGATTGTTCCAAGGTCCTAATCTAACTTAACCTACTAACTTGGATCTTGTTAACTTTTCCTGGCCAACTTTTGACTAATTTGCTGGGCTCAAAACAATGCCGAGAAGAGTAGGCCTAAACAATAAAAGAACTTTCCAACTCATGGAGCCCAATTATTTGTAGTATCATTGAGCTGATATCATCCATATATATAACAGTGATACTGATAAGATGGATCCAGTGTCCGTTGCCCAGTAACACGCTAGATTTCATTTGTAAACCGAAATGGTTGAAAAATGTCCTAAAGCTAGCTAGACGAAAGCTCCTTTTACCTTAGGCTTTATTCCAATTCGGATCTAGCGAAACCGCTGCTCTTCTTCTCCGGCAGAAGTCAGGCCAGCACTCCCAGCAGCTGCGCGTGGTGTGGAGGCTTAACGAGGCCTCGCCGGTCACGAGTGGAGACTGTGGGCGATGGTGAGATGTAGGTCGTTGCGTGAGTGATCCCGTTGTCTCCTCTGTAGGTGCCATGCCCAAAGTTGCATTGGCCTAGTGGGTGGGTGTGTTGCTGGCCTGGTTCTTGGCCTTGGCATGTAATTGACACACTTGTACTCTCTCCCTTAAGCTTAATAAAGAAACGCGCAGATCTCCTGCGGGTTCTCTAAAAAAAAAATGCTGCACCTGTGCTTTGGTCGTGCTACCAGGAAGCAGGCAATACAGGCAACTGTTCATCGGCAGGGCAGCCGAGGCAGGCGGCTAGGCCGCAGCTGAAGCAAGGAATGCCTGCGACTGCGAGGCATTACTAAGAGCATCTCCAACAGGCGCCCTATTTGGACCGCGCGCTGCAAATAACGACTTTTTAGCGCGCGCGGAGCGAAATCCAGCGCTCCAGCGGCAGCGGCAAAAACCCGCGCGCGCTAAAAAACGTCCAGCGCGCGGTGCCAAGCAGTAGATTTGGCCCCAAATTTGGGGCGGCGACTACAGCGCGCGGGACGGCAGCAAATCTGGCGCGAGCTACCAACCGCCAATCTGAACCCTCCCGCGCTCGCGCCCCCTCGTCCCGCCCGCCCCTCTCCCGCGCCGCCGCCGGCCAAAATCCGGCGATGGACGGTCGCTCGGACATTCCACCGACCCCTCCCTACAGCCGTGATGCCTCGACCGTCGGCGCCGCCGCAAACCCTAGCGCTGGATTGACCTCGTCCGCCGGCGGCGCCGCACCAACTCCGGCCGTCGGAATCGCGCGCGGGCTCTTCATGCCACCACGGTCGAACCCCGTCGGCGCTCCGCCAGTTGCGAAGCCGCGCAAAGCCCTCGCCAAGCGACCTCCGCCCAAGGGGAGGACGGCGGCTGCGCCCAAGCGCGCGAAGCAATCGACGGCCGTGCCGCAAGCTGCGCCTGCTCCTCCGCCTCCTCCTCCTCCGCCGCCACCGTTCGATGCCCCGGCCGCTGATGGTCACACGGCGTTCTCTGCCGATGCGGGCGCCGATGCCACCGACGTGTTCGACGAAATTCCCGGGTATGATTTTCTTTTCTTTTTTGTTGTTCATTGTAAACAAATGTGCAAAAATGTGTAGTTAAATAGTTCTCATTCCTTTGTAGTTACAACAATGATGATTTTTTGTCACAAATGGGTGTTGGTTCTCAAAGTTCTCATTGGTCCGAAACCAATGAAGTACATGAGAACGATCATGAGTATGAAGACATGGATGCCGAAGGTGAGGGTTTGATGGAGCTGCCAAAAGGAAGGATGGCTAACTACACCGTCCAAGATGATGTTTTGCTATGCAACACATGGTTGAATGTGTCTTTGGATGCCGCCGTTGCGACGGCCCAAACAATGAACACATATTGGGATAGGATGATGATGTACTACAACACACACAACAAGAGCGGAGTTGAGCGTAGCAATAGGTCTCTTCGGTCTCGGTGGTCTATGATAAACTCGGAATGTCAAAGGTGGATGGCGGCAATGACGGCGGTGGATGCCCTAAACCCAAGTGGAACAAATGAGGTTGATAGGGTAAGCGGCATTTCCTTGGGTGAACTTGTTTTGCTAACTTGTTTCTCCTTGTAGCTCAATATTGCACAAAACTTGTTTCGTGGGGAGGATAAGAAGACCAAGAAGGGAAATGTAAGGAAAGGGAAACCATTTGTTTTGACTCATTGCTATGAAGTGTTGAAGGATGAAGAGAAATGGAAGAGGCGTGACCGCTTGGATGGGATTAACTTTCCAACCGTAGATGGGGTGTTGCTTGGTGATGAAGATGGATCTAGCGACGACGCCCACCCAAAGAGAAGCCCGACCCCAAACTCGGTTCCCTATGGCAATCCAAGAAGGCCAACGGGAGGTAAAGCGGCAAAAGAGGCCAAGAAGAAAGGAGGAGAAGATGAGCTATCAAAGCATATGGGAGAAATGGTGAAGGCAAGAAAGGATGCGGCGGAGGATAGGAAGTTGGCACGGCTCAAGCATGAGGAGACCGAGGCTAGAAGGGTGGCGGCGGAGGAGAGGAAGTTAGCATTGGAGGAGAAGAAAATTGAAATGGAGGAACAAGCTAGACTCATGGAACATGAGAAGTATCTCTTCTTTATGGACACATCTCGTCTAGATGAGAAGCAAAAGGAGTATGTCAACCTTTGCCGTGATCAACTATTGATGAAAAAGAAAATGATTGGCATTGGAGGAGGAATGGGAGGCATGATGGGAGGCATGGGAGGAGGCATTGGAGGAGGCATTGGAGGAGGCTATGGAGGAGGCTATGGAGGGGTTGGTGCTCCCATGGGAGGCATGGGAGGGGTTGGTGCTTCCATGGGAGGCATGGGAGGAGGCTATGGAGGTGTTGGTACATCCATGAGAGGCATGGGAGGAGGCATGAGAGGATATGGTGCTTCCATGGGAGGCTTTGCTCCTTCTATGGGAGGCATGGGAGGAGGCATGACTTTTGGTTCTCTCTTGGGAGGCATGGGAGGAGGTGTTGGTGCTACCATGGGAGGCATGGGAGGAGGCATGGGAGCATATGGAGGCATTGGTGGCATGAGTGCACCACCGGTTGGCATGGGAGCATATGGAGGCATTGGTGCCATGAGTGCACCACCGGTTGGCATGGGAGCATATGGAGGCATTGGTGCCATGAGTGCACCACCGGTTGGCATGGGAGGCAATGGTTCCGTGTGCCTTCCGTTTCTTCGGAAGGTGCTCTTGGAGATAGTGGGAACACCGTCCGAGTCGATGATGGAATCGATGGAGCTCTAGAAGATCTTGATGAAAAGGAATAGGAAGAGGAAGAGAAAGAGGAGGAGGAACAAAATGAAGCATGATGTTTCATTTGATGTTTGTGTGAACTATTTTGTGATGATGAACTTGGTTGTAAATTGATGAAGTTGAACTTGGTTGTGGTAATTTGAAGTATGCTATTTTGTTCAATATTGTTTCATTTCATATCTCATATCATATTGTTGGATATTTGTCTCATATCATATTTCATATCTAATATCATATTTGTCTCGCGCGCTGCTTTCTAGCGCGCCTGGTGAAGCGCGGCAACGGCGCCCTAAACTATAGCGCGCCTGCTAAAGCGAAACCTGCGCGCGGCGCGCCAAACGTATATTTCGGCGCTGCAAAAAATTTATACAGCGCCGGCGCGTTGGGCGCCTGTTGGAGATGCTCTAAGTATATGAAAGATGAACAAAACGGTGGCCTCTCCGCGCTCCACAACTGTAGCAACTACAGTAGGAACTGTAGAAATGAACAGTGTTCTACAGTTCCTCGATCCCGGCCGTCGATCGGCGAACGAACGGCCCACGGAACGCATCCATGATGGTTTTGTAAAAAACCCCTTTTCTAAACGATAAATTAACCCGCAGTCCGCGCAAACGCGAGGCGAGGGACCGATTCGTTAAATGCAAAAAATACACGGACTAAAATGCAAAACAACCCGCACACTCCCCCTTCTTCCTCTCTCGCGCGCGCGGCCGGAGAACGCCGCGGCCACCGACGCGCCGCACCGCCGCACCACACCTACTCACTCAGATCGACGGCCACGGCGGGGTGCGCCGTCACGTCCTCTCCCTCTCCGCCGAGCATCGTCTGCCAAGACGTCGCATGGCCGCCGGAATCATCCTCGCCGTCCTCGCAGCCCGCCGCCACGAAACTCCTCAGCGCCGGCAACTCCGGCGACCATAGGGGTCGAGGCTCCGCCCATTCGACTCCCCCCGACGCGCACGCCCGGATCCATGTAGTCCCAGCTCCGCGCGCGTCCGCTCCTGCTCGATCGTGAGCTGGCGACGTCACTGCTGACGTTGCCGCGGGCCCGCTGCCATTTTTTTCCTAAAACATTTTTCATATTTAACAAAATCCTGACATGTGGGACCCAACTCACAGAAATTTAGCAGAAAAATGCTAAAATTTGGAAAATTCATATCTTTAATATTGTAATTCAAAAAAATACAAACAATATATAAAAAAATGCATAAAAATGAGAACTTTGCAAATATTACATGCATATGCATAATTAATCAATTTGCAATTCCCGATTAATAAGAATAACTTACAAAATATGCACACAAAAATGATTAATTTTGTAAAATTTATATCTTTAAATATGTAATCCAAAAAAATACGACCAATGTATCAAAAAATGCAGAAAAATGAGAACTTTACAAATATTGCAAGAACTTACAAAATATGCACACAAAAAATAATTAAATTTGCAAAATTCATGTCTCCAAATGTATAATTTGCAAGGAAAAAAACGAAAAATGTATCAAAAAAAAAAGGAAAATAAAAACTTCATAAATATTGCATATACATGCAAGATTTATCAATTTGCAATTCCCGATTAATAAGAATAACTCACAGAATATGCACACAAAAAATTATTAATTTTGTAAAATTTATATCTTTAAATATGTAATCCAAAAAAAATACGACCAATGTATCAAAAAATGCAGAAAAATGAGAACTTTACAAATATTGCAAGAACTTACAAAATATGCACACAAAAAATAATTAAATTTGCAAAATTCATGTCTCCAAATGTATAATTCGCAAGGAAAAAAAGAAAAATGTATCAAAAAAAAGGAAAATAAAAACTTCATAAATATTGCATATACATGCAAGATTTATCAATTTGCAACTCCCAATTAATAAGAAGAACTTACAAAATATGAAAAAATAAATAAATTTGAAAAACATATATCTTTAAATATGTAATCCATAAAAATATGAACAATATATCAAAAAAATATGCAGGAACATAAGAACTTTACAAATATTGCATTTACATACATGATTAACCAATTTGCAATTCACGATTACTACGAAGAATTTATGAACCACTTTATGACAACTATGTATTTTGTGAAAATGACATATGTTGATCATTCCAAATTCACTTAAATTGATCTTCATATCCTAAGATGCATTCAACATCTCCAATTGGTCATACCTACTACTCACTTTCCACAATTTTTTTTATATTTCCACAAACGATTTACTTAATTGTTGTTTAATAAAAAATGCGCATGTGTCTTACCTGACATAAAATTCACAATAACAACAAAATACTAAAAACTACAATATTCATGACTTCCAAACCAGCATCCATGAAAATAGAAACAGTATATCAAAAAAAATATCTAACGAAATTTTAGATTCTTTGTATAAAAAAACATCAAAAATACATTGCGCATAAAAATAATATATCAAAATTATAGCAAATTCTTAGCCTTCCCACACAAAAAATTACATCAAGAAACCTACTGCGCAAATTTCACAATTTAAGGAATTTAAAATTTTAAAAATATTTTAAAACTTTTAACACAAACTAATACATATATCCTTTTCTGTTCAACCAATACATAACTTTCCAATACACTAACAAATATAAATATAAATATAACATATCAAAATTTCCTAAAGTAAACAAATTCTCAACGTTCCCACGTAAAAAATAAATAATGTAACAAAAAAAAAACATTGTGCATAATACAAAGTTTAACCCCAAAAAAATGAATAAAAAAAGTATTAAAAAATCAAAATTGTTTGAAATAATCAATCAGCAAAATATGAATAACATACCCAGACGGCCATAACAACAAAATACTACCTATTTGTGGAAAAAATATATTTTAATATCTCAAAATAGTAATTATTTCAACGAAAACGAAAATATACTTCCTCTAAATATGTAAAGACAAATTTATTAAATGTTAAAATAATGAATTTCCTCCAAATACGTAATCAAATTGAACATTTCAATTTTGTATTTAATTTAATAAAATTTAAATAGACTGACTCTAACTATAAAATTCAATTCAATGAATTCACATTCCCAAAAAAAAAAAACAAAAAAAAAACTAGCATTTCAATTTGCGATATTCGAAAATATTCCATACAACAAAATTCAGCTAATATCAACATTTCCAAGCCCCAACAGGTGCACCAAATTTAAATTACAATTTCTTTTGTAAAATCTCGAAAATAGAACCTATTAATTCACATAATTAAAATCTTCAATGTTACGTGTTACAATAATGCAAATCGTCTACAAAAAAATGCAACAAAATTGTATTTCATTAAGTATTCCTTCCCCTCCAAAATATCCAATTTCTTTGTAAGTCTTAAAATAGGTTTCACCAAATTGCAAAAAATACAAACTTTTAATTTATTAATTACAACAATGCAAATCATACATACAAAATGCGCAGACAAAAAAATGTAGGCATTGATAGAATTCCAGAAATTGATAGAATTCCGACAAGTGGGCCTACTTTAGGGTTTAGGGTTTGAATGTAGGCATTGTTACAAAAAAAGACGACTACTTACATCATTTGAACAAAGTTCAAGTTTAAAATTGTTTAGATTTCCAGTGCCTTCCAAAACTTACTATCTAAAAACCACTAAAAAACACATACAAACAACTTCTAACAATTTAGAAATTCAAACAATTTGTAAATGTAAACTTTTCCTTTCTAATATCGATACATTTAAATGTAAACAAATTTTGAATGTGCGCAGCTTCGAGTTCAAAATTCTTCCACCACGGTATTCAGAAATACTACGAATATATCAACATTAACATAAAACATAAACGTTAACTATTTTTGCCGCATGACCACAAACATGTTTAAATAATTCAAATTGGGCAATATTTATATACCTTCATGTAAAAAGACAAAATAATGCAAATCGTCTACAAAAAAATGCAACAAAACTGTATTTCATTAAGTATTTCTTCCCCTCCAAAATATCCAATTTCTTTGTAAGACTTAAAATAGGTTTCAACAAATTACAAAAAATACAAACTTTTAATTTATTAATTACAACAATGCAAATCATACATACAAAATGCGCAAAAAAATGTAGGCATTGATAGAATTCCAGAAATTGATAGAATTCCGACAAGTGGGCCTACTTTAGGGTTTAGGGTTTGAATGTAGGCATTGTTACAAAAAAAGACGACTACTTACATCATTTGAACAAAGTTCAAGTTTAAAATTGTTTAGATTTCCAGTGCCTTCCAAATCTTACTATCTAAAAACCACTAAAAAAACACATACAAACAACTTCTAACAATTTAGAAATTCAAACAATTTGTAAATGTAAACTTTTCCTTTCTAATATCGATACATTTAAATGTAAACAAATTTTGAATGTGCGCAGCTTCGAGTTCAAAATTCTTCCACCACGGTATTCAGAAATACTACGAATATATCAACATTAACATAAAAAATAAACGTTAACTATTTATGCCGCATGACCACAAACATGTTTAAATAATTCAAATTGGGCAATATTTATATACCTTCATGTAAAAAGACAACCATACTTGAGCATTCCAACCCAAATTCTAAATTGGTTCAAGCTTACATTTCAAAACAAACTAATATTTACACACGATTTAACTAAACTGCCTGTAATTATGCAAAACAAATGCTACAAAAATTCAATATTTTCGCACAACCATATTCTATTTCCTCTTAATATGGTGCCACATAATAAAATTATGGCAGGACAGAATCATATTTAGCCATTTCAATTTAACTAACATAAGTTGGAAGTAATATAACTTAAATTCCTCTAATTATGTAGTTGCACTTTAAAATAATGTTTGACTAGGTGAATATTTGCAGAGAATGAACATTCATTTCGTCAAATTCTAGATTGAGTTCAAATTGAATTTAACAAATGCTCAAACAACGTATTATCTCCGAATTTTGAGTTAAATTAACTACTTAAGACACCACACAAACATACCATATCAAACCAAATAATTTAACATTCACAAAATATTATAACTAAACTCGCTCCAAATATACAAATAAATTTACTAAATACTCAAGATGAACTTAACTCTCTCTAACTACGTACTTAAATTTAAATAACGCTACATTACATGCACATTTCAAGAAAACACATATTCTTTTCCTCCAAAGATGTATTGAATTTAACAATTGCTAATACAGTATTTTCCCTCTAACTAACGATCTAAGATGCACTTAACTCTCCCTAACTATGAACTCAAACTTAAATAACGCTTTATTACATGTACATTTCAATGAAACACAAATTCTTTTCCTCTAAAGATGGATCGAATTTAACAGCTGCTTATACAGTATTTTCCTTCTAACTAATGATCTAAATTGCACATTTATGTCGAAATACAAACATAATAGTTAGGCATACCCACCATACATTTCCTCTAAATATGGTAGCACACAAGAAAATTTTGGCAAAATAGAACTATATTTCACAATTTCAATTTACCTAACATATTCACAAGTACCATCATTTAAAACTATCTAGCTATATTAGATAAATATTCTAGCAAAAATGCAAATTCATTCCCTCCAATTACGTATCTACAAAACCTAAGCATTTACTAAACGTGCAAACAATTCAAACATAAATGGCTCCCCAACAACTTCTCAACATATACTTTTTTTAAGTTCCAACAATTTTGCAATCTAAACAACTTCCAAAAACGGACATTTCCAAATTTTGAATATTTCAAAATTCCAACTGCCTTTAAAACCTAACCATTTTACTAACGCAAAACAAAAAGGATCTAAATAACTTCCTAATTTAACTACTTTTTGAAATCTAGACTAGACAACTTTCAAATACAAACTCTGTTTGCATACCAACGATTCTTAAATCTACACAATTTATAAATGTCGACATTTTCAAATTACAATTTTACAACACAGGTGCGGCGTGTCGCCGCACTAAATTTACCTAGTAGCTCTTCATTAACTTCAGTAATTTCGGCCACTAGGAGAGTAGGAGGAGTATTTGGCGAACCCCAAACGGCTGGCTGTTCTTATGAAAAGACGAGTTGCATTAACTAACTGGGGAGGGTGCAGACTTTCCTTCTTGGCAGAGGTCACCCAGTGTCTTGCCAAAATTTTGGTCACGCCTACAAGGTTTCCAGACTACTACCTTCTCTTGTAAAGCATCGGAAAGAGTAATACTGAAAAGACTTCCTTTTTCCAAATCTAAACAACCACTACACTTTAATTCCTTAACACGAAACATGTTATCCCCAATGGAACCTATGATAGAACTCGTTTTAAAATCATACCATAACTTATTTGTATCATTTTGGTGATTCCTATTTTTTGTTTCAGCGTTGAGATCATGGATTGTGAGGCATGTTTATCGGTTCCCAACACCGTCTTGTATGTGTCATAGTGGGATTGGGCACTAGCATGAATAAACCCGTTAGGAACCAAGAAAAAACATAAAAAAATTAGAGGATAGGATTTCAATAGAAAAAATTCACAAAGTGGTTTGGGGTGAGAAAATTGCAAAAAAGCCCCTATATTTTAGGTTGGGGTTTAAAAAGCACACCAACACCAAGATGAAATTTCCCCCCAAAAACCAGTCATTGTTCGATCCCGCGTCGACCTGATGTGACATGGGAAACGAAAAGAAGCTGACAGCCGTTAACGGTGCCCCTCGGCCGCGTCAAAGGCAACAGTTGGTTCCTCTCTCTCTCTTGTCGTTACAGACACTCTCTCGCTCCATGCTCTTTGTCTCTCTTTCACGCTTTTGGATGCTCTGCCACCACGACGCCATTCATCATCTAACGATGGTGTAAATAACAAGACCTCCTCTCCTTCGATAAAACCTCATTGAACACCGATAAGAATTATTTTTCTTCCTCCATGGCATGTCTAGGATTAGGGTTATGGTTTGGGGATTTGGTCAGATGGAGCTCAATTTTTGATTGATAGTGCCTTTCAACCATTTACTAGCTTTTCGGTGATGTTTTGGGTGTTGAGACAATGTGTGGTCCTTATTTCTGAGGTATTGAGAGGCATTGTGATGAACAATGTGACCACTTGAAAGAACCAGTGAAATATGTTGCATTCGATGACCCCAACAGTGGGAGAAGATTATTCGAGTGTGCAAGACTGATGGCCCTTCACGTAGTTACATGCGTGAAAAGTAAATGGGTTAGGTTGAGACTCCAAGTGCAGAGTGTGTAGTAAGTGGAAGACGTGTTTTCCCCACGAGGGTGACTCGAGGGTTTAATATCAAACTCTCGGGGAATCAGTAGTGAAAAGTTTATCTCCTTATCCTTCTTTTTGGTCACCTACAAAACAATGTTAAATGTTTTGGTCCACAATCTCACATGTGGTTGTCAAGCACAAGGTGTAAGAATGATATCAAGATAATTATGCAATGCAAACAAGAAATAAATATGCAATGGTGGTGAATAAATGTGCAAGGATGATGATAACAATGATGAATGATATTTTTGGGTTTTTTTATGATGAATGCAAGATGAAAAAGTGTTTTTGTATTTTTGGATTTAATAATTGCAGAAAATGGAAAAGTGGTAAGACTTGTTGGAAAGGTGTTTCTTATGATTAAAAATGGACCGGAGTTCATGGTTTCACAAATGCACTCTCTCTTTAATAAAGTGGCAGACAATGGAACACATACAGTTGACATATGAGATTGCAACACAAAGTTTGATAACAAGTTACTAATTATATGGTCATCTCGTCCTAACATAGAGATCTTTTGGTTATTAATCTCACTTATACTCCACCAAGATGCGAACTAAATCATAACACCTTAGTAATTAAGATAACTCAGAGTATAGCTTTAAGTATCATGACATGAAGTTAAAATAAGAACATGCTAGATCTAGTCACGAAGAAGTGGCAAGTCACCCACAACCCTTGTAGCATGGTATTTTTGTTTATCCCTAGTGAGGCAACAAAGTAAGGTAAAACACCCAAGTGGATCGCGATATTACAGTGGTCAACTTACCGCACTCACCACCCCCCGTTACTCCAACTAATGCACACACATCACCCCACACACGCTCTCATAAAAACATGCTTGATCATAACAAGTAGATAAGAACGGGGTACATAATATGCATCTATACTCATAACTGAAACAAACATTGCAATCTCAAACATATATTAACTCATAAAAAGATCCACCACATAGGAATTACAACGATGACCGTAATCATGTTCAGCAGCTCATACGGTACTAATTAGTGAAGCTCAAAGAGAGGAGAGATACATAAGTTACTTCCACAAACTCATAGTCCAGAGGTGGACTACTCCCTCTTCATCATGGAGACGGTGGAGATGTCGATGGAGAAGATGGAGACCACGCCGGCAGCGCCCCGCCGAAGTTTTCCCCCTCCAATCTGCAGCTCCAGATCTCTGTTTTCGTGTTTCTGTGATACGGCGGCGCTTGTTCCAGAGAACGCCGTGGGACTTCTTTTATAGGCGTTTTTAGGTCAAGACGATGTCGGTGGAGAAAAGATCGACGACAGCGGAGCCTCGAGGCCCAAATTGGTGGGCCCCACGCGGCCAGGTACAGAGACCGCGTGGGACCCCCTCTTTTGGGCTTCCGGCCTTCGTTTGCTTGCTTCCTTCGCTCCCAAATCTTCCTCCTTCCAAAATATTGACGCCTATATTTTCCAGGTTATTTGGACGTCGTTTGGGTCCCTGAAACTTAAAAGGAAAAAGTAGGGTTTTCTGCCTGCGCATGGTTAATTCCATAAAAATAGGAAATACATATTTTATTCCCAAAAATCATTATATAATAGTGATATAACCCTTATATGATGCAAATATGATTGGAATATATGTGATATAGTGCAAAGTTCATGTATGCATTTTACATGCATCAAAGACCGGTTAGTACTGAATTTGCTTGTTGTAGATTGTCTCATAATTATCTGCATTATGCTTGTTTTCTGGTTTCAATAATATTGCGTCAAAGAACTACATATATTTAAAATGCATAATTACATATATCTTGTAGTAAAACTTGTTGTAGTGCCATCATAGCTTTTTAAAAGCAATTATTATGTTAGTACTTTTCTTTATTCTAATAAAATACAAAATCTAGTTGAAAAATGTAGTGGGTTCGGAATTTAGTATTTATACATTTTCTTGCTATTTTTGAGGGAGGTGGGTTATGTTCACCAGTGGGTTGATCCAGAGTGGCCTGGGCACCTGAAGCGATGTCTAAATTTTGAAGTGTTGGGGAAACTAAGGATAGTAGTGAGCAAGCTCACAAAATTTATAAGCTCGCACAAGAAAAAAAGTAACTAGAAAAATGAACAAAAAATTACATTAAGGTTTGGCAAAGGCAATTAATAATAGCCAGGTGGCAAACAATGATATATACGTGGCAATTGTTTCACACCATCTATTGGATATTTATAAGGTGCTTAGCGAGAGGGCAAAGAAGTAGAGGGATGAGCCTAAGGAGGAGAAGAAAAACTAGAATATAATATTACTGATTTATTAAAGGCAGCAGAGCTGAATAAGGAGAATCTGAAGAATATGAAGGCAATGTTAGATAGATAATGCAATTAGTTGTAGTTCATTTTACATTGCTTAAAAATATGATGGTGTCAATTTGGATCCGTTTGTAATCACTTAAAAACTTGGTTGCCTATGCAAGTTTAAACTAGGGATACTTAACATTATGATGTAGTTGAAATTTTTGGATGTGTTGATCATCACTATTTTCTTTAAAATGCCACCATATTATATGAAGCTACAAAATTCATCAAAAAACACTAGAAATATTCCCACCTATTTCATGAAGTTAGTAACATTCAATAAAAATGCTAGAGATATCTCATTTATTTTGTGAGTTACTAAAATTCGACCAAAAAAACTATAGCGTATTTTACGAAGCTACTAAAATTTGTAAAATATACTACATATATTCTCACATGTTTTATGAAGAAACTTAATGCATAAAAATACTACAAATATAGTAACACAAAATTTCATCAAAAAATAATATAAAAATATTCTCATGTATTTATGAAGCTACAAAAATTATTCATAAAATAATACAATTGTTCTCACATATTATGAGTTACTAAAATTTACCCAAAATTATTACAAATATTCTGACATATTGTATGAAGTTAATAAAATTTAAAAAATTGAAATATTCTGATTAATCTTGTGAGTTAGTAAACTTCATCCGAAAAAATAAAAATACTCTTACATATTTTTTGACGCTAATAAAAGTCATGAGAAATGCTACAAATATACCCACATATAATATGAAGCTATCAAAATTCATACAAAAATGCTAAAAATATTCTAACATATTTTGTACGTAACCAAGTTTTGAAAATAAATACAATTTTACAAGTATGTTATGAAGCCAGTAAAACTCTTAAAAAATAATAGACTACTCACATATTTCATAACCTATAAAATGTTTTACAAATTTTTGCTCGTAGTTATGAATCTACTAAAATCCATAAAAAAATACTACAAATATGCTCACATATTTATGAAGCTGTTAAATTTCTTACACTTACTCTAACATACTCCGTCCGTATTAAAATATAACGCTTTATGGCTTGTTTCTGCATACATGTATCTAGACATGCTTTAGTGCAAACTAAAATATGTCTAGATACATGGGTGCAAAAACTAGCTAGAGAGTCTTATATTTCCATATGGAGGGAGTATTTTATAACCTGCAAAAATTCTTCTAAACAATACTAAAAAATTATCGGATATTAATGAGACTATGTAAATCTAGAAAAAATACTAAAAAGTTCACACATATTCTATATATGAAGCTACTAAAATTATTAAAAAATTACTAAGAATACTTTCACACATTTATGAAGATACATAAACTCGTGAATAATACTACAAATATTGTGACACATCTTAGGAAGCTACTAAATTTAACCAACAAATAATTAAAAAATATTCTCATGTATTGTATGAACCTAAAAAATCATTCTTAAAATAATACAAATATTATCACATGTTATACGAATTAACTTAAATTCATCAAAATTTACTAGAAATGCTAGAAATATTCTCATTTATTTCGAAAGGTACTAAATTTATCCAAAAATATTCTCGTGTATTTCATGAAGCTACTAAAATTCATAAAAATCTGAAGCTACCAAAATGCATAAAATACCAAAATATTCCCATATCTTTTATGAATATACTAAAAATGCATAAAGTATTACAAATGTCCTCATATATTTCATGCAGCTACTTGAATTCATCAAAAGATACTACCAATATTGTAACACATCTTATGAAGATAGTAAATTAGACTAAAAAATATTTAGAAATAACCAGATGTATTTTATGAACCTACAAAAATTCATCATAAATAGATACAAATGTTCTCACATATTGTATGAAAAAACTAAATTCATAAAAAATTACTACAAATATTCTTACGCATCTCATGAAATTACACTTAATATTCGTACAAAAAGGCTCGAAGTATTATCATTTATTTTGCAGCTACTAAAATTCAAGCTAAAATACGCTCCCGCATTTTAGAAGCAACTAAAATACATGAAAAATACTTAAAAATATCACATATTTATGAAATTATTAAAATTCCTAAGAATGCTAGAAATATTCTAACATATTATTTGAAGTAACTAAATTCACAAAATAAATATTCGAGTGTTAAGCAAGCCTGCTGCCTCTTGTTGTTCTAGGTCAGCAAGTAGGAAACAACTACAAATACTTCAGGTGTTTATGAATGTACTAAATTTATCTGAAAATAGTACGAATAATTTCACTTATTTTGTGAAGCTCATAAAATTCCTTAAAAAATGCGAAAAATTCTCATCTCATGTATTTTTAAAGCTAGTAAATTCATCAACAAAATAGTACTACCCATATTCTCATAGCTTATGTGAATCTATGAAATTCATCAAAAAAATCTTCGTATGTTCTCAAGTAGTTTATGAAGTTGCCACACATTATCAAACATTTATCAAAACTGGTACGAGTATGCTAAATTATTTGAAGAAGCTACTAAAAAATCATCAAAAAGTAAAAGTACATTTGCTTAACATGGTTAAGTGAGATAATTTTGTAGTTGCCAACTACCATGTCTCGACACTAATTACATATTTCAACTTTGTAAAAAGCAAGGACCAACTTAAAGAGGCCAAATACAATTGGTTAGATGTTGTCGTTACCATCCCTCCTAGTGGCAACAAGAATTTGTTACCCTGTGGGCAACTTAATAAAACAACCATTTATATCTACAAATATCAGTGGGCAGTTGTCTCAGACTTCTTCCCCTTGAAGACACCGATCTTCTCATTCAGATATGCTTCATCTTGTTTCTTTTTTTCTTCATTTTCTTTAGATTTATTCTCACCTATGTCAGAATAGCATTAGTCTTTTGAATTTTCCTTTGCATCTTATGTTGAATACTGTTCTCCATCTTCTGTTGAAAAATGTTCTTCAGCTCCTTCAAAACTTGAAGCCATATTTTGTGACACAACATGCTTTCCTTTCCACAAACTCATCTGCTTTGTGACCATCAAATGATCTACTTCTGCTACAACAATTTGCCTATCATTTAGAAATTCCTATTGTTTTTCTTTTTAGTGCATAGATATAAGTCTACTCCTTTTTGTTGAGTCTAAAAACCCACTCTTTCGTCATCAACATAATAAACCACATGAAATCTAAAATCGAAACTTGTTCTTCAACAAATGAAGTGGTTAACACCAACAGAAAGTTCAGATTTTTCTTTGATTACAGTGATTGGCATGCTCTGCTTACACTCGAATTTATTTAGCATTTCTTTTCACCTTCGGCACGTTGTCAATCCGTTTCATCCTAGCCAAACCTTTGCCCTCCTCTTTCACATAATACATTTTGGCGTCATCGAAGCTACACTGATGTACAAAAAAAAATTAAATTTTGCTAAACATACAACAAATCTAAACCCTAGAAACCAAATATATTTTGAAATGCACTGAAATAGCATCGGGTTGGACGTCCATACCTTTTACAAATAGTATAAAATTTCTGCAAAGTGGCCTTAATTCTGCAAAGTACTTATACTGAAGGGAGAATCAGTACATTTTCTTAAGGGAACAAGCAACGTTTAGCGAGGAGCACACCAGCAAGAGCGACAAAAGAAAAGCCCAAAAAGAGGCTGCCAACTCTCTTCAAATCGTGCAGTTCCCTCCCTCCCTTCTTCACCACCTCGCTCACTCACTCACTCGCCTCGGCGCCGCACCAACCAGCCTCTCTCGAATTCCTCTGTTCATTCCTTCCCACCCGTGCCTACCTGTCTCCATTCCTTCTCCCGAGAAAACCACTTCCAGTGCCAGGCATCACTGCATCAGCGCAGCCTTTGACCCGCCACTGCTCCTCCTCTCGTCGCGGCCATGGCAATGGCCGCCGCCGTCGCCCCCGCGGAGGCATTCGACCAGGCGACGACGTCCCGGCGGCCACCGCTCCCGGCCACGCGGCAGGAGGTCCAGGACGCTGTCGCCAAGGCCGTCGAGCTGCGCGCGCTCCACGCCGCTCTCCGCCAGCGCGGCGCGCCCAATGCCAATGCCGGTGCCTATGCCGGCGCCAGCGCAAGCCGTAGCCCGGCCACCATCCGCCTCCTGCCGGCTGCGTCGTCCGCGCGCTCCCGGATAGCGGTGGCCGCAGAGGAGGGCGACTACCCAGTGTTTACTCCGGTGAGCAGGCTCCCTCACGCAAGTCACAACGCCATGGTTATTCGCAAGTTCTTGGTTCACTTCTTGGTTTAGGGCTGCTCATTTAGTTAAGAAATTAATTTGCCTTCCCTGCGCTTGCCGCCGGAGCTCCGGCAGTTGCTGCGTTTACTGCTTTGGTGTAGCGGTGGGTAGACAGTACTAGCAACAGGTCCCGCAATAATGTTCTTCCAGGATCTCTCATTGTTACCACTGCCTATGAATGAGTGACCATTGGTACTTGCCAACTTGGTGGTAGTAGAACACTGTCGACGAATTTTTGCAAGAGTTTGGTCACTGAATCATTGGTTGCATCATTGCACATTCGCACGACGTTGCAATTCATCCTTGCATATTTCTGAATTCTGACTTTGCTTGCTAAACATGGGGCAGACCTATGAGGCGGAGGAGCCCATGCCGATGGTGATGGCTGCTGGACTGAACGACACCTGCCAGGACACCCGGAGCCGGTCGGAGAACTGGAGCGGCATCACCTTGGACCGCGGCGGCCGTGATGGCGGCGACGAGGCTGACTACTCGGACTACGGGAACTGCCTAAACGGCTTCTCCTCCTCCAACAGCGACTTCCACTACGCCCCTTCTTCCAGCGAGAACCACCTCCGGAGCAGAGGCGCGCACAGGATCCACCCGGCCTTCCTGCAGTCCGCGCCGCTGGCCGGCCGTTTTGCCGCGTCGGCCGGGCGGGCCACTGGCACGGCAGAGTTCAAGGTGCCTGCGTCGTCCAGCACCGCGTTCCGGCCGGCGACGATCGGTAGGGACCATGGTGCAAACGACATGGGAGCTCTCAGGTTCCTCGGCAGCAGCAGCAGCCGAGTGCCACCGTTTTCCACCCAACACACCTCGGCGTCCATGCACTCCCGGGCGAAGCAGAGGGGGTCACAGATCCTCTCGTGGTTCTTCCCCAAAGCGAGGAAGAAGGCAAAGTCGCCGCCTCCGCCGACGGCCGTCATCGAACGCGAGAACATGTCGCAGCTCCTCAAGGAGTGGGGCCTGCTCTCGCTCGACTCCGCCAAGAGAGAGGTCGCCGAGGCCAACGCGCACCGCGACGCCGCAATGGAGGACGCTGCGGAGATGAGGGCGTCGCTGGGCGATCTGACCACCAAGATGCTGGGCCTGGAAGCTTACTGCTCCGAGCTCAAGAAGGCCCTGAGGCAAGCGACAAACAATGACAACGGCGGCACGCACAACCACTCGCGGCGATCTTCATCGTCAAGGTCGGTCGGGACGAGCCGAGATCTCCCAGGCAGCGGCATGCCGGTGAGCCACGAGGCCATGGTGGAAGGGTTCCTGCAGATCGCCTCCGAGGCTCGCCTGTCGGTGAAGCAGCTCTGCAAGTCCCTGATCCAGCAGGCCGGAGAGCCCGATAACGGCCTCTCAGAGAAGCTAAACCTGCTCCTGCAGCCGTACCAGCTCGCGATCACCGCCGGCCGGCACTGCTCCAAGGCCATTCTGTACCATCTAGAGGCGATCATGAACCAGTCGCTGTACCAGGACTTCGAGAACTGCAGCTTCCAGAGGAATGGTGCGCCGAGGCACCTTGACCCGAAACAGGATCGCCGGGAGAGCTTCGCCTCCTTCGTGGCGCTGCGCAACCTGAGCTGGAACGAGGTGCTGAGGAAGGGCACCAGGTACTACAGCGAGGACCTGAGCCGATTCTGCGACCAGAAGATGAGCTGCGTCGTGGCCGCGCTCGGCTGGTCCTGGCCGTGGCCCGAGCAGCTGCTGCAATGCTTCTTCGTCGCCACCAAGTGCGTCTGGCTGCTCCATCTGCTGGCATTCTCCTTCGGCCCGCCGCTGCAGATCATGCGGGTCGAAGAGAACCGAGCGTTCGATCAGATGTACATGGAGGACATTTTGCCGGACAAGCGACAGGTGCAGGATCCGTTGAGAGTGAAGATCATGGTGATGCCAGGGTTCTATGTTCAGGATCGAGTGCTCAAGTGCAGGGTCCTCACAACTAGATCAGTAACATAGCTATCTGTCATGTTACTTTTTTTTTGTATGTGTGTGACCGATAAGCTCTGTTTTAACTGATGGTTAGTGTGGTGTGACTTGTTAGGGTGAGGATAACATTATTTTTCTTATTCTTCTTCTTGTTCAGTCCAGAGGTACAAAGATTAATATAAGGATACTGATCCATGTGTTTCTCGGTACATTCCGAGTAAGGATGTAAACACCCAAGTATAAATGTATAATACTGCTGACACTAATATGGAATATGATCAATATATTTCCTTGCTTTTATGTCATGATCACAAAATCACAACATGAGGTTCAGATATTATGTATGCATCTTCCCTGATTAAGCCAGAAACCTACAAAGGTTCTGAACATTTCCAGACAGGACTAAACACTTCTGTAGCACAAACTGAGCATACTGCCCAGAGAACTAGAGAAGATGGAGAAAACATGTGCCCATCAGGAAGTAAAGGTACAAATTGGGGACCCTTAGGTTACCCTCTAACCCTCATTAGTTCAATCAAATGAACTAAGTTTCTGCAATTACATCGATTTCTGGATATTACTTCATTTGATTGAACTAAAAGGGTTAGATGGAATGCTAAGAATCACCTATTTGCACCCCAGCCCGGAAGCCTGTTCGGCCGAACTGAAATTGAAAATCATACCCAGCTGCTGGTTGGAGAATCCAAAAGCCGAAACGACACATCCCCCACACTGTCATCTTCACCATCCACTCTAGGTTCAATGCTCTCAATGAAGCTGAAGGGCACCTCAGTGAGCAGCGGCGGGAACGGTTTCGGAGAATGAATGATACTACCAGCAGGCTTCTCCCACATGAATAGATGTAGCTGGATGGGGTGCAACGCAAGACGATGCAGGGACAAGTTTTGGCTGAGAGAGATGGTGTCGAAGCAACGGACCGAACCTGAACTGGAGATCATCCAGGGAGGACCTTCTCATTGGACACCCTTGATATGATCAGCAGTTTCGACGCCTCCTTCGCCCGGTTGAATAGATCGCGGAGCCCTGACCGTGTTGATGGTGCCTCGCTGCCCTTGTCATCGTCGACCACCGAAGATATGTAGATAAAACCCTGGACGAAAAAGAAGTGTCACAGTAAGTTACATGGATAGGGATCAACATGTCGATGTACAGTAATGACTTGTTGTCGATAATATGTACAGTAGGAACTGAAAAATGACCTCTTCTGTACGGCTGACGGAAAATCCTAGCCGCGTGTCGCCTTCTTGGAGTTGGATCTCCAACGGAATTTCCCCTGCTGTGGATCTGTACCAAATCCGGGCTGCCTTCACGACGCCGATGTCCACCCCGTGGTAGTCCTCAAAACCATATAGAGTCGCATTCACGAGGTTTGACATATCAGACAATGACCCAGAATTGACCGTTGGAGACGCTGTCTCTCCAGATATCTGAAATGAAGATAAAATTAGCGAATCATGACACACCTAGGTAATTAATGTCAGGCGCAAACCAACAGGAAGGTTGAAAGTTCATTTT
The DNA here is from genome assembly GCA_947311845.1 of Poa pratensis. Taxonomy (NCBI): domain Eukaryota; kingdom Viridiplantae; phylum Streptophyta; class Magnoliopsida; order Poales; family Poaceae; genus Poa; species Poa pratensis. Next base: position 15,793,741 of record CAMZMU010000074.1, read on the forward strand.
AGCGCATAGAGGGCTTGTGAAGTCAGGGAACTTGCATCTGCACCTTGGTCAGAAGGGCTTCACTCTGCAGATTCATGAATTGGATGGGGATCCCTGAGGCCTGCGAGGAGTAGAGCCATGTGTTGGCACGAGCCAACGTGTCTTCGAAGGACTCGTATCGAGACGCGTTGAAATCCAGGGCCTTGGGGAGGATGAGCATCGAGAGGCAGCAGCTGGAGTTGGGCGTGCACAAAGAGTCTCGCATCTTCTGCTCCCATGGATATGTAACGTACCCATCCTGGAGTGTTGCCTTGCTCAGCGCTGATGCAACTCTTGTGCCCCTGTTGCCTTCATCAACGCAGGAGACACATATTTTACACAAAAGGTCATCACAAATTCACAATAAGACATGCTAATATAGTAGGAAAAATATCGTTTATGACCACTCAAGAAAAATATCGTTTATGGAAGGAAACATCAGAAAGATATTATGAAGCACTGTCGGAAGATTGGTGAAAATAAGAGAACACCGCGTCATTTCACTGTGAGATGAACAGCCAGATGCTGCAACGAACACTTCTAATTACTCAGACGAGTAGCGAGGAATATTAGAATGATTGCAAGTCATAAATGTTCAGAGCAGCCAAATAAGAAATTAATGGACTGCAGTGCCTCAACAACATCAAGGACTAAACTAACTTACCAGGAAACTACAAACATTGTTGAGGAACGACCATCACGTCAACAGTCTACTACTCCAGAAGCCAGCAGGGACAAGAAAACGAGTGAAATGTACAGAGGAATTGACCACCCACCTAGACAACATGGACAACTTCCTTGACATATTTCAGCGATATCTTCCCAATCTCCCTGCTTTAATCATTACTATCCTAATTCCAATTTGCCTCCTTTGTTTAGTGTTAGTTGTAGCTATCATTCTAGTTAGCGATAACAACATGTACCTTAGTTTTCTAGCATTGAGAAGAACAAACTCGCCTATGAACGAAGGTATATTAATTTGTTTTGCAACAATGCAGCTAGCAAATGACCAGCCAGTCAGAATATTCAGCATATACTTTTAAGTTTGAACCTCGGACTTGACAACAAAACTTGTCTTTTCACAACCGACGTTCAGAGCATACAAACTGAAAACAAGCTAGCAATAACATTGCATCTTTTTTCAGAAAATATACAGTAGCTAATATCGAATCTATCGGCTGATACTCCTCTATTTTCCCATTTTATTCAAGTTCATACCGACATGTCCCATATCGAACCTCAAGTTCCTGAATCCTGGCATGGAATTGATACGCGGAATCACCCAGTTCATGCATGATTCAGCAGATATTTTTCACTGTCAAGCTATTCAGTTCACGATTCAGCTCTCATCGGCTCAAATCAGTTGGAACAGCCAAGATAAAATGCATTTTGAGGTATGGTGGCTCTTGGGAGACACGAACAGTCAATCGGCAGCCGGGATTTACCTTGGAGTGCGAGGCACTCGCTCTGGAGGCGGTCGCCGAAGCCGAGCACGTAGTTGGGGTCGTGCAGGGAGCGGAGCACGTACTGCTTCCTGCCGCCGGCCGGGTGCGGCAGGACGCAGGCCTGCAGGTCCCTGCCGCCGCGGACGCGCACCTCGACGGAGGTGTCCCCGCGCTTGAACGCGGCGTGCAGGGCCCTCTGCAGCCCTTGCCGGCCGCCCTTGAAGGGCGCGTCGAGGGAGGCGGCGCCGGAGCCCAGGCCGACCCGGACGGACTCCACCACGTCCCCCTCCTGCACCACGCCCCCGCCGCCGCCCCACTCCTCCGCCTTGGAGCTCCCCGCCACGCACTCCAGCACCACCACCACCGCCGCCGACTCCCGCTTCCTCTCCTGCTCCATGCCCCGCGCGCTGACCTTTGTGTCCCGGCGCTGGCGGCAAAAGGTCGGATGGCGTCAGGGGAGAGCACTCACGTGCCGCCCGTGATGCGCGCGGCGACCTGCGACGCCGGCGATTGCCCGGCGTGGTCTCCAATGCTTTCTCACCCTGGCCAGCACGTGTGCCAAACTGCCAGTGCGCGCGCGGCGAGGGAGATTTTAACGAGAGGCGGGTCGCCGTCGTGGCGGTGCGGTGCGGTGCGGTGGACGAAGAAGCCGACCGGTCGCGTCGCGTCGCGTCAAGTGCCGTGTGGGCTCGACCGAGCAGGTGGCCGGCTTCCCCGTTCGTTGGATTAGCCGCCGTCGGACTATTAATTTGGGTTGGGAAAAGTCCAAAACAAACCAACTTGTAGACGTCAGCTAAATCAAACCTCTAACTTACAATTCCTGAAATCGGCACCCGAACTCCCGAATCCCGGTCTATTTTGAACACTGGATCTGTTTGACGCACGGGGAATAAACAATCCCGATCGGGATAACTGTTTAGTCTCACTGACAATGTGGGTCTACATGTCATATTCATCATCCTTTTAGTCTATGAAAAATTCCCCAATCTACGCCCAAAGACGGTAAGCCGGCCGCCACAGCGAACGGTAAGCCGGCCGCCGGCCGCCGCACACGGCGTCAGAAGCGGTTGCTGGCAAGGACGCAACTACCCTGCAAAGCTAACTCTAGATCGATTGATTTGGTATCAATTGGAAGCTAGCTTGATTCGATGCTCTCCTTCCTCTTCGTCTAACTCAGGGAGCGTGATAATTACTACGTATTTGGGATTGGTCTCAGCTCCTGTGAATCACAACAAATCTGCTTCTTGCAGCAGCGGCAGAGATCCTCGAGGGTTCACTCCAGGGAGCTGTCTGTTAGACGTGTACGTAGATTTACATATACACAGCCGAAATCAAGGAGGTTTAGATTTGATTAGTTTATTTCCATAATTGTAATCTCTTTACTTGACTACCAAGTCATCTCCTTGTACTATATAATCCCATCACGGGATCCATATCAATCAAGTGCAACAATTGCAATTGCCTTCATGGTATCAGATTAGGTTTTCGATCCTCTCTCCGATGGCGCCGCCTAGCGCCGCCGAAATCGCCGCCGAGGCTGCCGCCAAGGCAGCCCTATGGGCGCTCGCGGCCGCGCTCCCAAGCATCCGCGCCGCCGTTCCGGTCACCCTCGAGCTCTCCACCTCCAACTTCCTCCAATGGCGAGGCATGTTCTCCGACGTCGTCGAGAAGTATGCCCTAGAAGACCATCTCGACGAGAAGGAGTACCCCACCGATCCCACGCCACAGTGGAGTCGGAACGACGCCATCGTCCGATCGTGGCTCAACAGCACCGTCACGCCCGAGCTTCTCGCCATGGTCGTCGACACCACCGCACCACTTCCTGCTCACGCCCTGTGGACGCGTCTCTCCAACATCTACCACGACAACGCCGAGACTCGTTCCTCCTACCTCGAGCAAGAGTTCCACGGTCTCCAACAGGGGTCCATGACCGTGGCTGATTACTGTCGCAAGCAGAAGCTTCTCGCCGACGAGCTCAACGCCTTGGGCACAACCATCACCGACAAGCGCCTCGTGCAGAACACTCTTCGCGGCCTCGGATCTGGGCTTGCCTACATGCGCACCCTGACCCTCAAACAGCGCCCACTGCCGTCGTTCCTCGACGTGCGCTCGTCTCTTCTGCTCGAGGAACTCACGCTGAAGCAGTCCGAGTCGCCTTCTCCTGCTCCGACCGCCTTCGTCGCCCGGGGTGCCCCCACGCCTCCCACACCACGCGGCCCAACGGAAACCGTGCCGCCTTCGCGCCGCCCCTACCCATGCCGCAACTTCCAGCAGCGAGGCAGCTGCCAATATGGGGCGCGATGCCGCTTCCTCCACTCCGGACCTCCTCCACAGCGAGGTGGAAATTCCAACACATCCGGGAAGGGTTCGCCGGCGTCGTGGCCATCAATGCAAAACCCTTGGGCGGGGTCTATCCAGATGTGGCCCGGTCCGCCTCCGCGCCCGCCGCCTCCCGGCCAGCCTCAGGCTCATCATGCCATGATGTTGCCTCCGCTTCGTGGGCCTACGGTGCTCCCTCGTCCACACCATGTCCACCAGGGGTGCCTCCGCCAACCATGCCCTGGATGCAAGGAGCTCCACCGTCGGCTCCGATGCCTGCACCGACTTATGCTGCGCTGCCACCGTCTTTCGACCAAGGACAACTCATGCAGGCTTACAACACCATGTCCCTCGCACCACCACCTCCGCATGAGTGGATCATGGATTCTGGCGCATCCGCCCACATGACCGGCAATCAGGGTAACCTTTCTCATATCCTCCCCTCTAGCTCTCCTTACCCACATGTCATCGTCGGCAACGGTCATGCTCTTCCTATAACTCGCACTGGTCACACCACCCTTTCTACTCCTAATCACTCTTTTTCTCTTAATAATGTCCTAGTAACACCTAACCTTGTAAAAAATCTTATTTCCGTCCGTAAGTTAACCACTGATAATCTTGTTTCTGTTGAGTTTGATCCTTTTGGTCTCTCTGTGAAGGACCTCCGCACCAAGAACGAGATCGTCAGGTGCAATAGTTCCGGCGACCTCTATCCCTTCTGGTGGCCGTCTTCCGCTGCGCACGCCCTCTCCACCACCACGTCATCTTCAACTTTGTGGCATCGTCGCCTAGGACATCTCAGTAGTCAAGCTTTGTCGCACCTAGCAAGTGCTTTTTCATTTCCTTGTAATAAAAATTCTACCGATAATCAATTGTGTCATGCTTGTCAATTAGGAAAACATGTTCGTCTACCTTTTGATACATCTACTACTCAAACTATGCGTCCTTTTCAGCTTATCCACTGTGATTTATGGACTTCACCTCTTGCTAGTGTGTCTGGTTACAAATATTACTTAGTTGTCCTAGATGATTTCACCCATTACCTTTGGACTTTTCCCTTGCGTGCAAAATCTGACACTTTCTCTACACTTAAACACTTCTTTGCCTACGTCTCTACCCAATTTAACACAACTATCCAATCTGTCCAATGTGACAATGGTCGCGAATTTGACAATAAAACTGCTCACCTGTTTCTCCTTTCCCTCGGCGCCACCCTTCGAATGTCTTGCCCATACACCTCTTCCCAAAATGGTAAAGCCGAACGTGTCATTCGCTCCACTAATAACATGGTGCGTTCCCTTCTTTTTCAAGCTAGCATGCCATCAACCTACTGGGTTGAAGCTCTTCACACTGCCACGTTCCTGTTCAACCTTCACCCTACCAAAACCCTCCAACACCGTACTCCTTACGAAGCTCTCCGTGGCCTCCCTCTACCTCTTGCGCACCTACGGGTTTTCGGTTGCCTTTGCTATCCTAACCTATCCGCTACAGCACAACACAAACTAGCTCCTCGCACAACCGCGTGTGTTTTTCTCGGGTACCCCTCTAACCATCGCGGCTATCGTTGCCTTGACCTCGCGACACATAAAATCATAATCTCTCGCCATGTCGTCTTTGACGAAAACACCTTCCCTTTCGCCCACCAATCCACTACACCCCCTACAGCCACCGATCTCTCCTTTCTTGATGATCATCCTATCATTCTGCCCTCCCAAACTACCCCACTTGCACCAATCCGCAACCACCTATTCCACCCGAGCCAAACAACCCACCGACACCCGAACCCCATTCTCCCCTCTCACACCTCAACCCACTCCTCCAGATTCGCCAGTGGCCTTGGCCCCCGTCGGCCCTCCCCTCGCCGACAACAATCACTCCATGCTTACTCGTGGAAAACGTGGCATGACTAAACCTATTGACCGTCTTAATCTTCTGGCTGATGTTCTTAGTCCGCTCCCAAAGAGCTACCGGGGCGCTCTCAAGGACCCTAATTGGCACTCCGCAATGATGGACGAATTCAGTGCACTGCAGACTAACCGGACATGGGATCTTGTTCCTCGTCCGCCTGGCGCTAATGTCGTAACTGGCAAGTGGATTTTTCGGCACAAGCTTAAGCCGGATGGGTCTTTGGATCGCTACAAAGCCCGTTGGGTCCTCCGTGGCTTCACCCAGCGTGCAGGCGTTGATTATGGAGAAACTTTCAGCCCGGTTGTCAAACCGGCCACCGTTCGCACTGTCCTCTCACTTGCCGTCGCGCAAGATTGGCCGGTTCATCAGCTCGACATCAACAATGCTTTTCTACATGGTACTCTTGCCGAGACGGTCTACTGCGCACAGCCGTCGGGGTTTGTCGATGTCTCCCAGCCCGACCATGTTTGCCGGCTCAATAAGTCTCTCTATGGGCTTAAACAGGCACCACGTGCCTGGTACAGCCGTTTTGCCGACCACCTGCTGCGCCTTGGTTTTGTCAGCTCCCGCGCGGATCCCTCGCTCTTCATCTACAACAGCAACACAGAGATTGTTTACCTGCTATTGTACGTCGATGATATAGTCCTCACAGCCTCCTCTGCACAGCTTCTTCGGCGAACCATCACGGCTCTCGAGCGTGAGTTCTCCCTCAAGGACCTTGGTACATTGGACTATTTCCTCGGAGTCGCTGTTACACGGTCCTCGGCTGGCATGTTCCTCTCTCAGCGGCAGTACATCATTGAGATCCTTGATCGCGCAGGAATGAGTGAGTGCAACCCATGCTCCACTCCCGTAGATACACAGTCCAAGCTCTCAGCTGCTGGCGCCACCGTCGCTGATCCGTCTGCCTATCGGAGCCTGGTTGGTGCTCTCCAATACTTGTCTTTCACAAGACCAGACATCGCATATGCAGTGCAACAGGTCTGCTTGTACATGCATGACCCACGGGAACCGCATCTCAATGCGGTCAAGAGGATTCTCCGGTACCTTCGCGGCACCGTCGACCATGGACTTCAGCTATATCGCTCGTCGCCGGCATCACTCACTGCATACACGGATGCTGACTGGGCTGGTTGCCCCGATACTCGCAAGTCCACCTCTGGTTATGGCGTGTTTCTTGGTGACAATTTGGTTTCCTGGTCTTCTAAACGTCAGCACACTGTCTCCCGCTCGAGTGCGGAAGCTGAATACAGGGGTGTTGCCAATGTTGTTGCTGAAGCATGCTGGTTACGCCAGCTCCTATCCGAACTCCATCGACCTCTTCAGAGAGCTACGGTGGTCTACTGCGACAACATATCTGCTGTCTACCTTTCGACCAATCCAGTCCAACATCAACGCACTAAGCATGTGGAGATTGACCTACACTTTGTTCGTGAGCGGGTTGCTTTTGGAGATGTCCGTGTTATGCATGTTCCGACATCTTCCCAGTATGCTGATATCTTCACCAAGGGATTGCCTTCCACTGTGTTTACCGAGTTTCGCTCCAGCCTGAACGTCCGCGTTGCTCCCGCTCCGACTGCGGGGGGGTGTAGACGTGTACGTGTAGACACATATACACAGCCGAAATCAAGGAGGTTTAGATTTGATTAGTTTATTTCCATAATTGTAATCTCTTTACTTGACTACCAAGTCATCTCCTTGTACTATATAATCCCATCACGGGATCCATATCAATCCAAGTGCAACAATTGTAATTGCCTTCACTGTCTAGTGGCGGCGCCTTGCGCATGCTGGATTTGGAGAATAAGGCAAAGGCGCGACGCCCATCCATGTTGCCGGTGATGTACAGCTTGGCGAACTCCATGGCCGGCATGGCGGCGCGCTCCTCATGGCGTCGCTCCGCTTCCTCGCCGTGGGCACGACGACATCCATCCCGACGTCACTGTGGCCATCCCGTAGTTCAACATGGCCCGGTGACGCGACCAGTCCGTGAAGGTGCTGGTGTCAGCAGTGAAGCGCCGTCCGCCAAGCCGTCACCATCAGAGCAAATTCTGAATTCTTGGGTCGCTCTAATTGAACGAAATCTGAATTCATGGCTCGCACTAATTTCCAAGCATCGATCCACGGAAGTCCCATCGGCCTGCTGGGGCGGTGCAAACAAGCCAGGGCCTGCGCGTGGCCGAGCTCGAGACCTCCATGGCAAGCGTGTCGAGCAGCGAGCGTCTTGCGCTTCTCCGGCGAGCTCTGGCTCGTCAACTCGGTCATGAAGCAGTTGGCAGCGTGCTCCTCGGTCATGAACGGAGAGGCGACGCGGTGACCATGGCCACGAACCGGAAGGAAGATTGACAGAATGTGACAGCCCAAGTCAACATCCTGGTTTTGACCTGCCACGTCAGTGAAATTCTAAATCAAATGACCCTAGGGTTCAAAATAGACCGGGATTCAGGAGTTCAGGGTGTCGATTTCAGGGATTGTAAGTTGGAGGTTTGATTTAGCTAACGCCTACAAGTTCAGGGTTTGTTTTGAACTTTTTCCATTTGGGTTTTGGTTGGAGCCGTGTCCACAACTCCACGAGTCAATTGGGAATTTGCGATCGGGTCGCTTTGACGAACTGTACCACGGAATTGGCCTCGACGGAGTAGGGATTTATTCGTACGGAGAACCTACTTCAATGGCCACATCGTTCCCATCTCATATGTTTGCGTTGACTCAAAAATAACGTCACCCGAAATGGATATTTTCCGCGTCCCCACTGTGTTAGTTCGCGGCCCGCCTAGACATATCGGCTCTCCCCACCTCTCACTTTTTTGTTATCTCCTTGCTCGATTTCTCCCACCCACCGTTCCACAGTCAGGAGCCATTGTTGTCCTCTTCGAATGGAGCCGTTGGACAACCCACCGCTGCCAGTTTCCGCCTCTTTCCGATGTCAGAAGTGCTCAGCCGGCGAAAAGGAAACGGTTGTCCATGTTGTTGTCGTTGCCACCTCGAGCTGACCAAGAGGAGTGTGTGTTCTTTCGTCCATGAACAAAGAGGGTTGTATATATGTTCTTCCATTCTCGGCCACAGACTCTTGACCTCACCGGTTGTAGTCTCGTCCACTCCCTCGAGCTTCATCTTGACCTCCTCCTCCCCAAGATGTCCGATGATTTATGTGCAGGTAAAAATCTCTTAAAATCTCTTCAATATCAAGTTCTGAACATTGTGTGATCTTTGTTGCATTATCTTGATGGTGTAGATCATGGATACATCATCAGATAGGTTTGACTTTTTTTTTTCTTGAATAAACTCATGGATACATCCGATGACTCGCCCGATGACGATGATCAAATTTTGATGGTCGTGGCTCTCATCCTCCATGAAGATCAAGTGAATGCATTGCCGATTTTCAAGGGGTCGATAACTGGACATGGGTGATCGAGCGGATAAGTTCGCCAAAACTTCCGAATCTCTTACTCGAAAGATACATGTTGGTTAAGCAAAAAAAAAAAATGGTTCGGGGGCGTTGTTCATTTATGGAGTGACTCGGACAGGATGAAAAAAACAATCGGCCTTTCCAGGCCAACCGCGCCGCTTGCAGTGGCATAGGTCCCGTTTCAGGGAGCCACCTCCTCTAACTTTGGAATGGTGACTTTCCCTAACTTTGAGTCACTGACAGGTGGGTCACGCATGTGGTGGGTCCCACCTGTCAATGACCTAAAGTTAGGAAAAGTCAGGGAATACAAAGTTAGAGGATCTAGGTCCCCGTTTCAGCATGACAACCCCGACATGCGGCCCATGGAGGAGGTAAGGAGGTGACAGTGTATTTTTAACTTATTTTTAAAATGCGGGTCAAGCTTTATTGAAACTCTCATTTTTTTTTCTATATGAGCAAGCATCGGTTTGGTAGCACAAATTCATTTGTTGGAGACGAGCATGAGCCTACTTGAGCTTTGTCACGCTTGTCCTTCTTTTACAGAATACTGAGTTTCGTTAATCGTCATGCTTTGCAGAACAGAGCTCGACAATCAAATTCCTCGTCTGAGTCTTGTAGCAAAGCTCGCTCGAGCAGCAACTCGGTATCAGTCGAACACGGCTCATCAGCAGACAACAGCTCTGCTTAACTGAAGGTTCCAGCGGGACGTTGAAAAGCAACGGCGTCAACCAGTGGGCAGTGGCGTCCAAAAGCTGTGTCCACTGCTACGATAGCTTTGTTCCCCTTCAGCGAGTAAAACTACGAACAGCCGTCCAGCCAACTGGACACACAAGATCTAGCCACCGTAGATCGGTCTGAGCCAATAGTGATAGTTAACATGATAGCTTATGTTTTTAAATTTGTGGTGGTCCACTCCTTTGAGCAAAATGACAGTGTACTACTAAGCAAAAGATATGTCAGGTGAACAAAATGCAGATGCAATTTTTGGTACCTGCTACCCTGACATACAAATTCTTCACCATGACAAACTCGCTGTATGGAGTCAGAAAGCCCACACTAAGGACATATAGCATTTAATTTAAAATGAGCTCCAAGATTCCATCCGATAAACTAATCAATTAATTAAATACAGACGATAGATTCAAGAATCGAGACCCAGAGAGACACAGACTGTTAGGATCCAAATGACATATTTTTACAACAGAGCAGATACCAATGGCGAACCTAAATATCACGGATTGGTTGGTTTCATGACAGACACAACTAGGCATCCACATTTTTTAACCAGATGACAGCAGCAGAGCTAGGAAGCATCACCCTGACAGACTATCCAACAAAATCAACAGAACCAACCAACTTCCTTTCTTCCTGATCTGAAATGGTATGAAAAGAGAGGTCATTAAAGAAGTCGTAGACAGAAATTGTTGCCTTCTATTGCAGCAAGAGGGGGAACGAAGTTAACTGGCTGTTACATCATTTGCAACACTGTGTAATCAATGATATCATTGTCAAAGAAGTAGAATGTGATTACCTATAAAGTGGGCAAGCAAGAAAGATACGTTTGCAGTAGTCTAGTTCTTAGACATGTCACACTAAAAGGCATTGGTAACAGCTAATGGCATGGAAATTTCCACCAGGGAAGAAACTAATCTATAAAGAATATCAGAAGATGAAATCTAGGCACTTCGCTCAACCAGTTAGTTGAAGATGTCAATTTGACAGAATATCGACGTGCTACATTGTCACGGGCTTGCACAAGTTTATCGCTCAGCCAATATTTTTGTGCTTAGTAAGCATAATTGTAGTTTCCTTTTCTTGCTAGGAAGATTAAGCTGTCACGACTTGAAGTAGCAACGATCATGCGTGACCAGGAAAACTGACAAAAAGACACAGCAACAAGAAAACTCTAAGCTGATGTGAAAACGATTAATGAATACTGGATTCTGGGGAAGGAATAGCAACTCTACAAAGACAAACTGAACCAAATGACATTTTTCTTAGATTTCTTCTTTGATGTAGGATACTGGATAGACTTCATCATTCAAAGCGATAAAATGAATTAAAGCATAAGCATTTTACCTATCTGGTAATAACTTCTTGCAGTCCAGACTCTACATCCATCTCTTTGAAGCTTTATTCCTTGAGTCTTGGAGACTTTGTCGCCGAGTCTTTTTAAAATCACCATTGTTGGATATAAGTTGCTTTGGCCTACCAACAGACCGTGTTTCTACTTTCTGGTTCAAACAATTCTCTTTGAATGGGACAGCCGTGCGGGGCTTGCAAGGTGATGATTTATTTGGTGGAGGAAGAGACGTTTTTCGCACTGGTACTGTAGAGCTTCCCTTCGACTCACATTCTCCTGGAGTGCCATGATTTTCATCAAGGTATTCTCTCGGTGTTACAGGAGACTCGGAATCTGGTGATGATGGGCTACTGCCGCTCATATCATATAAAACATTGTTTGACATCACTGGCAGTTCAGAGTAGACTGTGTTTATGTTGGCAGAAGATGCTCTTTTAGCCCTTGCTAGTTCAACAACCTATTTTTAGCAAACAAAAAACAAGAGAAGTCAGCAATTCACCTTAGCACGAGTGATTTACAGCGAAGAGTTTCTTGGAAGAACTGCTTACAATCTGCTTGAGAGCTGACATGTCTTTCTTCAGTTTAGATATCACCATATTTTTCCGTTTAAGAATATCCTGCAACTCTGCAATTCTCTACATGCAAAAATAAAAAACTGCTGCAGGAATGACATTTGCAAAGTAACATGAGTAGCATGCAAGCATTGCGATAATTCGTACCTTGGCATCAGCAGTACTAGATGTATGTGCACCTGCAGTCAGTTCCCTTATAATTGCATCCTTCTCTTCACATTCCTTCTGAATGTTATACAACTCTTGTTCTGCTGCCAGGGAGCATAGTTGGATGAAAGTTACCAGTGTCATCACTAATAAGTTTTGTGTTCAAACATTGATTGCAGAAATGTTCATGAGAGCAGATATGACAATAGTACACGAAAAATGCACATGACATGGAAACTTAAACTTACAGGTGTATGTGACAATGCTCATAAATGACAGTAAACACAATGACACACATAAGATGTCTTCACCACAGAAAGGTGCAAGCTTATTTACCTGATTGTCCCCGTTTACATGAGTATCCACCGAGGACACGACACTCCAACAGAAGTCTGAGAGGTCTGACATCCGGCGCTCTTCATGATCCACAAGACTTACACTAGACCTATCAACGACATCGCTCTTTACATCATCTGTTCAACAAAAATCCTGCACGTTTGTCCACCATAAGAAAATATAGGTGAGACAAATGTACCTCAGGCAACTACTCTCTGTAAACACATTATACCTTTGTCCTCTGAGAAGTAGCAGCAGTTTCTGCTCGAGTGCACACACAGCATTTAGGTCCCTCTCCATGTCCTAGCTTGTTGTTGCTTACCAACTCAATGTTTTCCTTCTCGGTCGAAATGAAACTGTCACACTTGACGTACTGCTGTTGCAGGGAGTTCATCTCGCCGAACAGATCGTCCAGCTTCTGCTGCATGCCTTGCAGCACCTCATCCTGCACACCGTAAGCATAGTTTACCAGTTCACTTGGATTGCTAACTCAACATCCAAAACAATGTAAAAAAAAAAAAAAGAGACCAGCCAGGGCTAGCCCTTGGCGTATTGTATTAAGCTTTCAAAAGCGCACAGAAGTGCAACGGTGCGTACGCGCCCGCGAGTGAGTACCGGGACTCGAACTCGAGCGGGGGGGCATCACAGGTATCATCACCCTGGTAGCCATCCGGGCAAGGCCTCGGTCGCAAAACAATGTATGAACCGGAGTATATATTAACCGGTCCAGATGGGATGAACTCGTCCAGGCACGTTTAACAGCGTCGGGTGGTCATTAAGATCTAGATAAGGATAATAACAAACGGAGGAGATAAGTGGAAGCAAACCCTAAAATGAATCGACCGCTGGAGCTGCTCGATGCGGCGGGCGGCGTGGGAGCGGGATGAGGCGGCAGCCACGGTGGCGACCAGGAGGACGCGGTGGAGCGGGCTGAAGAGCTCCCACGCCATCGCCTCATCCTTATTGAGGCCCGGAGCCGCCACTTCGGCGGACGTCGCCTCCTCGGCGCCGACGAGGCGGCCCTGCAACGAGACCCAGGCGTGGCGCCGCGGGCTCGCCGGTTCCCGGAAGCGGCTCGAGAGGGCGCAGCGGCGTCGGGAGGATGACGAGGACGACCGCACGGATACGCGGGATGGGGGCGGCTCTGGCGGAGGGGTCGCCTCGCCGGCGGCGGGGACGGGGGCGGCGACCATGGCGACCAGAGACGTTTCGATTTGGGGGATGTTTTTTTTGGCTGTGTTCGGGCGCGGCTCGGGAAGGTTGTTTTTGAAATTAATGCGAAAAATAGAGACAGCCTCCTAATGGAGAAAATCTCGGAAGCTTCACCTGGTTGTCGTGGTCTGGCCTGGCCCATATGTATTAGCCCACGGGCCGACATCCTCGAACCCACGTAACCTGAATAGAGTCCAACGCGAGGCCCATACTAGCACCGTTTGGGCCTCATTTCGAGCTCCTCTCTCTCCCCGGCCGCACTCGGACGCGACAGGCCGATGGAGCAACCGCAAGCAGCCGCGGCGGCGGCGGAGGCTGGCGCCGGCGACGACGCCGGCGCGTACCGCATCCGGCCGCTCGAGCTCGGCGACCTCTCCAAGGGCTTCTGCGACCTGCTCGCGCAGCTCTCCCCCTCCGCGCCGCTCACCGAGGACGCCTTCCGGTCCCGCTTCGCGGAGCTCGCGCGCCTCGGCGCCGACCACCTCGTCCTCGTCGCGGAGGACGCCGACACGGGCCGGATCGCCGCCGCGGGGGCGGTGCTCGTGGAGCGCAAGTTCATCCGGCGCTGCGGCACCGTGGGGCACGTCGAGGACGTGGTGGTGGACGCCGCCGCGCGCGGCCGGGGCCTCGGGGAGCGCGTCGTGCGCCGGCTCGTGGAGCACGCGAGGGACCAGGGGTGCTACAAGGTCATCCTGAACTGCACCCCGGAGCTCACGGGGTTCTACGCCAAGTGCGGATTCGTGGAGAAGAACGTCCAGATGGGGCTCTACTTCTGATCTAGGTTCCGCCTTCTCGGATCTCGATCTTCCTGATGATGTTTTCTAGCTGTTGCTTGTATCGATGAAATGTGATTCGAAATGTTTTGCATATGTGGTTTGATTCGAATAATTGTCTTGGTTAAAGATTTGTTGTGTCAATCCTTGCTACTTGCATGAACTACTGATCACTGTGCCTTGCACTGGCATTGCCGTTTATAACTAACTAATCCTGAAGTTATGTTTGAACAACATTTTCACTACACGTTTGCGATGGTAAAATCAATAATACAAATTAAGAGAACAAATTATGTCTAGATCTTTTTGGACATTGGAGCTTGTAAAAAAGGAAATGGCTGAATATTTGACGAGGAAGACACATGTCTTTAGCACCTGCTGAGTGTGTAACTGTAAAAGACATCGTTTTTGGTGGATGGAGATTATTTTCACCAGAAAGTCATGGATGGCTGGATGAATGTTCACTGCCGTAAAAATATTAGTGCAGGTCGGACTGCAGTTGCCTATGTTATTTTTGATACTGCTCAGAAACAGAAAGTATGGTCTGGCAGTTTAAGATATTTGCATATCTATGGTTGTCGCATCAAGATGGGTTACAGATAAAATAATTTCTGAGGATGTCTGCAAAATGTGCTAGAGCATGTATTAGTATTTATAGTAAACTGTGTACTTATTCATCTAATATGTTTGGGATATTTTATTATTTGTCATATTTTTTAATGTGGTTATATTAAAAAAATATGCTCATCTAAAATTGTGTAATTCAACTTTTAGTGACGAAATATTTTTCAGTTCGAATTTCGAGATGGCTTTCTACCATCCTCTGGCATGTCTTCCCCACACACACACACAAAAAAAACTTGGCCCTGTTTTAGTTGTAGAATGGTTAAACTGTGTTAAGTTGATTGGTGCATAAAATTTGTAATTTCCAGATATGAAACGCTCCAGTGTCACTTATCATTCATGTTGACCTGTAACATGGAACTAGATCATTTCATCTACAGTAACTTGTTCTTCGAGTTTGCTGCGGCCTTTTTGAAGAAGATGGCCACATCTTGTTAGATCAGGTCAAAACAAGGATGATGACTCTGCCTTGTTTTATACTAGTCACCGGTGAGTAGTCAAATCTCAGAAGGGACAAGTCGAAAGGAAGTTCTAGTGATAGATGGATATTCTTCAATTGACTCACATTACACCTGTTAGTAGTGGGAAGGGCATGTTGACAACAGTCCTCGAAAGGCTAAGGTGGAATACTGGAAGTATGTCTGAGCAGTGACAGAAACTTCACAGCAACTCTAACGCCTGACGTTAGTGGATCCCTGAATCAGCTTGTGCTGGATATTTCTTTTCTTGCCATCTTTTACTCTTATTTGCCTGCATTCTAAACATGGGTTAGCACAACCAGCTGATGGTCCTTTTCGGAAATAGGCAACAGTGACTTTTGAGATTCAGAGAACCCAGTTGACAGGAAGAGCATTATCATCAAAAGTTCAGATATGACAATCTCCTACAGCGAAGCTCTGTTTCCCGCTTCTCCATTTTACATAGTATCGCTTTCATTTCTTACTGAATCTCTTTTATTTTGTTTATGCCATTCAGAAAGCCGGCCTCTTTGGTTCTGTCATAGTCGGTGCTTGTGGGGAGTATCTCCTACCATGGAGTACATGAAAGAAGATTGTTTTGCACAGAATCTAGACCGTTGACTCACATTATCTCTGCGAGCAATGGGAAGGGCAAGTTGACAACGGTTCTAGGTAGAGTAAGGTGGAGGAGCTTTTCAGACGCAGTACTTCTAGTTACAACATCCTAGTACTTTTCCTTCAGACACAGAACTTAATTAATCATTAGTGTTGACTCATTTGATCTAGAGTAACTTGTTGTTTAAATTTGCCCTCAGCTATGCTGGCGATCTTTTTGAAGGAGAAGGCCACATCTTGTTAGATGAGGTCAGAACAAGGATGATGCCTTGTATGCGGCCTTGCTATACTAGTCACGGGTGAGTACTCACAACTCGGAAGGAGCAAGCCGAAAGGAAGTCCTAGTGGTAGATGGATATTCTACAGTTGACTCGCATTATGCCTGTTAGTAGTGGGAAGGGCAAGTTGACAACAGTCCTAGGAAGGGTAAGGTGGAACACTGGAAGTTTGTCTGAGCAGTCACAGAAATCTCACAGGAACTCTAACAATTGACGTTAGTGCATCCCTGAATCAGCTTGTGCTGGATTTTGCTTTTCTTGCCATATTTTAATCTTATTTGTCTGCATTCTTTAAATTGGAAAATACTACGTTGGACACGGGTACATATGAACTCAGTTGGGAAATGTATTTTCTAAATTTCTAAATTTTCTGAAAAAGTTCGCGTGTACATCTGCATGTTCCATGTGTGAGTAGAAAGTTTTACGGGGAAACGACTTTTTTCTTGGCCTATGTGAAAAAGACAAAAATACTTCACATGTATACTGCTATATAGCACTACATGGAGGCAAAGTAAATAGTAATTTCGTCAACAAACTCATGTACATGGCACATGTTTTGCATCACCTATGCACGTTCCAAATAAGAGGGTTCATATGTACCTGTGTTCTACCTATTCACTTCTGTAAATGGGTTAGTATAACCAGCTGACGGTCTTTTTGGTAAATAGCCAACAGTAACATTTGAGATCCAGATAGCCCAGTTGACAGGAAGAGCATGATCATCGAAAGTTCAGACTTGAAAATCTCCTAGAGCAAAGCTTTTTTTTCTGCTTGTCATTTTACACGGTATCTCTTCCATTTCAAACTGAATCCTTTCTATTTTGTTTATTCCATTCAGAAAGACGGCTCTTTTGGTTCTGTCATAGTCGGGACTAGTGGGGAGTATCTCCTACCATGGAGCACATCAAAGAAAATTGTTTCGCGCAAAATCTGGACCATTGACTCGCATGCATTATCTCTGTGGGTAGTGGGAAGAGGCAAGTTGACGACAGTCCTAGGAAGGATAAGGTGGAGGAGCTATGTCAGAGTCGTGCTCAGGTAACTTGGACGTCAGATCATAGTGGATCACTGAATCAGCTTGTGCTGGATTTGCCTCCTTAAAGTTCGTTTATACTCTTATATAGTTATATGTTTGAATTCTGACATGAGATTGTTCTTTCACTGTTGGTCATAAACTCATAATATAACCAGGCGGGAACCTTTTTGTGAATGCACTGCATATAAACTCATAAAGCCAATGTGTGTTGGTATTGTTCCCTCTTCCCCTTGTTCTCTCTACCAAATGGAGAAAACAAGGGACTAGCACTACAGAGGAGAACACCAGTTTCAGGCAACAAATGCCCTCCTTTTCTATTAGATTTTGTAGCAACGGATGCTACACTACCAGGCAACGAATGCCTTACAAGTTTGGCAACATATGCCTACTAGCTTGACCACAGCAACAAATGCTGGGAGACCTTAGCAACCTATGCTAGGACCTTACACATATGCATGACACACATACATATGTGCTTCAACCTGACGGACAGGATTTCTACTACATCTTGACGTGCAACCTTGCTACTCTCCATATAGGGTGCCTCTCCTTATATAGAGGGTTCAAGGCTGGTGCTATAGTATTCTAGAGCCTTCTACTACTTCCTAGTGCTGCCCTATCTTACAGCCTAAGAATTACATATAAATAGAGTACTCTAGAACATACTAGCTTGTAGTACTCTAGAACATACAAGCACCTACAGCCTTAACTTCTAAGCAAGGCAGCAGCCTATCTACTCCGGACACAACTCATGTGCCCTTTTCACACCAAAAACAGCACACAACCTATGTGTGTGTTCCCACGACAACTTGCACACAACCTATGTGTGCAGTTTACACCATGACAAGATTATATCAGGCCAACAATCACCCCCCTAATCTTGTCATCTTCAATCATCATCACAGCAGTGCTGGATTTTCATCCGCCGACGCCAAGAGCGCTTCTTCTTTCTTTGGGTTGCGGCACTCGGACGAGTAGTGACCACGGACGCCACAGTTGTAGCACTTCCCTTTCTTCCCAGCCTTGCGCGCACTACGCACACTGGTGTTGGAGTCGTTGCTATTGTCCTCGTCGTTGTGGCAGCCGTTGTGGCAGCCGGCATGACCGCGGACAGCACCACGATCACCCTTCCTCGATTGATCACTGTCACTGGATGACACACATCCAGCTTCCATGGGACCGACACACAGTCCTTCTTGGTCCTCGAATCTTGAGGCTCTGATACCAATTGTTGGTATTGTTCCCTCTTCCCCTTGTTCTCTCTACCAAATGGAGAAAACAAGGGACTAGCACTACAGAGGAGAACACCAGTTTCAGGCAACAAATGCCCTCCTTTTCTATTAGATTTTGTAGCAACGGATGCTACACTACCAGGCAACGAATGCCTTACAAGTTTGGCAACATATGCCTACTAGCTTGACCACAGCAACAAATGCTGGGAGACCTTAGCAACCTATGCTAGGACCTTACACATATGCATGACACACATACATATGTGCTTCAACCTGACGGACAGGATTTCTACTACATCTTGACGTGCAACCTTGCTACTCTCCATATAGGGTGCCTCTCCTTATATAGAGGGTTCAAGGCTGGTGCTATAGTATTCTAGAGCCTTCTACTACTTCCTAGTGCTGCCCTATCTTACAGCCTAAGAATTACATATAAATAGAGTACTCTAGAACATACTAGCTTGTAGTACTCTAGAACATACAAGCACCTACAGCCTTAACTTCTAAGCAAGGCAGCAGCCTATCTACTCCGGACACAACTCATGTGCCCTTTTCACACCAAAAACAGCACACAACCTATGTGTGTGTTCCCACGACAACTTGCACACAACCTATGTGTGCAGTTTACACCATGACAAGATTATATCAGGCCAACAATGTGTCTTTCGAAATGCAAGAGCCCAATTGACAGGAAGGGTTGGAAAGTTGGGACTTGTAGAGCCAAGCTTTAAACATGTTTGGGATACTTTATTATTTTCCACATTGCATTTATTTATCTTTTAACGATATTCTGTAATGTGGTTATATTAAAGAATATGATCATCTAAATTTTTGTAATTCAACTTTTAGTATCGAAATATTGAGTTTGAGATGACTATCTACCATCCTCTGGCATGTCTTCCCCACACAAAAAAAAAAGAACAACTTGGCCTCTTTGAGTTGGAGATTAGTGCTACTGTGTTAATTTGATTGGTACAATAAATTTGAAATGTTGATATGAAACACTCCATAGTCACTTATAGGCTACCATGTCCTCTATTATTCATATGGGCCTCTCAGTCCTGAATGTGCTATGAACGAAATTCTATCACAAATAGCCAATTTTGATGTTTAATAGATTTAAGGATAGTACATTCATAACAAGTACTCATTTTTTGTGGTCAAACGAGTAGTAAATTTACCTCTCTCTTTAGTCAAAGTGGCAATTTCAGTGTTATTCTATCTCTTTTGTGTGTGCACATTGCTTTTTATGCTTGGATACATACCGCTCCCTTGGCAGGAGTTGTAGTGTACACAAAACTGAGGGGTGTACTAGATACACATTAATTATGAGGCTGCTAAGGGCATCAGCAGACATTTGTAACTTACTTGTACAGATGCAGAAAACTTTTACTTCTTTATTTTAGATATAACCTAATCTATCATTCATGTTGACCTGTGACATGGAACTTGATTATTTCATCTACAGTAACTTGTTCTTCGAGTTTGTCCTCAGCTATGCTGGCGGCCTTTTTGAAGAAGGTGGCCACATCTTGTTAGATCAGGTCAGAACAAGGATGATGACCCTGCCTTGTGTTATACTAGTCACTGGTGAGTACTCCAATCTCAGAAGGGACAGGTCGAAGGGAAGTCCTAGTGATAGATGGATATTCTTCAGTTGACTGGCATTTTACCTGTTTGTAGTGGGAAGAGCAAGTTGACAACAGTCCTAGGAAGGGTAAGGTGGAACACTGGAAGTATGTCTGAGCAGTGACAGAAACCTCACAGCAACTCTAAGACGTTAGTGGATCCCTGAATCGGCCCATGCTGGATTTTTCTTTTCTTACCATCTTTTACTCTAATTTGCCTGCATTCTGAAAATTGGGTATTACAACCAGCTGATGATCATTTTCGTAAATTAGCAACAGTGATCGTTTTCACATGGAGGATCCCCATGGTGGAGGCACCGCATTATTGACGATTGTGCAGGCACTGCACCTCCTGCGTCCGGCTGAATCAGAATCACCATCATCCACTGTACTAGGACTAGGAGCCATTCCATCCAGATCTGCGTGACACTTTGTTTTCCCCAATCAATCCCGATGTAGCTTCATGTGTGCCAGCCAGCTCTCGTCTTCGTGCTGTCGAAGATCAACGGCGAGTGTGCGGTACATTGTATCCCGGAATGATGCGCGGTGCATGTAGTGGTGGCGGCACCACCTTTCCTGCCTGTAGGCGCCAACTTTTACCTGGATTCCACTGTTGTAGAGTTGTAGTAGCAGTGGTATGCTCGATCATCCCCATTCAGGGTTTATGGTTCATCCTGCCCCAGCTGTAACACGGCGGCGACCTTGCCGTTTGTGTCCAGTTTGTAGGCTTCGTAGACTCCGGTCGATCGAGTGGTGCGTGTTGCTAGCTTCGGCCTATACTGACGCCGTGGAGCCGCCGGCGCGTGCGTGTGCGCCTACGTCAGTCGGTAGCCCGGCCGGCCTCCGTACACCCTACTACGCACAAGCATCAGAGCGAAACCGTTGAAAACCTGGTGCGTGTTCAGCCTGATGCATGCATGGTCCGTGTCTGGTTTTCATTCCGATTATGAAGTGGTTTCCACATTGCTTAGAACGTTCTAACAAGACGCGCATCAACCGATTGGACAGCGTACCAACATCCACGGATCCACCTTTTTCCAGAAGAAGAAGAGCATACACTGATCCACATTATACAGTACCAAACCCCGCTCTCGGGTGCTGCCGTGGAGGCGTGGTAGCTAGCTTAGCTCCGACTGACACCCACCGTCCGTACTTGCAGCCGCCGTACGTACGTACGTACGTGCCCTTGGCATCAGAGCGCACCGTTGCGTGGTACGGTACATATGTTCTCGGGTACGTACGTAAGTAGTGTGGCATGTCGGCGGCACTGTACGTAGGCCTTCTCAAGCTCTTCTTGACTAGTCGTACGTGCGTGGTACGGGTGGTCCGTCCGTACGTACGTACGACCCATGCATAGTTAAGGTGCCAATTAAGGCTTGTGATAACAGGCACGTCAGGGACCTCCTGCCGATCTCGAGGCATTAAGCTGGACCAAAGCACGAGCTCGCTAGGTGGACGAGAGAACGATCACACACATTCTTTCTTCTGCTCAGTCCCTGCTCCTGCTCATGATTAGAACGAGTAGCACACCGTACGTGCGCATGCACGTCGAATACGGCATATGGTTGTTGGCCATTCGAGTGACGGCAGTTTTGCTTATCAATCTTGCTACATACTTCCACTGTTTTGGACGCACGACGGATGAAGGAGGAATTTCGACATGCCCAACGCGATATTGTCTTTTTAAGATAGGAACACGATGGAGTCACTCCACATTCTTGTGCTTCTAGTACTAGCCATGCGATTTCCACAAAATACAAACACTTTTCAATGTAAAAAAATACACATGCCGTGCTAACGGACACCTGATTTTTTTTTTAACTCGCACCTACCCAAACTTCTCACACCAATTTTTTTCTCTCACCATTCTTCGTCACCGGCGGTGGAGGCAAGCCCTACATCCAAGAAAAAGCCGGGTGATGACACATACAACATAGGAGGTAGCATCACTACACATACAACCTTTTTAAACACAACCGATGCATTCGAAAATAATTCCGATTCTAATATGTTTTCCATTGGTGATGAACCTATTCTTTTTGGATTAACTTAACTTTAATTCTTTATCCGAATTCTTTTGTTGGAGCAACCAAAAGTTAATAGTTGGACTCCCACATACAAACAACAAAAAGTAAAAGTATAGTAATCATCCGGGGGATCTTTGGGAAAGATCACCCGGGTCCCCTTTTTCTGTTCAAATCCCGCTTTTGCTACCGTGTAGCAAATAATTGCCCGCTTTTGCTCCTATGTAGCAAAAAACGGTTCGTCCAGAAAATAGATTAGAAAAGACCGATTTTCGCCGGCGACCTCACCGGACTCGCCGGACCTCACCGGAGAGCTCACCGGAGATCCAGTAGCAAAACAGATGTGCTATTGTAGCAAAATCAATTTCGCCGGAGAAAAGACCGATTTCGCCGGCGGCCTCACCGGACTCGCCGGACCTCACCGGAGACCTCGCCGGAGATCCCGTAGCAAAAAAAATGTGCTATTGTAGCAAAATCGGTTTCGCCGGCGACATCGACGGAGACCTCGTCGGAAACATCGTAGCAAAAAATTTATCCTATTGTAGCAAAACACATAACAATAATACCAAAAAAATTGTTATATTGCAGCATCGTAGCATGCACACGCCGCCGGAGAAGGTCTCCGGCGATGTCTCCGGCGAGAGTCTCCGGCGAAGTTGATTTTGCTATAATAGAACTTTTCTGTTGCTATAATAGCATAAACTTTTTGCTACCACGTCTCCGGCGAGGTCTCTGGTGAGGTCTCCGGCGATGTCTTCGGCGAGAGTCTCCGGTGAAGTTGATTTTGCTACAATAGAACTTTTCTGTTGCTACAATAGCATAAACTTTTTGCTACCACGTCTCCGGCGAGGTCTCCGGCGAGGCCAGAATTTTTCCCTTCATGTTTTGTGTACGAACCGTTTTTTGCTACAATGCAGCAAAAGCGGGACGATTTACAGCAAAAAGCGGAAATTTTGTAGCAAAATCGGGATTAGCCTATATTAATAGACACGTGTCGGGCCGGCGACCCGGGGATCGGACGGAAAGATCCCGGGGGACGCCTAGTCCTGTCCCAACAAAAAGGCCACACTCGGGGTATCCACGGCAAGATTGTGCGACGTGCCGACATGCCGGTATTGCGATACCGCCGGTCTCACGGGTGACTCCCGTCGCCGTCAGCCCGACGTCACCGTTCCCGTCGTTCCTCATTTCTGAGTACGTCACATACGGACGGACCAACCCAGAAATGGATAGAGCTAGTCAGCTAGCCCTGGCTGTTTCCTGCCATTGTTTCGTGGACGTCGATCTGCAGCCGGGACGACGTGTACATTTTAACGAACCCACGTGTACGAAACAGCCGTGTCAACTGCCACGCAACCAGCGGCGGGAGGAATACGGAGACAGGTCAGGCGCCACGCAGGCGCCCGTGGTTTTCGTCGGAGGCGCAGATGGGATTCGCAGCAGCAGAGGATCAGGAGACAGTGACGGCTGACAAACATTGAAAAGAAAACACACATACTGCTCCTCGTTCGATGGATCTGCCCATTCGTTCGATCCCGCATGTGTCATGGAAAGCCAAACAAACAAATCGATATAGCGACGAGCATTGGATTTATAAAAAAAATATGGCGACGAGCAAAAGATTTCTTGCTCCGATCACCCCTGTCAGTTTTTTTAAATATTTAATAAAATATTCAAAAAGAAATATGCATGTTCATAATAATGTATTGTACAGGCGTGCAAAATCACAGGGAAATACTTTGTACTATGAGCCACAACATGAGAAATATGTGCGTATTTGAGTATAGTTGTTTCAAGTGTGGCCCATAATATAAATGATTTCCTATTATGATTTTCCATGCAGTATACTACATCACCGAGAACATGCATGATTTGTTTCAGTTTTATTTTAAAACTTTTAAATACTTTTCAAAATTTATTCGAAAAGAGGGCACAAGTGCTCGGAAGTCAAATTGACTTTTTGATCTCGCGACACACACTAAACCGTATGAAATATGGATCCTCACACCTAGCCTAAATATTTCGACTATCCGACGCCACTCATATCTTCTTCATACATGAGAACAAATTAGAAACGTACCCACCCTAAATCTTTCTACATCGACCTCAACACCACACCCCGCCGCCTAGTGTCTCTCCTCCATTTTGCATTGCGAGTGCCTCTTGCCTACTCCGCTGCTGCTCGCAACCTAGGTATGTCATCGTCTCAATTTTGCATTGTCGCCTCAAACCCCCTCCCGGGCTCCCCCGCCTTCTTGACATGGTCGTTGTGCCGTACACTATGCACCGGTACGTTTACTCCGTCGGTGATACACCTCGTTCGTCGTGTGATCGACAAAATGCCCCAACTGTTTTTTCAGATTACTTTTGCTCGTTTATACTAGGCATTAATTCGTCAGATGATAAATTTGATTACTCGGACTTTGATAAATCCATACTCAAAAAGTTCAATGATGATAAGTATGATTCTGAACTTGACGACGGCAGCGATACATACATGATACTAATGAGCATCCTTGACAAACATAGAGAGTAGATGAGTACGTTCTCAACTTTAATGGTTTCATAATGTGGAACGGTGCGAGTACCAGTGAAAGAATTAATACCAGTCGTGTATTGCAGGGTATGTACACTTCATAATCCAAACCTAGGCAACAGAACCTCTGAGGGTTTTGCGCAAATAAAGCCGCAAGCGCGACGACCACGAAGCAGAGAACTAAAAACAAGGTAGCTTGCAGATGTCGCCGACATGAGGGTCCCCCAGTTTCAGCAAGCCCCTGACGGACGGCTGTTGATGATTGATTGATGACCGACCGCACTGGCCCGTCCACTGCACGCCCTCTGTTCGGTTCTGCGACGTCCGCTGGCACGGGCGTACAGGGGTAAACACGCTGTTGCTGCTACTAAAATAGCTAGAAGCCTAGAACCGAAAAAGGAAAGCGACTACGGAGTGTTGATCCGGCGGCGCAGATGCTTCTTCCACTCGATCTTCCGGCGTTGGCCTCGTTGCGTCGGCCGGCCGTTGAGGTTTCACGGTCAGCCGGCGAAGCGCTTCTGCCTGCTCGCCGAGCAGGTGCAGCTCGTCCGCCCGTCGTTCATCACCTACATCAATGAATCAACAAGATCACCATCAGTTAGCAAATGTCAATCGAGAACAATTTTCGTGGTCAGCTCGAGAAATTTCAGAATGCATGGTCGGCTGAAAAAAACTAGAGGGCACTGAATCAACTGCGATTTTGATCATACACGACATGCGTGATTTGGATATAGGCATAATAAAAAGTTGCCCCATGCCCTCGTCCACAGGGCAGATCTAGTCGATCTTAACATTTCCGTTGAGATTACCTCGTCGATCTCTCTCACTGTCACTAGTTACCTAGACTAAAGCTTGTGAACGCAGAAATCATGGGGTTCGATGGCGTGAGCGTGCATACCTTGACCTGCATCTGGAGCTCCTTGATGTAGTCGACAGCCAGATCCAACATGTCGGACGTGTTCGTTTGCTGCAGCGATATAGACGCCAAATTAGTAAGCAGCCAGTACAGTACACGAGCAAATGAGCAATGGCTACTCCGAGCTAGCAATATAATGGAGCCGGCCGGCGTGCGGGGCGTGGTCCTTACATGGCGCGCAAACCAAATGTGGAAACGAACGAATCATGCAAATGCCCAACGATTTTACTACTAATGGAGTAGATCGATCGCAGAGCCGTGCAGGTACGGGCATGGCGTTCGTATCGACGGCCGGCCGGGTAAGTTTACCTTTTCCATGTTGGGGACGAGCTCCTGCAGCTTCCGTATCCGCTCGCTGATCTTCGACCTCCTCACCTGCGCACACGACCACACGACGGCGTCAGTGGCAGTCGGAATGGATGTCTTTCGAGCTCAGCTCATGAAAAATGGTACGGTATATACGGACCCGTTCGGCGATGCTGCGGGGGTGGGTGGCGCAGCCGCGCTTGGCGCGGATCTTGCACGGCACGGCGTCCTGGAACTGCAGGAACTTCTCGATGGCCGCCATCTCGGGCGACGGCTTGCCGCCGCTGGCCGGCAGGCTGAACTGCCGCGACGCGCCGTTCTTGGGGCGCTTCGTGGTGGTTCCGGCAGACAGGCCCTCGGACAGCGCGGCGGGCTCGTCCCAGCCACCGTGGGAGGCGCCCATCGCCGGGTACCCGGGGATGCCGTCGTAGCCGCGCGCGGCGCTGTTGCTGCCGGCCTCGTTGTCGTCGTCCTCGCTGCCGCCGCCGCCCAGCTCCTTGCTGACCATCTCCGAGATCTGCGACATCACCGACCCTGCCGCGACGAGAAGCTCAGCTGCCCCTTGAGCCGCGCGTCGCCGTTCCTGTACCCGCCGCCGGCGCCCATGCCCGCTCGCAGCATATTCCCGTATCCTGCGGGCAACAACAGTGTCCCATTAACTGCACGACGAGACAGGTCCAGAAATGGGAAAGCGGCTGCTACTCCATCAGCCCATGTATCCAGTCGAGCAGCTCATGATTGCGGCACAGAGCGCGCGCGCGCCAGAACCAAGAAAGCTAAGCTCGAGTCACTGGAGAAAAGTCTGCGTATGTTACCAACCGTTGTCCATGTTCAGATGATTGAGGAATCCGGCGGGGGAGTTGCTCTGCCGGAGCAGGCCGTTGTCGCCGGCGCCGGCGGGGTCCGGGCCTCCGGAGCTGTTGGTGCGGAACAGGCCCTCCATGGCCGCCATCTGCTGCTGCGACTGGTACATCATCTGCTGCTGTGAGGCCATGGAGGCGGCGTTGTCGGCCGGAAAGTGGCTGGGGGCTGCCGCGGCAGGGCGGGGCGGCGCGGCGAGGAAGCGGGCGAAGACGGTGTCGGCGGCATGGTCCGGGCTCTCCGCCTGACGGTGCCCGTCGCCGGTCGGGAGGAAGCCCCCGCACACGTCGCCGAGCATAGTGCTCGGCGCCGACCTGTACCGCAGCAGGCCGGGCGAGCTCATCTGCGGCGGCGTCCGGACGCCAGTGACCGGCTGCTGCTGGATTGACAGGTTCAGGTCCTTGGACAGCGCCGCGCCGTACATCACCCGCCTCCGATCCACACCAGCCGCGGCACGCACAGTGTCTCGCGCGCGAGTACGTACGTAGCTCTACTGAAAATCCTCCGGTCGTGGGAAGCGTACCGGGGAGGAAGAAGGTATGGGCTACTGGCTTTGCTTTGCTTCGGGGAGCTTCTTCTGGCTAGAGTATTTTAATGGCGAGGGTGATTTT
This sequence comes from Poa pratensis, assembly GCA_947311845.1. Classification (NCBI taxonomy): domain Eukaryota; kingdom Viridiplantae; phylum Streptophyta; class Magnoliopsida; order Poales; family Poaceae; genus Poa; species Poa pratensis. The sequence goes on from CAMZMU010000074.1 coordinate 15,821,091, forward strand.
GATTGGGGCCCCGTACCTACGTAGCAGTTTAGCGTTCGGGAGTGAGAAGCTCGGAGGTATTTATAATGGCGGAAGTTTACTGGAACCAAGGAGGGAAGAAGGAAGTGGAGTGCCCTCGTGGAGAGGGTACCCTTTGAGCTTTGATCATGGAGCTTGTGGTCTCCGTATCTACGCCGCTCCCTTCTTTATTTCCCTTTCGTCACGGGTTAATCACTTGATTTAGAGCTCTCTGCCCCGAAATGCATGTGTAGTTTTTAGCTGAAAAATAGGTGGCTCGAGTAGCCGAGTGCGCATCTATCAAAATCCTACTTGTTTTCGTCGACTCAAACTAGCCATAAGACTTCTTTTTAGCTACAGCCTACAAACATAGTTTTTCGAAATGAAATCAAGATTATATTAGAAAATATAATATAATGTGTTAACATTTTCAACTCGATATGGAAAACGCTAACAAAGGGTAAAATACAGTCAAGATCGGGCTCTCATATTTTCATCAAAGGCGAAGCCAAACTCTTTGTCGTCCCACGGCCGCCATTGCTCTGGACCATGATAATTAACTTGAAGAAACCGAACCACTAAAGGACCTGAGTTGCAGAGGATAAAAAACATTCACAAAATGTCATGAGCTTCTCAACAACTTTGAACCAAGTGCCACATAGAGGGAATTGGAACATGTGATTTGTGTTCAACAAAATTGTTATTGCCGTTTTAGCGACATTGTCGCGGCACACGAACTAGATAACGAAATCTTTACAACATCGAATGAGGGATGAGAGTCTACCCCCTTCGTCACACCATGTCTCGCACGAGTAATTAGCTCGGAGGAGCGGCGCGCTACTGAAATCCTCTGATCATGGTTGGGAGAGAGAAACACAACGAGACACAAAAATTAGCACACCATCTATTAAGACGGAAAAAATCTCACAAGCTTCTTGACAACGTTGAACCAAGTGACACATAGACAAAATTGCATCGAGTAGAATTTTGCTCCAAGAGACACCCTCGTCGCATTTAGCGACATTGCCATGACACACAAACCAAACTAAATAAATCCTACTACGCGAAATAAGAGTTGTGAATCGCTCTCCTTCACCGTTTCGGTGCCGTAGTGACGCTTGGAGGTGGAGGGGAGCATTGCTGGTGGCTAATGTTTTGAGGAAGGGAGCAAAATTAATTGTTGTGAAATAATGCATTTTTTGGAGCACAGGAAACCTGAATTATTTATTTTGGTCGGATGCTCTTGAGAATGTATTTTTCAGCCCGTTGATGGTCCACTATGTGAGCCACTTAGCATCTAGTCAGGCCCGGCCTGGCCCGGCCCGCAACTAGTCGACTATGTGGACTCACGAGCTGCCACAAACTCACAAGCACATAAAAAACGGCTCATCAAACGGAACAACCTATATAAAAGAACGAAAGTTACTCGTCCTATTTCTGGAACTCTCCCCTCGCTACAGTGCTAAGAGGCGAATCGGAGGCGATCTCGGTTTCTCCCGCGGCCGCCGGCGTATCTGCGGGATTTCTCACCCTCCGCCGGCCGCTCCGGCGGCGGGAGGGTGGGGAATCCCCAGATCTGCGCTCCGGCGTGTAGATATGGGATGTCTCGGCGGCGTGGCTGTGGCGGGTGGCCGGCGTCGCCGTTTTGGTGCTCTGCAGCTTCCCCTCCGTGGTGTCGTCGTCGACGGTGCTCCCAGGCTGCAGGTGCGTCACTGCTTTGTCGCTGTTCTCTCCGGCGTCGGCGGCTGGCTGGTGACGGGTGTACAGGAGGCCGGAGGAGGAGGTGCGAGGCGGCTGTTGTGTGGGTGGGTGGTGTGCAGCTGATGGATCTGGCCGCCTCTGCTGAGGTGGTGTGGCGCTGCCCCAGGTCGGGAGCGGAAGGTGCTCGGGGCGCGTCCCCGGCCGATGGTCGATCTCCGTCTTCAGATCCAGCCCCTTGGAGCTGGTGGTTGATGCGGCCCATCAACGCCTTAGGGCAAGGAGCTCTTTCGTTCCGCGGTGGAGGGCTCTGGACGATCGCGTTCTTCGTCGTCGCTGGCGGTGGAGCTCGCGCGTGCTGGACGCTCTCGAGGTTGAAGACGGTGTGTCGCAGCAGCGACGTCCTCTGTATTCTCCTTGTTTTTTCTTTGTTTGTATCTGGCCTTGTAATGTTTTCCTCTACGTATGAATACAAGTATGAAAAATTCAAAAAAAAAAGAACGAAAGTTCAATCACGGGGTGAGCACGTGCGTGCAAGCAAGGCAGAGACCGCAGGGCGATCTTGCAGGATCTAGGCAGCCTATCGTCTTCCGGCTGCACTGACACCTGAGATTAATATTATGCCCCCAAAAGATCACGGTGATACTCTATTTTACCACTAAGCCACTGCTTTGCTGTCCATGGACCGGCGCGTGTAAGGGATCCCGATCACCGAACATGTTCTCGCTGATCGGAAAGTACTAAGTTTGGGCAAACAAGTTGACGAAATCTGATTTCCTGCAGCGCAGTGTCCTCTGTTTTATTCTAGAAAAGATCAGTGGCACCTGATATTTCCTCGGTGTAAATTAACATTCAATGGCCGCGCTTGGGTTCCCGGTAATTTAGTTGTTTTCGGCCGGAAAACATACGGACCTCCGGAGGTCACCCTAATTTTCCGAAGGAATCTACCCGTCTTTTATGGAGGTAGAATTAAACACGGTTCCCAAGCGGGGTTTTGTCTTTCGATTCGAGGCTTTCGAGCACACAAATCAAGCTTAACTGAAATTACCAGGCCAGCTTGCATCTAAACTCCCAAATCTGCAATTGATCTAACTTAATTATTACTAACCACCACATGATGGCACACTCAGCTACCGCACCTTCCTTGATCCGGGTGGGCAGATCAAAGCTCATATTCCGATCCCGTCGACGCAAGGAATCAAAGGGGAAAACGTAAAATCCCATGCTTTTCGGCCGGAGACGATCTCGTGAACCATGTGGCTCCACATGGGCGCCATACTCCTTTGTGCCAAGCGTGCGCTTCACTGTTCCCGTTATCCGTGGAGAAAAAAGTTCGTTTTTGTTTGGTCGATCCAACGCAGAGACAGAAAAACAGCACCAAGCTTTTGTGGTTAACGGCATAAAGTGCTAAGAAAAAGGTGGAATATATAAGAGGATGCTCTTTGTTTAGCACGGCCGGGTGGGTACTAACAGTGGACACTAGTGCATCCAGGCGGGTATTCGTCAGGAGGTTGACCTTGCAATTTAGATGACATATGAATATCAGAACTAGAGGGACAATCCCCACCGCCCACACACACATTGCAGTCATTTCTTAAGAAATTTAATAAAACGTTTTTTTTTGCGAAAAACCTGAATTTGACTAAAGAAATATGCAAGATTTAGTTAATCATATTAGTCACAAGGTTAAAAAGTTAGTCATGAGGTTAAAAAATTAGACATCAAATGCATATGTGGTTTATAATTTAAAGATTGTTCTGATTTAGTAGTGTATCTGATTGATATAGCTAAGATTATATCAACGGGTTGAAGAAACAAATGTTATGGATGGCTTGCATGATGATGACTTGCCTCACAATATTTGTAGAAACTTTTGAGTGAGTACATATATAGCAGCCCATAATTTTGAATAATAACTGTATGACTTTCATCATTGAAAATAATTGGCAAATAGTCGATGGGCGAACTAATTCCATTATTCTACTTGCACAAGATTTACTAGTGTAACTACACAGTGACATTGTGTGATTTTATCATTTGAAAAAAAAATGGCGTGGCCAATTTGATGGGCAAAAACATATATGTTATGGATGCTTGTATCTAGAGATAGAAAATAATCTATGAATGTTCGTGGAATGATATGGACAACTGATTGGTTGAAATAACAAGTGATGTAGATAGCTTGCATGTTGAGATAGAAAATATTAATTGCACTTAGTTGTTGAGGATTTAAGCAATTGTTCGATTAAATTAATCCAAGAATAAATCATGAACATGGCATAAACAGTGCTAATGACATACTGAAACTTGATGATATAAGCATGTACTAGAGATATAGTAGAAACATCTACGCAAATCACTAATATTGCAAACATGGAAATAAACAGGAGAGGGATAAACATGTTATACCCTCCAGTAGGCCAGTTGGCCGTAGCAGCAGCGGAGTGATGTCTACGCACGCTTCTATTCTTGTAGACAGTGTTGGGCCTCCAAGAGCAGAGGTTTGTAGAACAGCAGCAAGTTTCCCTTAAGTGAATCACCCAAGGTTTATCGAACTCAGAGAGGTATAGGTCAAAGATATCCCTCTCAAGCAACCCTGCAATTAATATAAAAGAAGTCTTTTGTGTCCCCAACACACCTAATACACTTGTCAGATGTATAGGTGCACTAGTTCGGCGAAGAGATAGTGAAATACAACTAATATGGATGATTATAAATAGTAATTGCAATCTGGAATAAAAATGGCAGCAAGCAAACATGTAGCAGAACTTGTTATAAACGGCGTTTCAATGCTTAGAAACAAGGCCTAGGGATCATACTTTCACTAGTGGTATCTCTCAACAATGATCTCATAATTGAATAAATAAAATCTACTCTTAAACATTCTCTTGTTGGATAACAAACACCATTCATTGCGTAGGGCTACAAAAGCACACCTCAAGCCGGAGTAAACAAGCGCCACAACGTCATAAAGGAATCACACACGGTGCACACACTGTCACCTTTACACCGTGGAGAGTACCGGAGTTCATATTAAAGTAACCTCTAGAGTGCATAATAGATAAAGAGTAACATCTACTTATTCAACTAGATTACAAATCTCATGATCACATAAAGATCACACCATGGGAGAGAGAAATAAACCACATAGCTACCGGTAAAGCCCTCAGCCTCGGGGGAGAACTACTCCCTCCTCATCATGGGAGGCAGCAACGGCGATGAAGTTGGCGGTGGAGTCGATGGAGATGGCTCCGGGGGCAATTTCCTGTCCCGGCGGTGTGCCGGAACAGAGACTTCTGTCCCCAGAATTAGGGTTTTTGGTGGCGGCGGAGCTACGGAACTCTTCTGGAGAAATCGTCGACTTTTTTAGGGTTTTCGGGGCAGGAGCTTTATATAGGCGAAAGGGCGGCGCGAGGGGGTGACCGAGGGGCCCAGATGACCTGGTGGTGCCGCCCCTCTCCAGGCCGCGTGAGCCTATGAGGTGGAGGCCGTGGGCCTCCCCCTGGCTTGCCCTTCTGGCTCCGTGTATGCCTCGAAAAATAGGAGGTTTGGCTTTTGTTTCGTCGAATTCCGAGAATATTGCCCGAATAGCTTTTCTGGAACCAAAAACAGCAGAAAACAGGAACTGGCACTGTGGCATCTTGTTAATAGGTTAGTCACAGAAAATGTATAATAATGATATATAATGCATATAAAACATGTGACAATTGGTATAAAATAAGCATGGAACATCAGAAATTATAGATACGTTGGAGACGTATCAAGCATCCCCAAGCTTAGTTCTACTCGTCCTCGAGTAGGTAAAACGATAACAACAAATAATTTCTGAGGAGACATGCTTTGACAAAATCTTGATCAAATGATATTGCAAGGCTCATGTCATGAATGAAGTGACTCAAAGCAATGTTCTATAGTTTGCTAACAGATAGATAAAGAGTAAACAACTGAATCACATAAGCAAAAACTTTTCATGAATAGTACTTTCAAGACAAGCATCAAAAAGTTTTGCATAAGAGGTAACTCATAAAGCAATAGATTCAAAAGTAAAAGGCATTGAAGCAACACAAAGGATGATTAAGTTTTAGCAATTGCTTTCAACTTGTAACATGTATATCTCATGGATAATTGTCAACATAAAGCAATATAACAAGTGCAATAAGTAAACATGTAAGAATCAATGCACACAAAGTTGACACTAGTGTTTGCTTCTGAGATAGAAAGGAGTAGGTAAACTGACTCAACATAAAGTAAAAAATAGGCCCTTCGCAGAGGGAAGCAGGGATTAAATCATGTGCTAGAGCTTTTTAAGTTTTTGAAATCATAAAGAGAGCACAAAGTAAGCTTTTGATAGGTGTTTGTTGTTGTCAACGAATGGTAGTGGGCACTCTAACCCCCTTGTCAACCAGACTTTCAAGAGAGGCTCCCATGAAGGACGTTATCTCTACCAGCAAGGTAGATCATCCCTCTTCCCTTTTGTTTACACATGTATTTTAGTTTCTTTATAGTTGACACTCCTCCCAACCTTTGCTTACACAAGCCATGGCTAACCGAATCCTCGGGTGCCTTCCAACAATCACATACCATGGAGGAGTGTCTATTTGCAATTTAAGCTGCTTACTGATAAATCAGGGCAAAACATGTGAAGAGAATTATTAATGAAAGTTGTAATTAATTGGGGCTGGGCACCCCGTTGCCAGCTTTTTTTGCAAATTATTGGATAAGCGGTGTATATGCCACTAGTCCATTGGTGAAAGTCTGTCAGAAGTAAATGACAAGGTTGAAAGATAAAACACCACATACTTTCTCATGAGCTATAAAACATTGACACAAATAAGGAGTAAAAAAGTTTTGAATAATTTAAAGGTAGCACATGAAGTATTTACTTGGAATGGCAGGAAATACCACATAGTAGGTATGTATGGTGGACACAAATGGCATGGGTTTTGGCTCAAGGTTTGGATGCACGAGAAGCATTCCCTCTCAGTACAGAGTTTTTGGCTAACAAGGTTGTTTGAAGCAAACACAAGTATAAACCGGTACAGCAAGACTCAAATAAAAACATATTGCAAGTATTATAAGACTCTACACTGTCTTCCTTGTTGCTCAAACATTTTATCAGAAAATATCTAGACCTTAGAGATAGCAAACATGCAAACCAAGTTTCAACAAGCTCTACGGTAGTTCTCCACTAATAGGCTTTAACTACATGATGGAAGAGCTTAAACATGATCTACTTGAGAGCTCAAAACAATTGCAAAGTATCAAATCGAAACAAGACTATGATCTACAAGAATGCATATGTCTTTTCCAATACCAACTACCACATGTAGCATTTTCTGTTTCCAACCAAACACCAATCAATTTATTTCAACATAAAACTCTCCAAATGATACTACAATGCAGCAAGAGAGTGCTTATAAACAAGTACTAACAGCTCAAAGAGATGCATGAAAAACAGGAGCTAAAAGTACTGCAGTAGCTAGTTAAGAATACTCAACAAATATAAGTGAAGAACATGAGTATTCACATGAAAAAGTGGAGCGTGTCTCTCTCCAACACAAGGATTGCTAGGATCCAAATTTATTCAGGAAACAAAAACAAACAAAAATAAAATCACACAGACGCTCCAAGTAAAGTACACAAGATGTGAAAGAATTAAAATATAGTTTCACTAGAGATGACCTGATAAGTTGTTGATGAAGAAGGGGATGCCTTGGGCATCCCCAAGCTTAGACGCTTGAGTCTTCTTGGAATATGCAGGAATGAACCACGGGGGCATCCCCAAGATTAGGTTTTTCAATCTTCTTGATCATATAATATCATCCTTCTCTCTTGATCCTTGAAAACTTCCTTCACACCAAACTCGAAATAGTTCTCATTAGAGGGTTAGTGCATAATCAAAAATTCTCATATTCTGTGATGACACAATCATTATTAAAGCCTCTGGACATTAGCTACAGCCACCAATACTTTGTGGAGCAAAGAAATCCACTTAAACATCGTAAAAGAGCGAATGCAAAACAAAAGGCATAATCTGTCAAAAACAGAACAGTCTGTAAAGACGAATTTTTTCGAGCCACTTAAGTTGCTCAGATGGAACAGGTCCAGTTTAATGAAAGTTGCGTACATATTTGAGGAAGATGCGTGATTTTTTACAGAATTGTTCGATTTTTCTCCAGGGAGAAAAGCTCAAATTCGTGACAGCTAAAAATCTGTTTCTGCGCAGAAATCCAAATCTTGCATCAACTTTCAATAAAAGACTTTACTTGGCACAACAACAACAACAACAACAACAACAACAACAACAACAACAACAACAACAACAAAGCCTTTTTTTCCCAAACAAGTTGGGGTAGGCTAGAGTTGAAACCCATAAGATCTCGAAACCAGGTCATGGTTCTGGCACATGGATAGCTAACTTCCAAAGATACAAAGGAGTTGCTACAGAAGTAACAAGCACCTTTACTCAAATAAAAGAAAATTGCAGAAAATAAATAATGGGTTGTCTCCCAAGAGTGCTTTTCTTTAACGCCTTTTAGCTAGGCATAGTGATTTTTATGATGCTCACATAAAGATGAGAGTTGAAACATAAAAGAGAGCATCAAGAAGCATATATAAAACATGTTTAAATCTAACACTCTTCCTATGCATAAGAGCCTTGTAAGAAAACATGTCAATGAAGAACAAAGTGAATAGCATAGGAAGGCAAAACAAGTGTAACTTCCAAAATTTCAACATAAAGAGGGGAGACTTAATATTATTGAGATATATGAAGCCATGTCTCCCTCTCTCATAAGGACCAGTAGGTCTTAAAGTACCCAGCAAATAAAAGCAAATCAAGAGAAAGCTCAAAACCTTCATCATAAAGAGAAGAAATTTTGAAACATGAAGATTTCTATAACCATACTTTCCTCTCTCAAAATAATTTTCAGTGGCATCATGAATAAACTCAACAATATAGCTATCACATAAAGCACTATTATCATGATCCACATGCATAAAAGTATCATTACTCTCCACATAAGTATAATCAATTTTATTAGTAATAGTGGGAGTAAAACTACCACATCCATCATTGTAATCATCATAAATTGCAGGCATAATACAATCATAATAAACTTTATCCTCCATAGTAGGTGGCACCAAAATACCACTATCATTATAATCATCATAAATTGGAGGCAAAGTATGATCAAAGAAAATTTTCTCCTCAAAACTTGGAGGACTAAAAATATCATATTCATCCAAACCAGCTTCCCAAGCTTAGACTTTTCCATAGCATTAGCAATAATGGTGTTTAAAGAATTCATGCTAATAACATTGTTATCACTATTATGCAAACAAGCTTCCATAGGTTTTTTAATTTTCTCTTCAAAAGCATCATGTCCTAATTCAATATAAAGTTCATAAAGATCTCTAATTTTTTTGTTGTTTTCCATTAAGCCTAACTAGTGAAAATAAAAACAAGAAATAAAAAGAAATAATTGCAGAATCTAAAGAAGATACCTTCCAACGCTTACCTCCCCGGCAACGGCGCCAGAAAATAGCTTGATGTCTACGCACGCTTCTATTCTTGTAGACAGTGTTGGGCCTTCAAGAGCAGAGGTTTGTAGAACAGCAACAAGTTTCCCTTAATTGAATCACCCAAGGTTTATCGAACTCAGGGAGGTAGAGGTCAAAGATATCCCTCTCAAGCAACCCTGCAATTAATATACAAGAAGTCTCTTGTGTCCCCAACACACCTAATACACTTGTCAGATGTATAGGTGCACTAGTTCGGCGAAGAGATAGTGAAATACAAGTAATATGGATGATTATAAGTAGTAATTGCAATCTGGAATAAAAATGGCAGCAAGCAAACATGTAGCAGAACTTGTTGTAAACGATGTTTCAATGCTTAGAAATAAGGCCTAGGGATCATACTTTCACTAGTGGTATCTCTCAACAATGATCTCATAATTGAATAAATAAAAGCTACTCTTAAACACTCTCTTGTTGGATAACAAACACCATTCATTGCGTAGGGCTGCAAAAGCACACCTCAAGCCGGAGTAAACAAGTGCCACAACGTCATAAAGGAGTCACACACGGTGCACACACTGTCACCTTTACACCGTGGAGAGTACCGGAGTTCATATTAAAGTAACCTCTAGAGTGCATAATAGATAAAGAGTAACATCTACTTATTCAACTAGATTACAAAGCTCATGATCACATAAAGATCACACCATGGGAGAGAGAGATAAACCACATAGCTACCGGTAGAGCCCTCAGCCTCGGGGGAGAACTACTCCCTCCTCATCATGGGAGGCAGCAACGGCGATGAAGTTGGCGGTGGAGTCGATGGAGATGGCTCCGTGGGCAATTCCCCGTCCCGGCGGCATGCCGGAACAAAGACTTCTGTCCCCCGAATTAGGGTTTTTGGTGGCGGCGGAGCTACGGAACTCTTCTGGAGAAATCGTCGACTTTTTTAGGGTTTTCGGGGCAGGAGCTTTATATAGGCGAAAGGGCGGCGCGAGGGGGTGACCGAGGGGCCCAGATGACCTGGTGGCGCCGCCCCCCTCTAGGCCGCGCGAGCCTATGAGGTGGAGGCTGTGGGCCTCCCCCTGGCTTGCCCTTCTGGCTCCGTGTATGCCTCGGAAAAATAGGAGGTTTGGCTTTTGTTTCGTCGAATTCCGAGAATATTGCCCGAATAGCTTTTCTGGAACCAAAAACAGCAGAAAACAGGAACTGACACTGTGGCATCTTGTTAATAGGTTAGTCATAGAAAATATATAATAATGATATATAATGCATATAAAACATGTGACAATTGGTATAAAATAAGCATGGAACATCAGAAATTATAGATACGCTGGAGACGTATCACGGAGGCAGCCGCAGCAGCGGCGTTGGCAGCCTCTTGAGCGGCGGCGGCAGCAGCAGCAGTGGCGTCATCGGTGGTGCTCATGATGATGATGAAGGCGACGCGGAAGTAGTGGATGCAGATGTAGTTGAAGTAGGCGAACAGAGAGGCGAGCAGTCGCGTAGGAGACGCTCTCCAAAAACCTAATCGCCCCTCTCCCGTACAGGATGTGGAGAGGCAGGGTTTCGGATGCCTGCTCTCCCGTCGGCCGTGTACGCGGTGGACGGGATGGGATCACCGGAAGCAGCAACAGAGAGAGGAACTATGGTGATGGCGCGAGCAGATGAATCTGTTCTGGTGTGTATTCTGGAGAGGAGCGACCTCTCTTATATAGGCACGGGAGGAGGCGACCGGTACAACAGATTCGCACGTAATGAATCACAATGAATTCTGGTAACCCCGTACTTAATACAGAGATGTTACAACTCGTATTCATTTTCCATTAAGGCAAAACATTTCAGTTGACCGTTCATAATTTTCCTGCGTGACAAAAATAATACATCGGCTCGGCGAGATTCCCGCAACCCGCGGCGCGTCGTGACGTGCGTGACGAGGCGAGGCGTGGCGTGGCGTGGAGACGAGGGCGGCGGAGGAGGAGGAGCGCGCGTGTGGAACGGCTCCTTTCTCTTCACAGCCAACACCTCATACATGTTGTAGAGGAGCTCACCTTGTAAGCTGGTGTACATCTCTCTAAACTAGCCATGTGGGACTAAACTCCCACCATTTGCCACAACATAGGCCTTTAGGGATTTTCTGGAAATGCTAATGGGACTAAAGCCCAAATATTTCAGCATTAGTTGGGTTTTGTTTTATAAAAAAGTATAGATAGATATGTTGTGACCAGATCTGACATGTTAATATATGGATAACTCTTTGTTTTTCACGGTTGTTTTGCACCAGTATTGGCGTACTGAACTTAATTGGAGGCAGAGATAACCTGTTAGTACTTACTAGGGGATTAGGCACGGGCTCCGCCGCGCCTGTGGTTTTTTTTTTTGAATTATTCGATCGTAAAATTGCGGAAATTGGAAACTCGTGAATATTTTGGAGATTGTTTAAATTCGAAAGGCATCAAGTTTTGGAATAGTTTAGCACTTTTTAATTCATTTTGAATATTTGTCATATTTTGTCAGCCCGTTAAATTTAATCTTGAAAGTGTTGGCATGTGAAAATTGCGCAGATTTGGAAGTCTTCCGGTTTAACGGGGGCTTCTGTTTTAAGATTGGCCACATTTCGGAAATCGTTCAAATTTAGAAGTCATCCAGTTGGTGAATAGTTTAACGCATTTGAATTCCTTCTGAAGTATATAAAAAAAGTAATTTCGAAAACACAGGGGAATTTGAATTTTGATCGTGAATGTTACTACTTTGGCATGTTTTTTTTTTGAATTGTAAATTATAAGATTTTTTTTATAGTTTTTAACAATTTTTATGTATAATTGTTATTTGGAGTTATAGATTGGAACGTATGTGGGTTTTTTGTTTGAATTTTAGAATGTTTGTTTGAATTATTTGGAATTGTTTTAGAATCTTTTTTGAAAAAATTTGGAATTTTTTTTGTAATTTTTTTAAATGGTCGGGTTTTTCAGAGATTGGCAATTCGTTAAATTTAGGAATTTTTTGCCTTTTTCTCGTATTAATTTGAACTGCGGGTGGAAAATATGGTTTTTTTTGTGGTGTAGGTTTTTTTGAATTGTAGTTAGGAATATTTTTTCTGTAATTGTTGTTATGTTGTTTTTTTTTAAATTGTAAATTAGAAGATTTATATTTTGTAATAGTTTTAAACAATTTTTATGTATAATTGTTATTTGGAGTTACAGATTGGAACGTAAGTGTTTTTCTGTTCGAATTTTGGAATGTTTGTTTGAATTATTTGGAATTGTTTTAGAATCTTTTTTGCAAAAATTTGGAATTTTTTTAAATTTTTTTTTGCAAAAAAAAAATAATAAATAAAAATCTGACAGGTGGCCCCTGTGACGTCACGCTGACGTCACAGGGCCAGATCTGGGCGGGGCGGCTGCGGCGGCGCTGCGCACGGGCGCGACGCTCCGGCGAGCGCGCGGAAGCGCCGATGGGCGCGGAAGGTGCGGCTGGGCGCGGGCGACCTGGAGGTGGCGGCGCCGCCCCAGTTTGGTCAACGGAGTGGCCGCGCCGTCGCGGAAACGTGGCGGAGGACGGCCGTCGCGGCGGCGGCGTTCCCCGCGCGGCCAGGGCGCCCCGGGACGCGATCCGCGGTGAGGTGCAAGAGGGAGAGATGGCAGACCCGGCAGTGGCCTCCGATGCGGCCGGGGAGCGGCGGTACGGCGGCGATGCACGCCGCCGCCGGTGGAGAGCCGCGGCGTCACGGGAGAGAGGGGAGGGAGAGGTCCGTGGCAATTTTGCGTAAACGTCCCTGGGTTTTCCGTTATTTGCATTTAGGTCCTTAAGGGTTTTTTTTGCAAATTGTCCGCACCAAAAGTCGTGCGCGCGGGTGACCGGCTGCGACCGGCCGGTGACCGGGCCACGCGTCGGTCTCTGATTGGCCAAAAATAGGATAAACAGTGCGCGCGCGGGATTTGGGCGACGTGGCTTCATCCTGGCCGGCCGTCGCGCGGATCAGACGGCCAGGGTTTGCGCGCGACGTGGACGCAGGAGAAGCGGCGGAATCTGCCGCCCTTTATATATAGTAGAATTAAGTAGAGTTAATCAAATATCGTAGCCTTGCCGGAACTATTTTTATATAGTAGACCATGGTCCATTTCTCTGACAGTGATTCAAATTTATTGGATTAGACGCGTACCCATGGATTTTGTTTATGAAAAAACATACATGTAAACTTTGTGTTATGTATTTTCATTTTTCAACTAATTACAGTAAACATTCCATTTACATTATCTTACCTTTTTCAAAACTCGTGTTTGTTCACTAAACTATTGGCCTCTCTCTCTCTCTCTCAAAAGTGACCTTGCAAAATGTTGGTAACCCCTTTTCCGGTTTCAGAGAAAACAAAGTCATGCCTACACATATAAGAACAAAAGAACTTAAAAGAACTACGCACACAATTAGTTGCATAAAGTATATCTGTATATGCATGTAGGTTTTAGTTTCAAAATGTTAACAACATTTGCCATATATACCAACAGTGTCGAGTACGCGTTACTACTTTGTATGGGATGTAAATGGTCGTATTTTAAAACAAAAACTACAGTCATAGCATTACATCACCGTATATATATACATGGACTTCAGATATCTTAAATAATAATAATAAAAATTGTTACAGAAACAATATGGAGGGTAGAAATTTCTTTTTGGCAGATTAACTATGGGGATAAAACTCTTAAGACAAAAGGTAATAAAAAGCAATAGTTTCGGTCAGGACAAATCTACACATATTATTTCTAACTTTTTAATATAAATAATAAAATTATGTCAAAGTTTTAATATCTTGACTAAGGACAACTCCAAAACGGTAAGTTTTCGTGAGACGAAGGGGTACCAGCAACACATATACTGCCATGATCCAAACTTCCAGAGTGAGAAAAGTGGAAGAATGTACCCAAATGAGAAATGTGGAAGAATGTATCTCTATATCTGTAAACTGATCTTCCTTACATAATTTACGAGAACTAATGCATCCAAAGTTTGTTTCTCGTGAATCAATTCTCGAGAATAGGCACATCAAGAACCGTGTGCTGCAGATTAAAGTGATGAACCATATCCGAGGATGCTATTCCCTGAGAGCCCAAGGATGTAACAAGGTCCCCCATTTTCTGTGTTTGTATATGTGTGTATCTGCATAAGATAGCATAATTTCCGATAGTGATAAGGACTTCTTGGAGGCATAAGGTATCTTTGATCAGCGAGAACGACCTCGTCATGCATGCATAGATGAAAGCGAAGATCGCAAACAAGAAATTCTCCGTAGTTTTCTGCGAGAATAGTATAATGCCGCTACTTCGTCAGCAGATTACTACAAATAATTGTGCAATGCGTGCAGCCAGATTACTAGTACAAATAATTGTGGAATGCGTGCAGCCATGCATGGGCCGCAAGAATTTCGACCAGTTTTTTGGAATCTGATATGTTCCCGTTATTCCCACCAGTGGAAATACCTGGAATAATGCCTTTTTTGAGTGGAGGCAATAATGCCTACAACTCCAGGAATAGTATGATCTTAGCTCGTATACAAATATAAGAATATCTCCGCAATTATTACAGGAAGCAGTCTGTGTATATCTACGGGTTCAGTACTAATGTTCTGCGATATATTCGAGTGAGAATAATCTGTGAAATCTTGATAGGAGATGCAATTTTTGTGTCTCATAAAGTCGCAGTGGAAGGTACTCTCTGCAGCCAATTAAGAACATGATTCTAGCAAGACATCTATTCCTGTCGCTAGCTAGATCACGTCATATTGTTCTTTCCTGGGGATAAGCTTCAAATTCTTGGAATTTCCACTGGTTAGGAGACATTGCGTGTGCCTTGAATAGATGTTGTATGTACGAGCAATCCTAACCACAGTGTCGGCTCTTCCCCCACACGTCTAAGCTTGTAATCTTGATAATCAAAGATGAAGCAAGGGCATTGATTCTTGCGTGGCGAAACATATAGCTTACCTTTTTTCACATTTATCTTGTAATAAGTGTGGTGTATGCTAGTCGTACCGTGGGCGAGCTTACCTCTTTACATTTATCTTGTATAACCGCGGTGTATGCGAATCATAGCCCTACCGACCTTGTGTACCAAAGGGATGACCAAATTAGTGAGGACTTAGGACACCATAATTCGTTCATCACTCAAGAAGTTGAGCTCTAATAGTTAAGAGGAAGTTTAACTTTGAGTCAGCCGATTAAGGCTACTTTTGAAAAAAAATACAAAAGACCGCTAAGGAATCTACCCGACATTAATTAAGTTGGACCCAAAATAGAATAGTTCAATCTTATCCTTCAAATAGCCCATACCAAAATATTTCAATCCTTGAACTATATATTTGTGAGTAAATCATAGAACGTGGCGACATGGTTAACAGTAACAGGAAAATATAACATATATATAGTAAATGTACAGTAATTAAAAACTTATGCAGAAAATTTATGAGTTTAATATATTCACTCCCAATCCTTCAAAATAAACCTAAGGCAGACACGCGAATGGGTTCAGTTAACTCTTGGCCATCTCTGTTCTTACTTTGAAACCAGTGTCACAATCATCCGAGCGCACGGTGTGCATGCCGGATCGATCAACACAGCTACACTGCTAGTCGAATTGTGCAACTATACTGGTTTGACCACTCACGATGCATACGCGTATTACATCAGAGATTCAGGGGAGAGACAGAGAAATTCCAGCGCGCCCTGATCAAGCTCGATCGGCAGGAGGGCGGCCATCACCGCCACGATCGGTGTTGTCATTGTCTTGTCGGCGACGAGCGGAGTCCTAAATGCGCGGCCTGGGACTGCTTGTACTCCTGAAGGCGTAGCCAAGAAGAAGCCTACACAAAACTGGGGAAAGAGACGTCGATGAGCAGGGCGTTGCCCATCGCCTGAAACCTGGGGCTCAGCCCGCTGAGAAACTGCAGCGTCAGGACGCGGTCGTCCACGGGCTCGCCCAGTCCGGCAAGGGCGTCGGCGAGCGCCTTCAGGCGCCAGCAGTAGTCGTCGACGGACATGTCCCCCTGCGCGGCGTTGCGGAACTCCTCGCGCACGTCGAAGTCCTCCTCCTCGTACTCCTCGTGCTCCATGGCGGTCGTTACTAGGGAGGAAAGAGTTACTCTGATCGCAAATCAGAATTGTGCAGATCTACTTGATCCGATGATCACGATGTGTACACCAGTATTTATAGAGGAGGTTCATGATACAAGATTTGACCAAGTACATCTGGGCGTTTTTTTTTTGACAGTAGAGTACATCTGGACGTTAGCCTGCAACGGAGGAGGCGGTCCTTGGTTGTTGAGATCCGCTGGACTCAGGTGCAACGGGAGAGGCGCACCTGTGATCCGGATTTTTTGATGCGGCCAGGTACAAGTCCGTTGCTGTCCAACGCTGCTGTCTGCCAAGAAGATCATTGCCGGAGTATACAAGATAAATCGTTCAGATAGGTGAAGCTCAAAAATAACCTGAGAATAAATGTATTTGGGAAGAAGAGAATACATAGCCCAAAAAGCTTACAACGTGATTTCCGAGCTCCAGATGTTTCACAATCTTGACCTGGGATCAGCGTTTCCTGGTATCTGCAGCGCATCATAATGGCCACACCCATGATAAAGAACTTGGATTGGGTCTTCTTTCCCGTACTCTTGGCCATACTCGGCGATTGCTATCAGACCCCCAGCTGCTTCTTCACGCATGTAGACGGTGATTGGCATCCTGACAAAACATCAACAGAGTTCTTACTGCTTTGGTGCCTCAACGTTGCAAACAAGGGCAAAATCTTAAAATCCAAACCACAAATGGTAATGTGCACGATCCGTTTGACATTAACAGATTCTAGCTGACAGGACTGTTGATTTTTTTTACATTATCCGTTTTTTCTACAATACACTGGAGTGATGCATCTCCAGCCTCTGCTTAAGGGTGAAAAAATGAAATCACGGAGACAACATCCTAGAGTGCAGACACAACGAAACCCAAGAAGAAGCAAGATCAAGAGGGACACTACCCAGATAGTGCAGGTTAGGGCTCCAAATTGATACTAGATGATGCATTAATGCTAAAAGGCATTAATCCAGAAGTTCTAAGTTCTATACATATATGGCCAGACAGTTTTTTTTTAGATAAAGATATGGCCAGACAGTGCAAGTGCTCCACTAGGATACTGCACCAGTGTAAAATTTAACTGACTAGCAAACAGTAGGGCCATATTCAGAGATTGTGGCTATCATGTAAATGCTTATCTCAGGAGAAAATAGCTCAATTACTCACTGAAGAACGTGTGAAGCCATGAGCAATTCTGGCTCACCTCCCCACATATGTGACTTCCTAATCCGAGAGACATATGTATCAAAGTGCCCCTCGATAAACCTGCAAATTGTTATTATAACAATGGATAAACATGAGCTCAGCATTATGTTATGAAGAACAACATCATGATGATGAACTAACCATTCAGTCTCAGCCCGTCTCTTGATGAATTCATCAGCAACCTAACAATTGAGAATTCATATCAAAAGTGAGGACTAACCACTAGATGATTTTTTTCTGTCTTTAGAACACTATTCATCAAAGTATGAACATTATAAGAATACCAATGTTCTTAACTCATCAGCCAGTTTTCTCTGAAGATCCTCATTAGGTATGGGTTTCCCTGACCTAATGGATGCACCATGAGCCACAGAACGGAACAAGCATCTCCCATCTCCAGGAATGCCTGTGGGTACCATTGAAACAGTCACGAGTGCTCCTCAGACGATGTTATGCTTTGACCACGTGCATATAAATATGCTGTAGAAACAAAATATTATATGCCTCACCAGTGACAGAGTACTCTGTGTAAACTTTCTTCCCATGAGCATAACTAGTGGATGATTCAGAAGTGTGTGGATCCACAGGACCATCAGCATTTGCCATCCCAGAAATTGCAAAATTTAAGCCATGTCCAGTGCATGTACCTCCTATTTTTTGAGATACACTTCTCAAATTCCAGCTGATAGAAA
Source organism: Poa pratensis (assembly GCA_947311845.1). Classification (NCBI taxonomy): domain Eukaryota; kingdom Viridiplantae; phylum Streptophyta; class Magnoliopsida; order Poales; family Poaceae; genus Poa; species Poa pratensis. Next base: position 15,839,323 of record CAMZMU010000074.1, read on the forward strand.
ACTTGTCATGTGAAGTCATATCAAGCTTTCCATTTGGGATATGATCTCTCGCTGATAACCCACACTGAGACCTCTTCCCCAAACACGTCGCATTCTGCAAACGAGATAATGCTATGTTCTTCTTAGGGGAAACGTAAACTAAACTTGTATTTGCATGATAACAGACTGCTTGTGAACGAGACCATAAGGCCATGCCCTGTGACAACCCTCCGTGTAACTGACTATGTTGAGAATACATGCTATAACTACAGCGTTGCAAACATACAGCGGACGCGTAAAGTAGCATCTGCTTCAAGTAGCACCAAAAGTATCAACTGAAAAAAAAATTAGAAAAGCAGAACTAAGAATTAGTGGAACATGAGAACACTGATTTATCTCAAATAAAACTAAGACAACACACTGAGGTAGAAGATCCTAGAACTGAAAACTGTGGCATGCTTCATTCAAGCAGTGGCGTCATATTACGAACACAAAACTACGTTTCAGAACTGCTATGCACATGTTCGTATAAAAAGGACTCAACCAGGAGATTGCGAGCATCGGGCTGATGAACCACATCAACCTTTAGCAAAATCACTCTTGTTGAGCTTCGACAAACAAGAGGGAGAAACAGGTACCTGTCTGAACATAATAGTTCGAACGTATTGAGCACAGACTTGTCGAATACACGATTCAGGCTATCCGTGTGAACTTCCCAGAATATGCTACGACTGAAATCCCCTCTCAAAATATAAGCATCTCAAGCACGTGCCGCCAGCCATCAAAGAAAACCGAGCTCTACACTACCATGAATCCCTTGTAGGATCGTCGTTATGGTAATTGTCGATGACAGACAACGTCACATGGCCAGTAGACACACTGTACTCAACAGTAGAAACCCTAATACTGAAGGCCAAGAAAATTCTATGCTAGACACTGGCAGGTGGTTGTGCACCAGCTATGTATATACTTCTCACGCGGAACGAACTATTGACGCAAAATCTTACTGTATTAGACATCTGAGGGAATGCTGAATGCGAGAATTTCACCTTCAGACTTCGGTCTTCAAATCGAGCGAATCCGACAGGGACGATATACGCCGCAGGAAATTGTCCGGAGAAGAGACCAGGCCGCGAACGGGGCGGGAACGTGGGTAGAACGGGAAGGTGTGGTGGAAGCGGAAGAAGCAAGCTGAGGAGGGAGAGGCGGAGCCGGGGAGGAGGAGATTGGGCGTTTCGTTCAGGCAGCTGCGCCGGAATCCGGATGGAGCCGAAGAAATGAGGGCCTAGCGAGACCGGAGTTTTTTTTTTTTTTGAGAGTTCAAGACCGGAGCTCCTATATGCCGCTCGTCGCGGCGCGGCACGGAAGGCCCATCAGATATTTACCCCTTTATCTTTCCGTTTTTTTACAGAGTTTTTTTTTTGAGAAACACGGTACAAACGCATACGCTCAGATACACGAGTATACGCTTGATACGTCTCAAACGTATGTATAATTTCTGATATTCCATGTTGATATTATGCCAATTGCTACATGTTTTATATACACTTCATAGCATTTTTATGCATTTTATGAGACTAACCTATTAATAAGATGCCACAGTGCCAGTTCCTGTTTTCTAGTGTTTTTGTATTTCAGAAAAGTTGTTCTGGAAATATTTTCGGAATTGGCCGAAACAAAAGTAGAAGTCCCGATTTTTTCATCACGTACACGGAGTCTAGAGGGGAGAAGCAGGAGGGCCGTGGGCCGCCCACGCCAGGGCACGGCGCGGCCCCCCTTGCTGCCGCGTCGTGGGGTGGCGTGGGGCCCACAGGCGCCTCCAGCCGCCGCCCTTTTGCCTATATATTCATCTATTTGGGAAAAAACCCTAGACACCCGACCCATATTCCACGAAAAGTTCCAGACCGTCGTCAACCCTAGCTCGTGGGGGTTCAGAAGCTCTTCCAGGCACCCTACCGAGAGGCGAATCATCACCGGAGGGCTCTACATCATCATGCCTGCCTCCGGAGTGATGCGTGAGTAGTTCATCCTTGGACTACGGGTCCATGGCAGTAGCTAGTTGGTAGTCTCTCCACTTTGTGCTATCATGTTTAGATCTTGTGAGCTGCATATCATGATCAAGATCATATTATTGTAATGCTACATGTTGTGTTTGCTGGGATCCGGTGAATATTGAGTACTATGTCAAGTTGATTATCAATCTATATTATATGTTATTTATGATCTTGCATGCTCTCTGTTACTAGTAGATGCTTTGTCCAAGTAGATGCTTCTAACTCCAAGAGGGAGTATTTATGCTAGATAGTGGGATCAGTCTCCATTAAATCTGGGGGAGTGACAGCAACCTCTAAGGTTGTGGATGTGCTGTTGCCACTAGGGTAACCTAACAATGATTTGTCTAAAGATAATTGTGTTGTTTACATTATGCACTTTACTTAATGCAATAATCTGTTGCTTGCAACTTAATACCAACGGGGAACTCGGATGACTACTCGGAGGTGGATTATTAGTCATAGATGATGTTGGACAACGGTCTATGTATCTTGTTGTAATGCTCACATGAATCATCATGTCATATATATGCATTGTTATGCGCTCAATATTTTGTCAATTACCCAGCTGTAATTTGTTTAACCAACATGTTAGTTATCTTTTATGGAGAGACACCACTAGTGAACTGTGGACCCCGGTTCATCCTTTTACACTTGATAAATACAACCTACTGCAATCATTATTCCTTTTCATTCTCTGCAATTAATCGTCATTTTTCACACCATACGTTTAACCTTTGTTTTCAGCGAGACCGGTGAGATTGACAACCTCACTGTATCGTTGGGACAAAGTATCTTGATTGTATTGTGTACAGGTTCCACGTCAGGTGCTGGTTTTCCTGGTGTTGCGCCGCATTACATTCCTCCACTGACGACCTTCAAAAAGTGCATTCACTCCTACTGGATTGATAACCTTGATTTCGTACTGAGGGAAAATTTGCTACTAAATTACGTCAAACCTTACTCTTGGGGTCTCCCAACGAACGCGTGCTTTACGCGCATCAAGCAAGTTTTCTGGCGCCGTTGCCGGGGAGTGGAAGTCTTTCTGCAAGGGGAGTCTCTCGCTTCCAATCTTTTTATTTTGTTATTGTCTTGCTTAGTTTATTTTTATCTTGTCTTGTTTGCTCTCTTTATAAAAAACACACAAAAAAGTTGCTTATTTTGGTTTGTTATTTTATTGTTTTGTTTTAATCTTGTTAAAATGAGTACTCCTGAGAACACTAAGTTGCGTGACTTTTCTAGCACCAACAATAATGATTTTATATGTACATCTATTGCTCCACCTGCTTCTAAAGCAGTTTTTTTTTATGAAATTAAGCCTGCACTATTAAATCTTGTCATGAAAGAGCAATTCTCTAGTGTTAGTACTGATGATGATGCTGCTCACCTTAATAATTTTATTGAACTTTGTGATATGCAAAAGTATAAGGAGGTAGATGGTGATATTATTAAATTGAAACTTTTTCCTTTCTCTTTGAGAGGAAGAGCTAAATATTGATTGCTATCTTTGCCTAGAAATAATATTGATTCATGGACTAAATGCAAAGATGCTTTCATTAGTAAATACTATCCTCCTGCTAAGATTATATCTTTGAGAATTAGCATTATGAATTTCAAGCAATATGATAATGAGCATGTTGCTCAAGCATGGGAAAGAATAAAAACAATTGTTACGAATTGTCCTACCCATGGACTGACTGCTTGGATGATCATCCAAACCTTTTATGCAGGACTGAATTTTTCTTCAAGAAACCTGCTGGATTCGGCCTCAGGAGGTACCTTTATGTCCATCACTTTGGGTGTGATACGTCTCCAACGTATCCATAATTTCTAATGTTCCATGCTTATATTATACCAATTGCTACATGTTTTATTTACACTTTATATCATTTTTATGCATTTTCTGGGACTAACCTATTAACAAGATGCCACAGTGCCAGTTCCTGTTTTCTGCTATTTTTGTATTCCAGAAAAGTTGTTCTGGAAATATTCTCGGAATTGGATGAAACAAAAGCCCACGGTCCTATTTTCCTGTCACGTACACGGAGTCCGAAGGAGAGACGAAGACGGGCACCGAGGGGCCCACACCATGCCACGGCGCGGCCCCACCCTCTGGCGCGCCGCCACGTGGTGAGGGAGCCTCGGGTGCCCACCGACGCCGCCCTTTTGCCTATAAATTGATCTATTCGGGAAAACCCTAGACACCCGAGCCATTATCCACGAAAAGTTCCAGAGCCGCCGCCGCCGTCAACCCTAACTCGGGAGGGTTCTGAAGCTCTTCCCGGCACCCTGCCGGAGAGGGGAATCATCACCGAAGGGCTCTACATCGCCATGCCTGCCTCCGGAGTGATGTGTGAGTAGTTCATCCTTGGACTATGGGTCCATAGAAGTAGCTAGATGGTTGTCTTCTCCTCTTGTGCAATCATGTTTAGATCTTGTGAGATGCATATCATGATCAAGATCATCTTATTATAATGCTACATGTTGTGTTTGCTGGGATCCGATGAATATTGATACTATGTCAAGTTGATTATTGAATGATCATGTCTATGTTATTTATGATCTTGCATGCTCTCTGTTGCTTGTTGATACTCTGGCCAAGTTGATGCTTGTCACTCCAAGAGGGAGTATTTATGCTAGATAGTGGGTTCAGTCTCCATTTAATCTGGGGCAGTGACAGAAAATTCTAAGGTTGTGGATGTGTTGTTGCCACTAGGGGTAAAACAGTGATGCTTTGTGTAAGGATAATTGTGTTGCTTACATTATGCACTTTACTTAATGCAATAGTCTGTTGCTTGCAACTCAATACTGAAAGGGGTATGGATGTTAACCTGAAGGTGGACTATTTAGGCACAGATGCATGCTGGATAGCGGTCTATGTACTTGTTGTAATGCCCAAATGAATCTCATAGTAGACACTATAACTTGTACATGCATTATTATGCACTTCTCAATATTGTCAATTGCCCAGCTGTAATTTGTTTACCCAGCATGTTAGTTATCTTTATGGAGAGACACCACTAGTGAACTGTGGACCCTGGTCCATTCTTTTACATCTGATAATACAACCTACTGCAATCATTGTTCTCTTTCATTCTCTGCAAACAAACATCATTTTCCACACTATACGTCTAATCCTTTGTTTTCAGCAAGCCGGTGAGATTGACAACCTCACTGTTAAGTTGGGGCAAAGTAGTTTGATTGTGCTGTGCAGGTTCCACGTTGGCACCGGAATCCCTGGTGTTGCGCCGCACTACACTCCTTCACCAACAACCTTCAGAAGTGTCTTTGATCTCCTACTGGTCGATTAAACCTTGGTTTCTACTGAGGGAAAACTTGCTGCTACATCATCGTACCTTCCTCTTGGGGTTCCCAACGAACGTGTGCTTTGCACATATCAAGCATTTTTCTGGCGCCGTTGCCGGGGAGGTCAAGCCTTCTGCAAGGGGAGTCTCTCACTTCCAATCTCTTTACTTTGTTATTGTCTTGCTTAGTTTATTTTTTTCTTGTTTGCTTCTTTTATCAAAAACACAAAAAAATTAGTTACTTGCATTTACTTTTATATTTCGGCCTAGCTTTATTTTTGCTAAAATGAGTACTCCTGAGAACACCAAGTTGTGTGACTTCACTAGCACAAATAATAATGATTTCATATGCACTCCTATTGCTCCACCTGCTTCTAAAGCAGACTTTTATGAAATTAAACCTGCTCTATTAAATCTTGTTATGAAAGAGCAATTTTCTGGTGTTAGTACTGATGATGCTGCTGCTCACCTTAATAATTTTGTTGAACTTTGTGAGATGCAAAAGTATAAGGATATAGATGGGATATTATTAAACTGAAATTATTTCCTTTCTCTTTGAGAGGAAGAGCTAAAGAATGGTTGCTATCTTTGCCTAGAAATAGTATTGATTCATGGACTAAATGCAAAGATGCTTTCATTGGAAAATATTATCCTCCTGCTAAGATTATATCCTTGAGAAGTAGCATTATGAATTTCAAACAATTTGATAATGAACATGTTGCCCAAGCATGGGAAAGAATGAAATCATTGGTAAAGAATTGTCCCACCCATGGACTGACTGCTTGGATGATCATCCAAACCTTTTATGCAGGACTGAATTTTTCTTCAAGAAACCTTCTGGATTCGCTGCTGGAGGTACCTTTATGTCCATCACTTTGGGTGCTGCAACAAAGCTTCTTGATGATATGATGATTAATTATTCTGAATGGCACACCGAAAGGACTCCCAAGGTAAGAAGGTAAATTCTGTTGAAGAAACCTCTTCCTTGAGTGATAAGATTGATGTTATTATGTCTATGCTTGTGAATGGTAAATCTCATGTTGATCCAAATAATGTTCCTTTAGCTTCATTGGTTGCTCAAGAAGAGCATGTTGATGTGAACTTCATTAAAAACAACAATTTCAACAACAATGCTTATAGGAATAATTTTGGTAACAACAATTATAAGCCTTATCCTTCAAATAGTGGTAATGGTTATGTCAATTCCTATGGTAATTCCTACAGCAATAATAGAAGTGTACCCTCTGATCTTGAAGCCATGCTTAAGGATTTTATTAGTACACAAACTGCTTTTAATAAATCTGTTGAGGAAAAGCTTGGTAAAATTGATGTTCTTGCTTCTAAAGTTGATAGCCTTGCTCTTGATGTTGATCTTTTGAAACTAAAAGTTATGCCTAATGATGTTAAAGAGAACAAGACTTTTGCTACTGCCAATGCTATCCAAGTTAAAATTGACAACAATATTAGGATGTTGGCTGAATTGCATGCTAGGTGGGAAAGAGAAGATAAAATTGATAAAGAGAATAGTATAGCTAGAGTTTGTACTATTACCACCACTAGTAATGCTGAATGTTTCACATGCTAGTAAACCTCCTACTATCAATGGTAACATAATTGGTGTTGGCAATGTTTCTACTATCTGCAAAACGTTTAAAATTGCCTAAAACCACTGAAACTGTTCCTGATAAAAGTGCTGAAATTTTTCGAAATATGGGAGACAATGGTTCCATTACCATTGATCATAATGATTTTGATTTTGATGATTGTAATATTTCTGAAGTAATTATGTTCTTGCAAAAGCTAGCTAGAAGTCCTAATGCTAGTGCTATAAATGGCTTTTACAAAACATATTACAAATGCTCTCATGCAAGTTAGGGAAGAGAAATTAAAACATGAAGCTTCTATCCCTAGGAAGTTAGAAGATGGTTGGGAGCCCATCATTAAGATGAAGGTGAATGATTTTGATTGTAATGCTTTATGTGATCTTGGTGCTAGCATTTCTGTTATGCCTAAGAAACTCTATGATATGCTTGATTTGCCACCTTTGGAACACTGTTATTTGGATGTTTATCTTGCTGATAATGCTATGAAGAAACCTTTGGGGAGAGTTGATGATGTTCTATTATGGTTAACAATAACCTTGTCCCCGTTGATTTTGTGTTTTGGACATTGAATGCAATGCATCTTGTCCTATTGTTTTGGGAAGACCTTTTCTTAGAACTGTTGGTGCCATTATTGATATGAAAGAAGGAAATATTAGGTACCAATTCCCACTCAAGAAAGGTATGGAACACTTCCCTAGAAAGAAATGAAGCTACCTTTTGATTCTATTATTAGAACAATTATATGTTGATGCTTCTTCACTTGGAAACACTTGATTTTCACTTTCTGCGCCTAGCTGAAAGGCGTTAAAGAAAAGCGCTTATGGGAGACAACCCATGTTTTTATTTCTTATTTTTCTTTTATTTGAGTCAAGGAGCTTGCTTACTTCTGTAACAACTCCTTTGTATCTTTATTTTATTGCATTGTTGTGCCAAGTAAAGTCTCTAATAGAAAGTTGATGCTAGATTTGGATTTCTGCGCAGAGACAGATTTTTGCTGTCCACGTTTTGAGCTGTACGCACTCCAGAAAAATTGAAAAATTCTGAAAAATTCAGCGTGATCCTCAGATATGTACGCAACTTTCATTAGTTTTGAGTTTTCTGATCTGAGCAACTTAAGTGCCTCGAAAAAATTCGTCTTTACGACTGTTCTTTTTGACAGATTCTGCCTTTTATTTTGCATTCTCTCTTTTACTGTGTTTGAGTGGATTTCTTTGCTCCACAAATATCAGTGGCTGTAGCTAATGTCCAGAAGTATTGGAGATGATTGTGTCTTACAGAACATGTGAATTTTTGATTATGCACTAACCCTCTAATGAGAATTACTTTGAGTTTGGTGTGAAGGAAGTTTTCAAGGATCAAGAGAGAGGATGATATATATGATCAAGAAGAGTGAAAAGCCTAAGCTTGGGGATGCCCCCGTGGGTCACCCAAGCATATTTCAAGAAGACTCAAGCGTCTAAGCTTGGGGATGCCCAAGGCATCCCCTTCTTCATCAACAACTTATCAGGTCATCTCTAGTGAAACTATATTTTAATTCTTTCACATCTTATGTGCTTTACTTGGAGCGTCTGTGTGCTTTTATTTTTGCTTTGTTATTTTATTTTCTGAATAAATTGGATCCTAGCATTCTTGTGTGGGAGAGAGACACGCTCCGCTTTTTCATGTGAATACTCGTATTCTTCACTTATATTTGTTGAGTATTCTTGACTAGCTACTGCAATGCTTTTAGCTCCTGTTTTTCATGCATCTCTTGTTCAGAGCTGTTAGTTCTTGTAGAGAAGTACTCTCTTGTTTCATTGTTGTATTATTTGGAGAGTTTTTGTTGAAATAAGTTGATTGGTTGGAAACAGAAAATGCTACATGTGGTAGATGGTATATTGAAAAGACATACTCTTCTTGTAGATCATTGTCTTGGATAATTTGATACTTTGCAATTGTTTTGAGCTCTCAAGTAGATCATGTTTAAGCTCTTGCATCATGTAGTTAAAACCTATTAGTGGAGAACTACCGTAGAGCTTGTTGAAATTTGGTTTGCATGTTTGTATCTCTAAGGTCTAGATATTTTCTGGTAAAAGTGTTTGAGTAACAAGGAAGACAGTGTAGAGTCTTATAATGCTTGCAATATGTTTTCATGTAAGTCTTGCTGTACCGTTGATATCTGTGTTTGCTTCAAACAACCTTGCTAGCCTAAACTCTGTACTGAGAGGGAATGCTTCTCGTGCATCCAAACCTTGAGCCAAAACCCATGCCATTTGTGTCCACCATAACTACCTATTATGTGGTATTTCCTGCCATTCCAAGTAAATACTTCATGTGCTACCTTTAAACTATTCAAAACTATTATCTCTTATTTGTGTCAATGTTTTATAGCTCATGAGGAAGTTATGTGGAGTTTTCTCTATCAACCTTGTCATTTACTCTGACAGACTTTCACCAATGGACTAGTGGCATATACATCCGCTTATCCAATAACTTTGCAAAAAGAGCTGGCAAATGGGGTGCCCAGTCCCAATTAATTACAACTATAACTGCTTAATTCTCTTCACATGTTTTGCCATGATTTATCAGAAGCAAATTTCAAAGTGTTAAACATTATCAAATAGACACTCCTCCATGGTATGTGATTGTTGGAAGGCACCCGAGGATTCGGTTAGCCATGGCTTGTGTAAGCAAAGGTTGGGAGGAGTGTCATACCAATTTATAAATATGCATGTGTAAACAAAAGAGAAGAGGGATGATCTACCCTTGGGTAGAAATAACGTCCTTCATGGGAGCCGCTCTTGAAAGTCTGGGTGACAAGGGGGATAGAGTGCCCACTGCCATTCGTTGACAACAACAAACACCTCTCAAAAACTTACTTTATGCTCTCTATATGATTTCAAAAACTTAAAAAGCTCTAGCACATGATTTAATCCCTGCTTCCCTCTGCGAAGGGCCTTTCTTTTACTTTATGTTGAGTCAGTTTACCTACTTCTTTCTATCTCAGAAGCAAACACTTGTGTCAACTTTGTGTGCAACAATTCTTATATGCTTACTTATTGCACTTGTTATATTACTTTGTGTTGACAATTATCCATGAGATATACATGTTGAAAGTTGAAAGCAATTGCTGAAACTTAAATCTTCCTATGTGTTGCTTCAATGCCTTTTACTTAGAATCTATTGCTTTATGAGTTAACTCTTATGCAAAACTTTTTGATGCTTGTCTTGAAAGTACTATTCATGAAAAGTTTTTGCTTATATGATTCAGTTGTTTACTCTTTATCTATTTGTTAGCAAACTATAGACCATTGCCTTGAGTCACTTCATTCATGACATGAGCCTTGCAATATTATTTGATCAAGATTGTGTGAAAGCATGTCTCCTCAGAAATTATTTTGTTGTTATCGTTTTACCTACTCGAGGACGAGTAGAACTAAGCTTGGGGATGCTTGATACGTCTCCAACGTATCCATAATTTCTGATGTTCCATGCTTATATTATACCAATTGCTACATGTTTTATTTACACTTTATATCATTTTTATGCATTTTCTGGGACTAACCTATTAACAAGATGCCACAGTGTCAGTTCCTGTTTTCTGCTGTTTTTGTATTTCAGAAAATTTGTTCTGGAAATATTCTCGGAATTGGACGAAACAAAAGCCCACGATCCTATTTTCCTGTCACGTATACGGAGTCCGAAGGAGACACGAAGGGGACCGAGGAGGCGGCCACACCATGCCACGGCGCGGCCCCACCCTCTAGCGCGCCGCCACGTGGTGTGGGCCCCTTGATACGTCCAAAACGTATCTATAATTTTTGATTGTTTCATGTTCATATTATGCCTTTGGCACTTGTTTTTATATTAAGTTTATGATTTATTTGAACTAACCTACTAATAGTTGCAAATGTGCACAATGTTCTTGTTTTACACTTTGATGTGTAGGAATTATCAAGAATACAAGAGGAAACCTTGTTGGAGTCGAATTGGAACATTGCTGAAATCTGTCCCAGAACTGTTTTCGGAATTTGCCAGTTTGACCCTCGAAGATGACATCAAAAGGGTATCATTATCTTTTCAAAGTTGTCAGAAATTTCCGTACGAAGAGTTTGAGCCCGAGATCAGCCCAATCGGAGTTCGGATGCGGCCTGTAGGCCCAATATGGTGAAACCTAAAAGGGGGTGATGGAAATCCGAGAAGATATATAAAGGGAGGAAACCTAACTCGTGGAGGACTCCTCCACCCACGAATTTCAGCCACCAAAAGCCACGTTTTTGCCTCCCCCATGGATCCCATCTCCATGGGGGAGGGCTCCCAAGAAGCCATGAAGGAAGAGGGCTAAGGGGCGGTACTCCCCCATGGAACCGACGGCGAAGGAGGAGCCCCCTGCGCCACCACCGGCGCCGGCGCCGCCCTGCGCCTCTCGCTGCCCTCTCCGTCGTCTTCACCGCCATCTCCATCACCAACTCCTCCTTGTATTCAGTGGTTCATCCTCCCACAAACCTCTGTACCGTCCTATCTAAACATGGTGTTTGATGCTATAATATTTATCCTATGATCTATGACATGTTTGCGTAGTTTATTTGTCTTTTGATTACTTTGTTGAATGTCTATGGTTCATTAGAGTTGTATGTTGATATGGTACTGTCCTTTGGTGTCCATTATATTTGTGCGCGCATGGATAGGGCTCAAACCGGTTAGTTGCTTGTATAGGAGTAAGAGGACCATGAACTTAAGGCTATGGTTGGGGAAATCTTAATGCATTGTTAGTATTTACGGATGTTTGCTAACAATCCAATCATATAGTACTTGTAATCCCAAGTAGTGGAGTGCATGTATATTTAGCCTCTCCCACATTGAAAACTGCATCGAAGACAATGAACCTGATATCTTGACTAATTAATCTTGGACAAAGCCATCATAATTACCACCACTTTTCCACACTCATGGAACTGTTAGTATATGGTAACTTAGTGTACTTTATTGCTGCAACACTAACTTTTACTTTCTTGTATTTATTATCCTGCAAAACTATCTATCATACCCGTATTGCTACCGTAGTTTTATTTCCTAGATAATGCAAACGTTTAGTGTGCGTAGAGTTGTATCAGTGGTTGATAGAACTTGAGAGAATACTTATCCTACCTTTAGCTCCTCGTTGGGTTCGACACTCTTACTTATCGAAAAGGCTACACGCGATCCCCTATACTTGTGGGTTATCAAGACCTTTTCTGGCGCCGTTGCCGGGGAATCATAGCGTAGGTGAATATTCTTGTGTGCACTTGTTTGCTTTTTCTCTAAATAATTTTTATTTTCAGTTTTAATTTGTTCTCTATCTTTGTATGGGTAGAGAATGCGAATTACAAAAAAAATTAGTAGTACTTGTTATCTAAAAAGTTTTCAAAAAGGAAAGTGATTGGAAAGATGAGTATTGGTTAAGTGGGGGTCGACCTTGAACACTTGTGTTCATGCCTATAAAATCAAAACAAATCTTTCCATGAAAGCTTTTCATTAAAAACATGTAAATATTGTGTATATACCTCTGTACATAAAAATAAAATTGGTTATAACAATCTCTAGTAGAAAGTTGATGCTAGATTTGGATTTCTGCACAGGGACAAATTTTCGCTGTACACCATTTTGGGCTTGAAAAATTCCAGAAAATTTGAAAAAATCTGAAAAAATTCGTGCGGGATCCTCAGATATGTACGCAACTTTCATTAATTTTGACTTTTCTGATTTGAGCTACGTAGATAGCTCGAAAAAATCGATCTTTACTGACTGTTCTGTTTAGACAGATTTTTGTGCTTCTCTGTAAATAAAATCGTGATAAATCTCAGAATATTATTTTGACCTGAAATTTTTTGTGCATAAACCTGAGATTATTATCTGTCTTTCATTAATTTTGAGTTTCTTCATTTGAGCTACTTAACTATCTCGTTAAGTATCATCTTTACGGACTGTTCAGACTTGACAGATTTCTATTGTGTTTATTCAATATTGTACTTTGGGTCTCTTGATTTCCTTAGTTTTTCGACGAACAACGGAAATAATAAGAACCTCGATATATACAGTGGCTAATGTTAGATAAATATTATGTAATTTGTCAATGCTTAAACATGAGTGGATTTTATTTAATGAGTACTAACCCTACTAATGAGTTTTGTGATGTTTTATGTGGATATAGCTTATAAGATCTAATCGATATGATGATATAAGATGAACAAGAATACGCAAGAGCTCAAGCTTGGGGATGTTTAGGTGCATCCCAAGAACATATTCAAGAAGATACAATCATGTAAGCTTGGGGATGCTCGAGTCATCCCCTATTAATCAACAAACATGAGGTTATCTCGTTCATAATCTATATTACCCGTCCACATGATATGAATTGTCTTAACGTGAATTATAATTGCTTTTATATGTCTCGGTATTACCTTCTTTAGTTTTCCTAGGCTCTTTATTTGGTTTCAATTGCTTCTTTGCTTTCACTTATAAATTCAAAACAACAAAAATATTTTCTTTTGTTTTGCTTCTTTGTTAGGTTCTTTATTTGGTTGTTACTTTTGGTTTTCTTTTAGAGTTTTCCTTGCTGTAGCTAGCATGTTTAGGTATTTTTTTATCCTCTGGTCTTTTAGTTTATAAAAAATAAAAGTACCAAGTTTTACCCATTTAGCTTAGTTGATACAATTGTAAAAGTGATTTTCTGTTTTCCGTATCTACTGCTCATTGCGCGATTTTTCATGTTTTACTGGAAACTCTAAAAATTACGAAACAATTACTGATTATGTATCACCAAATTCTATGCATGCACAAAAATTGGCTAAAATTTCGGAAATGTTTAAGAGCACCTAAAAATTGCGTTTTCCAGCTGCTGTTTTTCTGGACAGATTCTGACTTTTGTTGCAAGAGTGGCCTCTTTTTGTTTTCATTTGATTTTTAATGGTTCTTACCTTTCATTTATAAGTTGGCCATTTAAGCAACCTTTCTGTAACCTAAAAACAAAATTTGATTTGGTTTAATAGCAGCACTTATTTATTGCACTAATGTCTAACCGCAAAAAAGAATGGGAAATTTTTTGCGTTGAAGTTTTTTCACAGAGAATGAAGGAACACCAAATTGTGAAATGTTGAAGAATGGCCAAAGTCATAAGATTGGGGATGTCCCCTCATCCCTCTTCATCAATAACCCCTCGGTTTGCAAACCTTCAAACTTTTTTTTTGAGCAACATATGAACTTGACTAAACTTGAAGCGGTTGTATTTTATTATCTATTATCTTAGCATCAAACACCAGTTACATTAATAAGTGGATCCTCACATATTTTATTTATCTTCTGTTTTCAATGTTTACATGGTTAATGGATTATTTGATGAAACTTAAAAATGATGTGTGAATGATATTGTTTAGTGGTTATATTTTCTTATGGTTAGTCTCAACTAGCTAATAGTGTATATTATGATACTTCGATGTTAACATGCATTGTGTTGTTCATAAGATGGTATGGTATTGTGGTATCCTCCTCTGAATGATTCTTTTGAATTGACTTGGCACATGCTCACGCATGCTTATGACTGAAAAACAAAAAGTCAATTAAGCCTTGATGATTTATTTTGCCTCAGAGTTCTTGTATCACCTTTATGCCTCCATTAATTTTATTTTGTCGCAAGCATGATTATGACGGTTATTGCTCTCTTTATTGTCGCTTCCCAATCTTTTGCTAGCCTCCACTTGTACTGAGCGGGAATGCTGCTCGTGCTTCCAAATCCCTGAAAACCAAGTTATTCCAAAGAGTCCACTATAAATTCCTATGCATGGCATTTCTAACAATTCAAGTAAATTTTCATGTGCTACCTTTAAAACTTTCAAATTACTTCTCATTTTGTGACACTGTTTTTAGCTCATGAGGAAGTAATAGTTCGGTTTGTTATCTTCCATACTAAATTAAGTACCCCGACTTGCATGCTTCATCTGCTTGTCACTAATTTTGCAAAGAGCTGGTTAGACCATTATAACATCAAAAAGCTAAAACAATAAAATAGACACTCCTCCATGGTATGTGATTGTTGGCAGGCACCCGAGGATTCGGTTAGACATGGTTTGTGTAAGCAAAGGTTGGGAGGAGTGTCAAACTATATATAAGTGCATGCTATAAATGCTTAATATCAACATCTCGGAACCGCTCTCAACTTGTTTAGTATGGAAGATAACAGAAACTCTATTGCCATTCATTGACAGGAACAACCACCTCCCAAAACAAGTTTACTTCTGTTTTAAAAATAAAAAGCTCTAGCACATGTTAATCCCTGCTTCCCTCTGCGAAGGGCCAATCTTTTATTTTCATGTTGAGTCACCATCCTTTCTTTGAGCACCTTCTCGAGAGCATAGTTGTCATTCTTAGTGTAATGTGTTTGTCCCAGAATGCGGTTAACTATGGTATAACTTTGATGCTTTTATCTTTGATATCTTTACTTCTAGTCTTCCCTTGAACTTCAGAGGTGCCTAGTCATTTATGTTTTGCTGTACAAATACGGGCAAGCGAGATACCACTCTACCATGCTTTATTATGATCATTACAATCTTGTTGATGTTTATAAATTTCATATTATGAACTCTTAGTTTGTTGACACTTTTCATTAGGTAACATGATTGTTAAGTTTTATTATCCATACATCATGCAATTGTTAAAGACCTGATCATAGCATTTACAATCAAAAATTATTTTTGTTATCATTTACCTACTCGAGGACGAGCAGGAATTAAGCTTGGGGATGTTGATACGTCCAAAACGTATCTATAATTTTTGATTGTTTCATGTTCATATTATGCCTTTGGCATTTGTTTTTATATTAAGTTTATGATTTATTTGGACTAACCTACTAATAGTTGCAAATGTGCACAATGTTCTTATTTTACACTTTGATGTGTAGGAATTATCAAGAATACAAGAGGAAACCTTGTTGGAGTCGAATTGGAACATTGCTGAAATCTGTCCCAGAACTGTTTTCGGAGTTTGCCAGTTTGACCCTCGAAGTTGACGTCAAAAGGGTATCATTATCTTTTCAAAGTTGTCAGAAATTTCCATACGAAGAGTTTGGGCCCGAGATCAGCCCAATCGGAGTTCGGATGCAGCCTGTAGGCCCAATATGGTGAAACCTAAAAGGGGGTGACGGAAATCCGAGAAGATATATAAAGGGAGGAAACCTAACTCGTGGAGGACTCCTCCACCCACGAATTTCAGCCACCAAAAGCCACGTTTTTGCCTCCCCCATGGATCCCATCTCCATGGGGGAGGGCTCCCAAGAAGCCATGAAGGAGGAGGGCTAAGGGGTGGTACTCCCCCATGGAACCGGCGGCGAAGGAGGAGCCCCATGCGCCACCGCCGCGCCGGCGCCGCCCTGCGCCTCTCGCTGCCCTCTCCGTCGTCTTCACCGCCATCTCCATCACCAACTCCTCCTTGTATTCAGTGGTTCATCCTCCCACAAACCTCTGTACCGTCCTATCTAAACATGGTGTTTGATGCTATAATATTTATCCTATGATCTATGACATGTTTGCGTAGTTTATTTGTCTTTTGATTACTTTGTTGAATGTCTATGGTTCATTAGAGTTGTATGTTGATATGGTACTGTCCTTTGGTGTCCCTTATATTTGTGCGCGCATGGATCAACACCCTAGGGTTAGTGGTATGTGCAAAGGAAGGGGGGTAGTCCTGCCGGAGTGACAGAAACCTGAGGGCTCAAACCGGTTAGTTGCATGTATGGGAGTAAGAGGACCATGAACTTAAGGCTATGGTTGGGGAAACCTTAATGCATTGTTAGTATTTACGGATGTTTGCTAACAATCCAATCATATAGTACTTGTAATCCCAAGTAGTAGAGTGCATGTATATTTAGCCTCTCCCACATTGAAAACTGCATCGAAGACAATGAACCTGATATCTTGACTAATTAATCTTGGACAAAGCCATCATAATTACCCCACTTTTCCACACTCATGGTACTGTTAGTATATGGTTACTTAGTGCACTTTATTGCTGCAGCACTAACTTTTACTTTCTTGTATTTATTATCCTGCAAAACTATCTCTCATACCCGTATTGCTACCGTAGTTTTATTTCCTAGATAATGCAAACGTTTAGTGTGCGTAGAGTTGTATCAGTGGTTGATAGAACTTGAGAGAATACTTATCCTACCTTTAGCTCCTCGTTGGGTTCGACACTCTTACTTATCGAAAAGGCTACACGCGATCCCTATACTTGTGGGTTATCAAGACCTTTTCTGGCTCCGTTGCCGGGAGCCATAGCGTAGGTGAATATTCTTGTGTGCACTTGTTTGCTTTTTATCTAAGTAATTTTTATTTTTAGTTTTAAGTTGTTCTCTTTCTTTGTATGGGTAGAGAATGCGAATTACAAAAAAAATTAGTAGTACTTGTTACCTAAAAAGTTTTCAAAAAGGAAAGTGATTGGAAAGATGAGTATTGGTTAAGTGGGGGTCGACCTTGAACACTTGTGTTCATGCCTATAAAAACAAAACAAATCTTTTCATGGAAGCTTTTCATCAAAAACATGTACATATTGTGTATATACCTCTGTACATAAAAATAAAATTGGTTATAACAATCTCTAGTAGAAAGTTGATGCTAGATTTGGATTTCTGCACAGGGACAATTTTTTTCCTGTCCACCATTTTGGGCTTTAAAAATTCCAGAAAATTTGAAAAAATCTGAAAAAATTCGTGCGGGATCCTCAGATATGTACGCAACTTTCATTAATTTTGACTTTGCTGATTTGAGCTACGTAGATAGCTCGAAAAAATCGATCTTTACTGATTGTTCTGTTTAGACAGATTTTTGTGCTTCTCTGTAAATAAAATCGTGATAAATCTCAGAATATTATTTTGACCTGAAAATTTTTGTGCATAAACCTGAGATTATTATATGTCTTTCATTAATTTTGAGTTTCTTCATTTGAGCTACTTAACTATCTCGTTAAGTGTCATCTTTACGGACTGTTCAGACTTGACAGATTTCTATTCTGTTTATTCAATATTGTACTTTGGGTCTCTTGATTTCCTTAGTTTTTCGACGGACAACGGAAATAATAAGAACCTCGATATATACAGTGGCTAATGTTAGATAAATATTATGTAATTTGTCAATGCTTAAACATGAGTGGATTTTATTTAATGAGTACTAACCCTACTAATGAGTTTTGTGATGTTTTATGTGGATATAGCTTATAAGATCTAATCGATATGATGATATGAGATGAACAAGAATACGCAAGAGCTCAAGCTTGGGGATGTTTAGGTGCATCCCAAGAACATATTCAAGAAGATACAATCATGTAAGCTTGGGGATGCCCGAGTCATCCCCTATTCATCAACAAACATGAGGTTATCTCGTTCATAATCTATATTACCCGTCCACATGATATGAATTGTCTTAACGTGAATTATAATCTATATTACCCTCTGGCGCGCCGCCACGTGGTGAGGGAGCCTCGGGTGCCCACCGACGCCGCCCTTTCGCCTATAAATTGATCTATTCGGGAAAACCCTAGACACCCGAGCCATTATCCACGAAAAGTTCCAGAGCCGCCGCCGCCGTCAACCCTAACTGGGAGGGTTCTGAAGCTCTTCCCGACACCCTGCCGGAGAGGGGAATCATCACCGGAGGGCTCTACATCGCCATGCCTGCCTCCGGAGTGATGTGTGAGTAGTTCATCCTTGGACTATGGGTCCATAGCAGTAGCTAGATGGTTGTCTTCTCCTCTTGTGCAATCATGTTTAGATCTTGTGAGCTGCCTATCATGATCAAGATCATCTTATTGTAATGCTACATGTTGTGTTTGCTGGGATCCGATGAATATTGATACTATGTCAAGTTGATTATTGAATTATCATGTCTATGTTATTTATGATCTTGCATGCTCTCTGTTGCTTGTTGATACTCTGGCCAAGTTGATGCTTGTGACTCCAAGAGGGAGTATTTATACTAGATAGTGGGTTCAGTCTCCATTTAATCTGGGACAGTGACAGAAAGTTCTAAGGTTGTGTATGTGTTGTTGCCACTAGGGGTAAAACAGCGATGCTTTGTCTAAGGATAATTGTGTTGCTTACATTATGCACTTTACTTAATGCAATAGTCTGTTGCTTGCAACTCAATACTGAAAGGGGTACGGATGTTAACCTAAAGGTGGACTATTTAGGCACAGATGCATGCTAGATAGCGGTTTGTGTACCATGTTGTAATGCCCAATTAAATCTCATAGTAGACACCGTAACTTGTACATGCATTATTATGCACTTCTCAATATTGTCAATTGCCCAGCTGTAATTTGTTTACCCAGCATGTTAGTTATCTTTTATGGAGAGACACCACTAGTGAACTGTGGACCCTGGTCCATTCTTTTACATCTAATAATACAACCTACTGCAATCATTGTTTTCTTTCATTCTCTGCAAACAAACATCATTTTCCACACTATACGTCTAATCCTTTGTTTTCAGCAAGCCGGTGAGATTGACAACCTCACTGTTAAGTTGGGGCAAAGTATTTTAGTTATGTTGTGTGCAGGTTCCAAGTCAACCGCCAGGACCTCCCCTTCGACGCAGACCTTTTCTGGCACCATTGTCAGGAAGAGGAAGCACTCCCTCCAACAACACTTTTTCTGGCGCCGTTGACACCTTCAGAAGTGTCTTCATCTCCTACTGTTCGATAACCTCGGTTTCATACTGAGTGTTGGGGGGATAATAACCCGATATACTCATGACCAAGGAAGAATCAGTCGGATGGCCTAAGGCCTAGTCCGGGTGACGTGAACAAGATATGGGTCGGGTTATAGTTGGGCCAATATGCCTAACATGACTCGTCCCTAGAAGGAAGGACCTAGAAGAACTGGAGTCCGAGTGAAGGAAGGAACCGGGTGACTTGGAGGCTACGGAAGGTCGAGTAGAACCTAGAGTAGGACTCCGAGCTCGTATGTGACTCGGTCTTTACCTGTACGTTCGGGAGACCCGGCACCTATATAAGCAGGTTCCCAGAACTTAGATAGACAAGCAATCCTAGATCGATATCACCGCTATCAAGCGAAACCCTTGTAACCTGTCTTGTAACCCGGCTCTGTTGTCGTAGCCGAGTTATCGAGACCTCAAGATCAATAACATAGAAGCAGGAAGTAGGTCTTTATCTCCAATGGAGAGGCTGAACCTGGGTAAACCCTTTTTCCCCAACGAGTGTGACAATCTCCTGAAGGACCAGAGTGCCTTGCCCCAATCATCAAGTTACCCTATGGTAACATCTGCCGTGATAACCCCACGACAGTTGGCGCCCACCGTGGGCCTGCGACCAAAGCTGTCCTCATCAAGGGAGAAGCTCTGCGAGGGATGGAGAACCTCGCGATCGGCGAGGTCAGGATGGATCAGCACGGAAAGCGCATCGTCGATGACTCCGGCTGGAAGGAAGAAGCGGATCTGCTGGAGACCGGCCGGGTGATCCCGTTCGGTCGGATCAACGTCTTCGTAGGTATGGTTAACGCAACTCAACAAATTGATGCCGAGGTTATGTGCGACTCCGTTTCAGGGGCAGCCACCATCGTCCAATCTGATGGAGAAGAGTCAGTCGGAACAAGAGGTTTCGAATGTCAGTCGGACATCCAGGCTTACGAGCCGAGTGCCAACGCGAGGAAAATTTGGACACAGATACTGAATCAATCCTATCGTTGTTTGACGAGAGATTTGGGTACGAGCTGATGAGGAAGATTATGAGTTGGAGCCAAGGGCCATGAAGCGTGCTGCGGTGTACACCCTGAGGAACCACAATGATGGACAGAAGATTCAGTGAGCGAGGATGACGCCACGCGCGTGGCCAGAGAGGCAGAGATAGAGTTCAGCGTCACTCGGCCTTCAGCCGGGTGATGGCTGGAACAGCCGGTTTTGATGGAAATTCCACCAGTTTTGAGGCCCTACTTTGACGCTACAATAGTTACCACCCCAATCACACCAGATAACGCAGCAACCCGGGCAGCAGTTGGATACGTTACGAATCATGCTGGAGAATCAACAAAAGGCTTTATTGGCGGAACAGCAGCGCATGTTTAGCGAGCAACAAGAGATGGAACGGGATCGAGCCCGTGTAGCGAGAAAGGTTAACAGTAGAATCGCCATGAAGATATAACAGTACATCAGAGGAGGCACCAGACCCGGGTGATGCCAGGCATGACCTTAGATCCAACAAGATTGAATTTGCATCACCAAACGGAGCTCCCAATGTCACTCGGCCTGAGCCAGCACCGGTTGGGAATCGGGCATGGAATCATGGTTAGAGCAAATCAGGAGGAAACGGGGTGCCACCCAACACTCGGCGGAGCTCAGCAAAATCAGAACACAACGGCTGCGGGTGGTATGCCACCACCAGCAGATCGGTTCCACACGCCCAGTGGTCACTACTCAAATCCGGCTGATAACGTGTACGCAGCAACATTAGCATTATGCCGCATGCCGATTGATCAATCGCCAGAGGGAGAAGAAGCACGCAGGGCAATTGAGATGTTGAAAACTGCGATCACGCAGCAGGGCAACATGCCGGATAAGAGTGGAGCGTTACATTCAACACCATACAATAGCCGAGTCAACCGGAGTCATCACGGAGAAACACCGAGGCCAGCCGGATCAGGCGTCAGGAACGGACAGCAGAATCAAGGTCACCCGGCGCCGCAGCCTCAACGTTCGGGACACATCAGCAGAGGCCAGCTCAGAATCAGCCGGCGCCGAGGCCGCATCAACCGGCCCCGGCCCAGTCTGTGGCCCAAGCGATTGTCAACAGTTCAAGAGCACGGCGTGCGGCGAGCGCAAACCCGGCTTTAGGTGTCGCCGGAGGAGCCGGAGGACAACCTGAAGCAGGAGTGATGGGCAACGCACCAAATACCGGGTCAGGTTTGCCGTTAGTTTCTTCATTACTTAACCCGGTTGGAACTAAATGTCTTTCAGATGCTATCAAGAGTGAACCTTTTCCTGAGAAGTTTAAAGAGCCAGCAAGGTGACGAATTATGACCCCAGCATGGATCCAGAAACATGGCTCAGCAGTTACGAGATGGCGATGAGTATTCGCAATGCCACGCCAACTTGTGCGCGAGATACATGTACCTGATGATGAGTGAAGGAGCAGCAAAGTTATGGTTCAATGGATTACCCGAGAAATCTATCAATTCTTGGGATGAGTTGAAGGCATTATTTGTCAAGAATTTCAAGGGCACGTGTGAGAAGTTGTTCACTATAGAGGATTTGGAGCGATGTTTCCAGAAGAAAGGCGAGTCAGCGCGTCACTGGATGCGCCGTTACAGCCATCATTCACTCATCAAAGGGAATTACACCAGCTGCGGCCGTGTCGTCAATGGAGAAAACCTGCAGATATGACCCGGTAATTCAGAAGATGGGTCGACTGAGGGCCACTGGCGAAGCAGAAACAATCACCATGGGGCAGCTGATGGAAGCGGCTCATAAGCACGCGTCCACAGACAAGACCCGGGATGATGATGAAGATAAGGGAAAAGGAAACGTCAACAACGGAGGAAAGAACCACAAAACAAGGTAACAACAACAATGGAACAATAATCACAATGGTAACAATGGGAATAACTCCAAAAGGCAGCACGAGGTGGTTCAGATTTGGTGGCAAACACAAACACGGGTATAACAAGTTTCAGCGGCGAGATGATAATTATCGAGGCAATAACAACAATGGCAATTACAGGGGAAATTTCCGAGGACCGGCTAACCCCCAGGAAGCATTCAACATGCCGTGTCCACGTCATAGTAGGAACGGTAAACCGGCAAATCACTCTTTGTCCCAGTGTGTTGATCTTCAGAGATGGAAGAACGAAGAGTTTGCCAGGATGAGTATGGGAGGAAACGGCCCGAGGCCGGGTAATGGAAATAACCCGGCCAACGGACCACAAGCTGGAGGAAATAATGGAGGACCACCCGGCCCGGATAACGGACCAGCCGGGTTAGGTTTCCAGCAAAACCCCAAGGAGTTAAATCGAGGACAGTATCATATTACAGTTTCCAGCACTAGTCGGAGAGATCAGAAATTGAAGAAGAGAGCTGTCAACGCCGTTCTTCCCGCAGTTCCGAGATATTTGAAGTGGTCCGAGTATCCGATCACTTGGTCTAGAGAGGATCACCCGGCCCGAGTGATGCACCTGGAGCGTTGGCTTTAGTTGTTGCACCTCAGGTTTCGGGTATATTTTACACAAGGTTCTTATGGATGGAGGTAGTAGCATCAACATTCTGTATTGGGATACATTCATCCGGATGGGTTTCACAGCCAAGCAGCTTCACCCTTCCAGTACTATCTTTCATGGTATTGTCCCTGGAAAGTCGGCAAGACCAGAGGGAACAATAACATTGGAGGTCGCGTTTGGAGAATCAAAGGATAATTTCAGGTCTGAGATGATTTGTTTTGAGGTGGTCAAATTGAAGAGCCCTTATCATGCTCTCTTTGGCCGCAATGTTTTTGCTAGATTCATGGCGAGGCCGTGTTATGTGTACCTAAAGATGAAGATGCCAGGTCCAAAGGTATTATCACAGTCAATGGCAGTCGTGAGTTGGCGTTACAATGTGAGGAAGGTGATGCTGTTATGGCAGAACAAGCCTGTGCGGAAGAGGAGTTGAATTACTACAAAGCTACCACAAACCCGGATGATGGGACAATTTTGAAGAAACCAATGACCGAAGAGAGGGCGAAATTCAAAGCGGCTCAAGATACCAAGATGATTGACTTCGTGCCGGGTGATTCGTCCAAGCAGTTCTCTATCGGGTCAAATCTGACTGACAAATAGGAAAGCGCGCTCATCGAATTCATCCGTGAGAATCGGGATGTCTTTGCATGGAAACCTAGTGACATGCCAGGCATACCGACTGAATTCGCTGAGCACCGCTTACATGTTGATCCTAAAGCAAGACCGATTAAACAGGGATTGCGCAGATTGAATGAGGAAAGAAGAAGGTTGTAGGAGAAGAGATAGCTCGTTTACTCGCCGCAGGATTCATTATGGAAGTGTTACATCCAAAGTGGTTGGCTAACCCGGTTTTAGTGTTGAAAAAGAACAATGAGTGGAGGATGTGTATTGATTTCACAAGTTTGAACAAGCATTGTCCGAAGGATCCGTTTGCGTTACCAAGGATTGATCAAATCATAGATGCTGTGGCAGGTAGTGATCTTTTGTGTTTCCTGGATGCATATTCAGGATACATCAAATCAAGCTTGCAGAGGAAGATTGGGAGAAGACATCATTTATCACCCCATTTGGAGCTTTTTGTTACAAGAACATGACATTTGGACTGAAGAATGCTGGAGCAACTTATCAGAGGTGCATCCAGAGTTGTTTTGAGAAGCAGATAGATCGGAACGTGCATGCGTACGTTGATGATGTGGTGATCAAGACAAAGAAGGCTGAGACATTTATTGATGATTTGAGAGAAACTTTTGCTAACTTAAGGAGGTTCAGATGAAGCTTAACCCAAAAAAGTGTGTGTTTGGAGTTCCATCAGGAAAATTACTCGGCTTTATTGTGTCCGAGCGTGGGATTGAAGCAAACCCGGAAAAGATAGCAGCAATCAATAGGTTGGGAAAGCCGACTGAATTGAAGGAAGTCCAGAAGATCACGGGCTGCGTGGCTGCGTTGAGTAGGTTCATATCCCGACTGGGAGAGAAAGCAATTCCTTTATACCGACTCTTGAGAAGTCAGATAAATTTGTTTGGGATGAGGAAGCTGATAAAGCCCTGGAGGCATTGAAGGAAACATTATCGAAAGCACCAATCTTAGCTGCTCCAGCTCCAAAGGAGCCCATGCTGTTGTACATAGCTGCAAATTCCCGAGCAGTTAGTGTAGTTGTTGTGGTGGAGCGAAAAGAAGAAGGAAAGGAGCATCTGGTTCAAAGGCCGGTTTATTATGTCAGTGAGGTTTTGACTCCGGCTAAACAGAGGTATCCGCAGTGGCAGAAGTTAGTTTTTGGCGTTTTCATGGCCAGTCGGAAATTGAAGCATTACTTTCAAGAACACCCCATTACAGTGGTGAGTGGAGCACCATTGGCAGACATTGTGTGCAATACTGAAGCTACTGGAAGAATTGCCAAGTGGGCGATTGAGATGGGTGATTATCACATCAAGTATGAGCCTCGCACAGCGATTAAGTCACAAGCCTTGATTGATTTTGTCAATGATTGGACTGAGTTAAGCACGGCACCACCCAAGGCGCCGAGTTATAAGTCATGGGTTATGCATTTTGATGGATCCAAGCAGTATGAGGGATCAGGAGCAGGAGTGGTTCTCACTTCACCCAAAGGGATAAGATGAGTTATGTTCTTCAGATTCACTTATTGCACCAATAATATTGCAGTATGAAGCTTTGTTACATGGTTTGCGCATTGCCAAGGAGATGAACATCAAAAGGATCATGTGTTTTGGTGACTCGGATCTTGTAGCGCAGCAAGTTTCTGGGACTTGGGACAGGAAAGATGAGAAGATGGCGGCTTACAGAAGGGCTGTTGATGAAGCAGCTGGATTCTTTTCAGGATTCCAGGTGGATCATATTGATAGAAGGAAAAACGAGGCAGCAGATGCTTTGTCAAGATTGGGATCACGTAGAGAGCCAGTTCCACCTAATGTGTTCCTGGACGAGTTATGGAAGCCATCAGTCCAACTTCCGGGTGAAGAGGAAGATGATAGTCCAGATCAAGATTCCGAGTTAGTAGCAGCGTTGCATGAGATTCCTGAGTGGACTGAACCATATCTGGATTATATGATAAGGAAGATTTGCCGAGTAATGAAGTTATGGCGCGACAAATTGTCAGAAGATCACTCGGTTATGCAGTAATTGATGGTGAGTTGTACAAGCGCAGTGTTTCTGGAGTTTATCAGCGATGTGTTTCATCAGTCGAAGGAAGGCAAATTTTGCAAGAGATACATGCTGGGGACTGTGGTCATCATGCTTCATCTAGGTCTCTGGTGGCCAAGGCATTTAGGCATGGATTCTTTTGGCTCACAGCTTTCAAGGATGCAGAGCAGATTGTTAGGGCATGTGATGGATGTCAAAGATATGCAAGACAGGAGCATGTGCCGCTCAGGAATTGAGGACAATACCAATCACTGGCCGTTTGCAGTTTGGGGTCTTGATATGATGGGGCCCTTTCAGATGACATCGTGCAAGAAAACTCATCTCTTGGTGGCTGTTGATAAGTTCACTAAGTGGGTTGAAGTAGAGCCAGTTACAAGTTGTGATGCTTCCAAAGTTGTCACGTTTCTGAAGAAAATTATCAGTCGGTTTGGTATCCTCACAGTATCATCACAGATAATGGGACCAACATGTCACTCGGTGAAACAGAGATATTCTGCAAAGAGAAGGGAATCAGATTAGACCTTGCTTCGGTGGCACATCCACAGGCCAACGGGCAGGTAGAAAGGAGTAATCAGAAATATTGAAGGAATCAAACCAAGACTTCGAGTTCCGATTGAAAAGGCGTATGGAGCTTGGGTGAAAGAGTTACCCGCAGTGGTTTGGGGGATCAATACAACCCCGAATAGATCAACCAACGTACACCGTTCTTTCTGGTGTATGGAGCAGAAGCAGTGTTACCGAGTGATATAGTCCATGACTCGCCAAGAGTGGCGGCATATGTGGAGTCAAGCAATGCAATTGCAAGGGAGGATTCGATTGATGCCCTCGAAGAGGAGCGTGAGTTAGCATTGGAACGGTCCGCAGTTTATCAGCAGATTTGCGGCGTATCATAGTCGCCGAGTAAGATCAAGAACTTTCCAGGAAGGAGATTTAGTTTTACGGCTCAGACAGAAGCAGGCAGGGATGCACAATAACTCCTCCATGGGAAGGGCCGTTCCTCATCAGTCGGAAATTGCACAATGGTTCATATTATCTGATAGATGTGAGAGAGAAAGGTGAAGAGAACAACACGGACCATGCTATCCTTCCTATGGAAGAGACGAAGCGGCCGTGGAACATTGCTCATCTTCGCCCATATTATACCTAGTGAACATGAACCTAGGCCGAGTTATGTAACACACGATGTAACCCCCAGCAGGTTTCAGACGCGCTCTTTTCCTTACCAGGGTACCTAAGGGGACTGGAAGGTTTTTAATGAGGCGGCTTGCTGGTGTATCTTTAATAAAGAAGAGTATTGAGAAGAAATCTTTTCTACTGTTTTACTTTTTATGCATGTTATGTTTATAAAGCTTGGCCCAAAGGAGTGCTTAGCAAAAAGTCCTATAGCTGTTGCCCAAGAGAGCACGCATAGAGATGTTTGAGATCAGTGGGGTAATGATGCATAGTTTAAGCCTTTACTTGTAAACATTGATCCAGGGCTTGGGGACTTATGAATTATAAATTCATAAGTTTTAATCCTAAGACCCGGCTTTTAAGCCTTAATTTTGTTCTTGGTTAAACTTGCCTATCAGTTTGATGTTACTCACAATTTTATGACCAGATTGCTTACTTGTTAATTCAATCAACTATGATGCCCATGCTGGGACTTA
This sequence comes from Poa pratensis, assembly GCA_947311845.1. Taxonomy (NCBI): domain Eukaryota; kingdom Viridiplantae; phylum Streptophyta; class Magnoliopsida; order Poales; family Poaceae; genus Poa; species Poa pratensis. Next base: position 15,866,793 of record CAMZMU010000074.1, read on the forward strand.
GTTTGACCCTGTTTTAGCAAAGGAAAAAGTAGCAACTGAGAAAGTCATGTGAAAGCCGACTGATAAGAAGCTAAAGATAAACCAAAAGGGTCATCTAAACCATAAAAAGTATAAGTTATTACAAAAATTGAGTATTTCATATAGTGCACAGACGCACCATCAAATAAAAGGCAAAGTATTTCAGAGCATATTACAATGCCCATTGGCCGAATAATTGTTTTGCAGGAAAAGTATGAAAACTGGCTCAGATAGCCGGGTTATCGGTTGAGGTTCCCTTGGCAGCTTCAGCTTCGGCAGAAGGGGTTATCTTCAGGAGCTTTGGCCTGGGACTTAGCTTGTACAGGACCTTGATCTTCTGCAGTATCCTTAGCAACATCAGCCGGCTTTTCCATGATTGGCGTGTAGGAGCACGGCTGGGTGCAGGGACAACTGGAGTAAAGTACTTGGCGCTGCAGCTTTCTTCTTCTTTGCAATGGAGTCTCTCAGCTTGGCCAACAGATCATATGCTCGGGTTCAGGAGTGGGGATTGGAGTGTTGTTCTCATCCACTGCATCTTGGAAAACCGATAGATTGAGGCTCTCTGCATCTTGCAAGCAATGGGCCGGGTTTGGGCAGCAATTTCTTTGAATCTTTTCCCCAAACTTGGTGCCATCAGCATTGTATTGAGGGAATCCTTTGACAAAAGGAGCCAGGTTAAGGCGCGGGTTGTAGGCTTTGGCTAGAGCTAAACTGCGCATTGCGCCAACCCGGCATGCTGAGCGCGTCCAGAGGTCCAACCACTCGGGGATTGTGGAAAGCTGATGCAGGGACTCGTATATCACTTGGGGAGGAGTACAGTTGCTCTTGACACGCTTCATAATCTCAGAAGTGCCAAACTGGAACTGCCGAATGATGGTGTTCAAGCAGTTCAGTTTCTCTGGATAGGATCTCCTGATGGCAGCGTCCTTCTCACCTGAAAAGTATGAAGTGGGTTAGTATATGAAAGCCGAGTAAAAGAAAAAGTGAAAGAGATGGTGTTTACCAATGAGTGGATTGAGGATATCCTTGATATGGTCTTTCAGGGTGTCCAAGTATTTCTGGCTACTGACCATCTTGTCAAAGCAGATTTATATTATCTCCAGCCTCTTCCAGCTCCTTTTTCAGTTTGGTGTTCTCTGCAGTTAGAGATTCAATCGTTTTCTCCAAGTCTGAAGCATGAATTTCAGTTTCCTTGCGCAGCTTGGTTTCAACTTCAAGGAGTTGGTTGGTCTTGGCAAGTACTGGTCATTATGGGACACATACCTCTGAAAAAAGAATAGCAAGTTAGAAACATGGGGGCTGAAATATATTTCAGTCGGCAATGGCAAGAACAGTTGACAGTAAATATATAAGTATTTTACAAGTTCCGAGTGACTGAAGAGCAGATCACCCGGCACTTGGGGACTGGTATGTCTTTTAAGTTTTTACAAGTTATTCAGTAACATTTTCAAAGTTCCAGATAAATGTGAACATATTACCCGGAACTTGGGGGTTATGAGGATTTGAAAGTATCGTTATGATGAAAGTCAGAATTAATGAGGATTTGAAATCAGAAAGTAAAACAAGTTCCATGTTATCGTAGACTGATAACTCGGAACTTGGGGACTGGGATATTCTGAAGTTTTCAAAATGAAGGCAGAAAGAGATATATATTTTCAAGTACCGAGTGACTGAGGACAGTTTACTCGATACTTGGGGACTAGGTTTGGTATATAAGATATGAAGAAAAAATGTGTACCTGATGTTCTCGAACAGAGAATCCACGAGTTTGCCCTCAGTAAGCTTCAGTGTGTTGTACTCAGTTAACAGACCTTCAAAGTTTATATGGCCATATGTGGCACAGTGGAAGCTTCGCCTTTATCAGTCGGCTTGGACTTCTCTTCAGAGGCAACAACTTGGTTGCAGTATTGAGGGGAGATCTTCTCAGTAAAGCGAGCTCCTGTGATCACGACTTCGGATCAGTCGGTTTTTCAGCAGGAGAAGGAGAAACATTCATCTGGTCAGTTGTTTCTCATCAGTCGGCTCAGCATGTGTTTTCAGGGTGTTCTCCAAGTTATCCTCCTCAGCAATGGGAGGGCTTGGAGCGCCACTAAGAGTAGCTTTCGCCCTGAAATTGCAAGTACGAAGATAATATAAGAAAGAGCAAAAGAAGCAAAGTTGATGAAAGTAAATACAAGTAACAGAAGGTTATACGTATTACCCGGTATTGACTTGAAAGTCACGGGGGAGGTCGTTGCTGGAGCCTGAAGAAGCTGTAAGAGAGTATGATTTAGAAACTCGGATTTGACCAGCTAAAGGATAACTATCAGAGGGATGTTTTTGTGGTTCAAAGTTGGAAAAGGAAGTACCAGGACGGCGTGGAGATGAAAGGTTTGGGATTCCCGGGTTAAGAGGATCTTCTCCAGGGGAGGTCCGGTGGCTCTCCTCTTGGTAGAGGGTTCAGCAGATCTCTGCGAAGATTTTTCAAGAAGAGTTTGGTTGAGTTTTTGCATAGCAAGATAAGATATGGTTCTGTGGACATGCGAGAGTATGGCACCTTGGCACAGATAGTGCGAGCCTTCCTTTTTCCGGTAGCAGCTGATTCAGTGGCTTCAGAGCTACGGCCGGGTGAAGGAGTGACTACCTTTTCAGTCGGTCTGGTATTATAAAATGGGCATCAGTGGATAAATTGGATTGAGTTTCGTTCTCATTAAGCTTATGAAGAAGTGGCCAAGGGAGTCAAGTTCACCTTCTTCTTTTCTTCTCTTCTTCTTCTCTTCTTCTTCACT